>CM061262.1:110847469-111412469 GCA_030848825.1 Tadarida brasiliensis | reverse complement strand
CCTAATATATATGGAATTTTGGCACACAATTCATGTTATCAGCATTATGATACTAACAGCAAATTGGAGCAAACTTTGCAATACACAAACAGTATCCCATCGTTACAAAATAAACTTCAGCACAACAAGAAAAACTATCTGAATACCAAACACAGAGCCCTTGGAATGCACAAAGCACATAAAAATTTTTGTCACCAATAACACCGTTATCCATAACCAAGAACTTCAGAAAGGCATGCATGAAAAAACAAGAAACATTTCAAAGAGCAACATGAACACTTCCTTCTCCAGACAGGACACGTGAGCTAAACAACTACTGAACTCAATTTCCAACCTCCAAATCCCTGGTTGGTGACCTTCACAGACACAACAACAGTAAAGTAAAATAAACAGTTTCAAATGTTGGTGATGGCCTTGAAAACTCTTAAACATCGGTTCCATAGATTGAAAATACTGCAGCCCCTGGCAAACAACTTGGAATTTCACCAAAACAAATACCATGTGCTGTTCAGTAACTTCCCCTCAAATATCTACCCCAGAAATCTTAAGTATGACTGTTCAAGATAGCCAAAAGCAAGAACTGTTCAAGTATGCATCCAAAAATACATGAATGATCAAAAATGTTTAACTCTGTCAGTGGAAAAGAACTGTGCCCCAGTGCACCTATGCACAGCACAGTTTGGGATGTTGGGGTTACAGAAAAATTTCGGCACAAGTCCAGAGGATATGGAGAATATGTTTAATTTACCTTTTCAGTGTTGTTAATGCAAGAAGTATTTAAAGGGAAAAATAATTCCTTGCCGTTTATTCGAATCAAACTGTGAACAGTTCCTGGGAAGCAATATTTAAATGGATTGAGATATGTTTTCAGTGATTCTCACTTTTGCATTTTACTCTACATATTACAAATGAAAGAGAAATTGGATTTATTAAATGTATAGGGAATACATTCCACAGGCAGGAAAAAGTAAGCTAAGGAAACCTCTAGAATTCAATGAAAAGTAAAAAAGCATATGTCTTATATAGGTGGGTAAAAGAGACTTCTTAGATAATAATTAACAGGATTAAAATGGTGATTTGGATTTATAGTTTCTCTTCTGCCATATAGATTATGTCCTGAAGGGACTGGGGGGAAAAACAGAAGTAATTTGACATTTTAAAGGTATGTTTTTCCAGATATGAAAAGACAATACACAGACTTACTGAAGATAAAGGTTGACTCTTGTCAAAGAAGCTAGTCTGAGACATGGCTATCTACCATGAACGACTGTGGCTTAAAAGTGTTAATTCCAGACTGTCCTTTGTGGTTATTTTAGGTCTCTGACTTGGCAAGTCCATCCTACAAGCCTTCCCTGAGCTTGTCAGAATAGTGTTTAGACCCTTTTCATTAATTATTTCTCTATAGGACATAAATTCATTCAAATAATGCATTGAAGATCAACCTATTGGTGGGATAATGAGATCCCAGGGTGCTGGGAAGGCTTATTTCTAAGAACTGTCCCTATTAGTGTTTGTCGTGTTAAAAACAATGGACCGTGGTGGGGTGAGGCAGGAATGTAACCTTGGATGGCAGTCGAGGCCATATTTTTTTTTCTGCCAAGTGAAAGGCAGGTACATCAGAAGAAGTCCTATCTTACGGACCTTTAAGAGATTATCATGCATCATTTTCTATTTAGTATAATATGTATTTGTACATCGAAAGCATTGAATATATAGTTTTAGATTTTATTATTTATTTCTAAGATGAATTTTTATTTATTGTGGGCCACTTATTTCTCACTGGAAATATTCAGATGCTGTGCCCAGCTAGTGTGGCTCAGTGGTTGAGCGACTACCCGTGCACCAACGGGTTGCTGGTTCAAAATGCCAATCAGGGCACATGCCCAGGTCGTGAGCATCATACTCAGTGGGGGGCATGTAGGAGGTAGACAATCTATGTTTCTCTCTCATCAATGCCTTTGTCTCTCTCCCTCTCCCTTCTTCTCTCTCTAAAATCAATAAAGAAATACTAACAAAAATATTTTGGGGGAAAAAAACAAAGCTGAAATCTATGTGTCTTTTCATTCAAATAATATAATGCTGTAAATAGCAATTATTATTTAAAATTTCAGACACCAGGAGAACAGTGAGAGTTTTGTAATTTTTTGGTGCCTTCTTAGCAGTTATGGAAGACTATTTCTTTTAGTTCTTGTAATTTTCTCAGAATACAGCTAATAATAAATATTGGATTAGGGGATAATATATTTTCATAATGAGGTTTTAGGTTTGTATAAATTTTGTAAATATTTTTCATTATCTTTAAGTAATGCTATTTTTTATTATAAAAGGGAAACCTTAATAAATTATATAGAAAGTTATTTTCTATATCTTTAATAACTATTAAGAATTGGGCCATATTTGCAGGATTTGACAGAAGCCTAAAGAATAAGTATAAGTAATGTTACTGTTAATATTAGTACTAGTAATCATCGATAGGTATAAAGGCCTTGTCGCTCTCTTTGGATAGCTGCTTATTTTTGGTGTTTGGGCTTTATATACTAAAAAAATGTTTGATTTCCACTGTAGAGGGAGTTGAGTAACAGAGAAAAGGTCCATAGTTGGTTAAGAACATAATAATGTTCTTTATGAAACAGTTGGACAGAGTCTTAAATTTTTTTTTCTAATGTTCAAAATCTCCTGGCTCTAGACCATGATCACTGAACTCAATGTCTCCCAAGAATATATTGTGAAATGAATACTATTACTTTATCGGTCCCCATAATATGCAATGTCCACTTTTAGTGTTTCTTATATTTGAAGAAAATGATTTTTTTAATTATTTTATAAATTAATTTGATGAAACAATGTCACAGATAAATATCGTTGACATAATCAGTGTCATTGACCTTATTGGTGTCACTAAGCTAATCGGCATCGTCAACTGAATCAGTTTCAAGCATTTAATTTAATTGTGGATTAAATTTATTTACCCAATTTAATCAAAAATAATTTTTAACTTTTAAAAGTCAGATTTCACCAAACAAAGTTATTCTTTCTTCAGTCAAATAATCCATCATTTGTTAAATTTTGGTTATTTGCCAGTATGTTGGTGATTTAATTTATTTCTTAGTTTTCCGAAATTTTGTGTACAGATATGACCGAGTCAGACTCCTCTCGATAGATTTTTTTAAAGACGTAACTTATTTGCAAATGAATTAGACTAAAACGATGATGGTCTACAAATAACTAAACTTAAAGTGGCATGGTTACAGATTTCAGGGACAGAAAATTTGCCTCTATATAGTTACTGTAAAATGATATAAAGAATAATATAAATTCCATTTTATTTTTTACCTTAATTAATTTCAATTAATAGGTAAGATGTTAAAATGATTCTGATGGCTCATTGGAAGTGTATATTGACCACCGGTAACAATTCATAAACCTCCAATGTGTGGACTAGAGACACCTGGAGTATTACTGCCAGATGTCCTCACGGGGAGAGATTACCTTTGGCTACCTGGTGTCACTGACAAAACCCCTGCTATACCAGGGAAAAGCAGACTTCTTGGGTTAAGACAGTTATATTGACTGTAAATGAAATAAGGTGCATAAAACAACAGTCCCTCGGCAGAGAGGAGATTTGATCAGAATTCAGTGGTCATGTCATAGAATGAGGAACACAGATACAGGAGAGCCCATGACTATTTTTCCTTGTTTGCATTATACGTCTAAACTACAGATGCCTGTCATGCAAGGAGGGAGGCCCCTTGACTCAGAGTCAAGCCTATAGATCTAAAATCATCTACATTTTTTTGCTAAATTCTTTATATTTAAGGTGGCCCAGAGTGGACGCTTTACATAACTCTGTACAGATTATAGATCTTATTTCCCCTCTGTGTTCTACTGAATTTGATTAGGAAAATTTGATTTTAATAATACGGAGAGAGGCTGGGCTGGGAATGAAACCCACTTGTAACAATTTTCATCCAAACCCAGGCATCCTCTACATTGCTTTTTTGTTAGAGAAAGAAAAGGATAGGATTCCTCTGGCTCCTTAGGGTTAATTAGTAGCCCGTTTATAGATATTACATACCCGAAGGACTTTAACTGAGGTAAACAGAATCTGAGCTGCTTGTTCCATATCTAGAACCCTTTACACCTATTGCTGTGATAGCCGTATTGTGTCCTTTTGGGAGTATAGTAATTTTCTGGTGTATGAAATAAAAATGCTCACATATTGGATGAGCCTGGAATATATAGGAAATTCAACATCATTAAAATTACCGTATAATGTCTGAGACAACAGGTGGGAGTCTTCACATCTCCCTGGGGCATTGCTGTCCAAGTCAACCTGTCATCTTCCCATGGGAAACCAGGGAAGTATTGACTGGCATTATACAGGAATGCTAAAAGGGCATACTATAAATGTTATTGAACAGTACTGGCAGTACACAGACACGGCTGATGCAAACGTCTGTGAGTGTGGAAGCTAAGGGTGTCTGGGAATGACCACCTTGTTCATAGTCATGATGTTCTGTGCAGATCTCCATTGTCTCCATTTGGTTTCTTTAATGCAATGATAGGAGAATCACAGAGGTTCATGAAAGGAACTGTAACTCCACCTTTTTATCGGAACTTTAATTTTCTAAACTATTAATAGGGAGAAACAGAAATTCCTGCTCATAACACTCAAAGCAGCCCTATGCTTGTTTCTAGGTGTGTTTTTTGTTTTTGTTTTTTTGTTTTCTGAACTTTCATTTCAGGTTTATAGAATCTTCAAAGTGGACAGACTTGTCTACAGTTTTCCTGCAAACCTTATGTAGTAATTCTCTGGATTTTGCTCCCAGAAACCAATAGCTACATTAATTGGAATAGGTTAAAATAGCCAGGATTACATATTTGAACAGTTAAACTTCTTTATAAAACGATGAGAATGCCGCACAAATGTAGTTACTGCCAGATTCCACACACTGAAATTGGACTCTATAGCTGAACATGGATCCCACACATGAACCGAGAACACAAATTCACACCCAAAAAGCCCCAAAACTGCACACACACAACAGACTAAAGATTTGACCTAAAACCACAGACCCTGGACATGGAACGTGGATACATAAACAAGACTCCATAGCCTCAATCAGGAGTTGGAGCCAGTGACCGGACCCCAGATGCCAGATTCCCAATGCATGAACTGAACCAGATCCTCACATTGTGAACAAACCCATGAGTCGATAAAGCTGCTCTAACTCTGAGCAGCTAGGTTAACAGATACTTTTTCATGTCAATGTAAATGCAGAAAAGAAAAAATGTGCAGAAATTCAAAATAGCACCAAACGTTGCAGTAACAGATCACAAATGCTAACAAAGTAAACAAAAAAATATATACATAAGGCTTACCTTTGCTGGCAGATGTCCGTGTTCTCTCAGCTTCAGCAGTTTCAGGGTTTAAATTTCTTGGCAAACTCATCAAGATCCCAGAGAAAATGGGGGAAATGGCTAGTTCCTCTCCAGCGGAGACCAGCTGTTCTTCAAAGGAAGCTGTTGGAACTCCTATTCTCATGTTCCCTTAAGTCAGTAAGGAGTGGTAGTGGAGGAGATGGATGGGGAAGGAAGAGGGAGGGAAAGGGCAAGGCAAAACAAGGGAACTAAGACACCAAAGAACAGAGTGGAGTAGGTACAAAAGGTCGATGAATGGAGTGTGGACATTTATTAGCTTCACAAGAGCTCAGAGATGGTCTGTAACATTATTAATGCCTTTTTTGGTAATTTCTCTGTGCTGATCCTAAAACTTCTAATTTCCAAATCAAGGTAAGCTTTCCAACCATTCATTCTGCTTAATTCTAGAGCAGACATGTTTCTAAATTTTACATGCAAAAAAATAATGCATGCAGCTAAAGACAAAGGCATTCGGGCCATTTTAAGGAGATGATTTCTAGTTCAATCCTCTCAGGTCTATAAAGCACTTCCCCTCCAAACAGGAGTATGAAGGAGAGCTGGGGTCTGGGGGTTTCTGGACTTCGAGACACAATTGCCTATGTTAATTTTATGGGCATTTTCAACATCTGCAGAGCCTGAGAAAATTCTCTAGGGACGGGATGTGCTGGGTCAAAGTGTACTGCTTATGGCTTGAGCTCCAGGAGGCTCTCAGCCTTCTAGTCGCACTCAACCCTGTTACGTGCCTCAGTTTCTCTGCTCAGCTGTCTAATATAGCCATGAGGACTCAGAGTGCTAGGTGACCAGCCTTTATATGCGCATCCCCGAATGAGTCAGTTGTGTAAGTACAGTTGAGTAGGATTTCCCTACGGGGCCCCTGCACATCATGAAGAAGGACCTCTGACAACTCTACAAAGATTCCTAGTCACCTAAGAACACCCAAGATTCGGGCTGGAGGGAGGACGTGCCCCTTCTTTTTGGAGTCAATGAGTTCAGCTCTCGTTTATACAACAAAGGTCTTTGCTCAGACTCTCTGAAAGCAATTCCAATGGAAATTCCAAATGCAAAAGCCGGCCACCCATTTTCCCTCCTGTCTTCCCTTAGCCTGGGTTCTGTCAACCCTTGACCCTGTCAGGTCTGTGTGTGGCCCATTTTCGTTCATAAAGTGAAACAAGGGAAGAGCTTAATTAAGATAAAAGAGGCAAGATCAAGGAGGGTCTTTGGAGACAGGTTTAGGGGGTTAGCCCGGGACAAGCTGCTACTCTCACTGCTCCCCTTATTTTAAATCTCATAGGGACCTTTAGAGTAGGAAAGAAAAAGCAAAGGTAAGAAATAAGAGAAGGAAAAACAGAGAAGGTGTGCTCAAGGAGCAGTGCACACTGTATCCTTTATCTCAAGGGTTTGTCCTGTTTGGTAAAGGTGACACTTTTGAGAGAGAACTCAGGGGAATATCTCAACACAATATACATAAACTTTCCAGGTGTGTCCTTTTGAGGACAGTCTGCAGACAAAGGATTTGGAGAGAAGGACAAATCCCCGGAGTCCATGGGAGTTCAGTGATTCTCCTCAGGAGTTCTGTCTGCCCATATTGTCCATCACAGGTATATGCCTATCCTACTAGTCTACATAGGGTCCCTATGCCCTTGTCCCTGAGAAAGAGACTGAAGAGAACAGTGAAGAATTCAAGTCTTTGGGGTCAGTGCCAGGAGCTGTCAGGCATGTGTTACAGTCATCTGATCACGTTCAATTGGACACCTGCAGGAAAGGGTTCCCTTGGCCGTCAGGTCAGGTGACAGAGGTCAGCACCCAAGGGGCTCCTGTTTCCAACCTCCATTCAATTTCGTGCAGAACGACAGAAAAGGACAGTGATAGAGAGGAGAAACAGGGACTATGGTCTCTGGGAAAACAAACTACTGGGTGATCAGGGCTGAGGATGGACCAATGTTTGCTTTTTCATAGTGTGCCTGTGTTGCTCGGATGTTTGCTTGACACTGGCGGGCCGCCTAAAGCAATCTTGCCCATTCTGAGACCGGTGTATCCTGTCATGGGAGTCTTCTAGAGGCAGCCGCCCTTGTGGCTCTTAAATGTCTGACCCATGCCTGCAGGAGATGGCCCACAGGGAGACCAAAAGTCCTGGTGCCAGAGAGAGAAATCGGCTCAGCATCAGCACTACGTTCCCATAAACAGGGGATTGGGTGGTACATTGCTGAGGAAGCCTTTAAGAATGCCAGGCACGCTAGTCACTTTTGAGTGGCTGACAGGGTCCCGATGTTTGTCCTCCCAAAAGAAAGGAAAAGAGCAAAGCCATAGACAGTCCATTATCTTACCGTTCCTGACAATCCCAGATGAGTCCCCAAGATGAAACCAAGCTGCAGTGTCCGGATGCACCATCTCACAGAATTGGAGAGTTCGCAAAGGGTAAGCGAAAGGAAAGTGGATTTGAAAGCTACACAGACTCACCACAACAGGGAGGGGACCGAGTAGGTTTCCCGTGGGGCTCTGTTGTCTAGGGCCAGACATATACTTTGCAAGCCTGTGATTGGTCCTTTCAAACAATTCTGCCTTAGTAATGTCCACACACTTTAAAGCTTGTGGTTTCCCCGACTGGGTTCAGCCCTGTGTCATCTATAGGGGCCTTAGTGGGTTCTCTTTTCATGATAACTTTAACTTATCCCAGGCTATGAGTGAGCAGGAGGGGAAATATGCTGGGAGCAACCCTGTGCTTGTTCTAGGTTTCTCCCCCAAATCCAGTCTTTGATTTCTACAATCCTTTTTCAGGTGACCTGACTTTCTGCAGTGGGAACACTCTACTTTTGCAGCAGAACTCATTCAGCAATCTGATTGCCTTGCTCCCAGACACGAGCAGGTATGTTACTTGGAATAGGTCAGAATTACCAGCACTATGTTCTTTAACAGTAAATAAAAATCCTTTGCTAATCCATCAGGGTCTCAGAAAAAGGAATGGCTACAATTGCTGTTCCCCTCTTGAAGGAAAATGGCCTTTCTGGGGGGTTTTGTTATGGAATTAACCTGCACTCCTTCCAGGAACGTCTATTGTGCATTTCTATAAATGCAGACTGAGAGCTTCTGACCTTGAAGGCAAAATCTGCCGGCTTAATTTTACTTGTATTTCCAGATTTGTAGAGTCCAAATAAACCTCCAGATGTGCTGTGTACTGACTTGCCTGTCTGGGAGCTGAGCCCCAAATTGCATCAGACTCAGCCCTCCCTTCCCGTGGCCCCATCCCTCACTGCTGAACCTGCCTCTATCTCCTCACTTTGATGCATGAAAAGGAGCATATCCAGCGATCAAGGTCATTATTTTTTCTTGGTTTCACCTTTTAAAAAGGTCACCGGAAAGGGACTTGAACCATGGATGCCCAAGCAAGGTCTTGAATGCTTCCAGGATACTTGGGTGGGGGATATAAGATCTTGCAAAGTATTGGCAGCCCATAAATTATTAGACCTTGTAGACAGTTTGAGGTTTCCCATTCCAGTAGCCAAGAAATTTCCCTAGCTTTGCAATAACCTGACTCAACTCCATAAAGTGGAGGACTCCTATTAGTATTAAATTCAATACAGTGACCTTCATTTGACAGATACCAGATGCCTGAGCCCAAGTCAGTATCCCAGACACAGACCCTGGACTCTGTAACCTTGACCCTAGACTGGCCCACAAACCAAAACAAGTACCTAGAAGCTGTTTCCCAGACCCAAACAGACCAAGCAGCACAAAACCTAGAAGCCAGAGGCCAGAGATGTCACTGGATTCATAATGCCAGATTCCACACACCAGAATATGAATCTGTAACTGCAGATGGACCCCCACATGGAAACTCAGGACATAAACTCACACCCAAAGATGCACTAAACCCAAGACAAACAGCTGGATAAAGATTTTACCTTAAAGCACAGATGCTGGACATGGAACATGGATCCATAACAAAAACACCATAGCCACAATCTGGTCTTGGAGCCAGGCACCAGACCCCAGTTACCATATGCCAGATGCATGAACTAAACCAGAAACTCACATTGTAAACAAACTCACAATTCAATTAAGGTTAAAAAGTTTATCTCTAAGTCCAAACAGCTATTTTAACAACAATACTATTTTCATGTCAATGTAAATGTAGACGAGAAAAAAATAAGTCACAGAACTTCAAAATTCTAACAAACCCTGCATCAACAGATCAAAAAGGCAAACAAAGTGAACAAACATGAGACTTACCTGTGCCAGCAGATGCTCATGATCTCTCAGCATCAGCAGTTTCAGAAGTTAGCAATTTCCCAGCCACTAATTTCAAAACTGTGAGAGATTAAAAAAAAAAAAGGTCATTACTTTCCTTGTCAATTATAAAAACTGGACTAATAATCAAATAAACATAATAAGATGAACAGGATATATTCCACATTTTTTTTCTTTATTGATTTTAGAGAGAGCGGAAGGGATAGGAAGAAAGAGGTAGAAACATCGATTAAAGAGAACATCGATTGGCCACCTCCTGCATGCCCCCCACTGGGGATCAGGCCCACAACCTGGGCATGTGCCCTGACCGGGAATCGAACTGGCAACCTCTTGTCGCATGGGTCAAACTCAACCACTGAGCCATACCAGCCAGGCTCCACATTTAATATATACGCAAGGGAAAGTCACATACAAATCAACACCAAAAACAAGGAGGTAATATGGGGTATATGGAACATTTCGAAAAATAAGAGAACATGCTCTTAGATTGTAGAGTTGAAATGGATGATGTGCAGGTAACTTAGGGAAAGTGCAGCATATGTAGCATTTTTATGTACTTTAGGCAATACCAAAAACTATAGCATAAAGGAATTAAGGTTAGGGGGTCAACAAACTCCTGCTTCGAGTCTTAATGTCTAGACCTCATGCTTTTCCAACTAAATCTCTTAGGAATAAGTGGGGTACATTCATAAGTTCTTTTCTTTTTCTTAACAATCAACCTAAAATAAACATTACATAGGCAAGACTTTGGTCCTCTTTATTCCCACGTTTGAAACCTAGAAAAAATTTTACATCTGCAAACTAAATTAGTAGACTGCTCTATATTTCATTGACATAATCATTCTGTTGAGAATAGGTTACTTTTATTAATTTTTAATTCTTATGACAAGAAATTATGATATACACGTACTTCAAAAATTTACCTACCAAATATCTCATTAGTTGCTTGTGTGGGAGAGAAACAAACCTCTTTGTAACCTCAAGAATCTTTGGATTAAGATATGGCACAGGTCACAAAAAAAAGATAACCAAATTTAATACATACATATCTATAACCTCCCTTCTATAAAAGAATCAGAGATTCTCAAGCAGAAGAGAATCAGAAATAGAATAAAAACGTGGATCTATAAAACATTCTGCATCATTTTGATATAACCGGCCTTGGGGCCTTTGAAATTGAACTGCCATTTGACCCACTGATCCCACTTCTAGGAATATACCCTAAGAAACCTGAAACACCAATCAGAAAGAATACATGTACCCCTATGTTCATAGCAGCGCTATTTACCATAGCTAATGTCTGGAAACAGCCCAAGTGTCCATCAGTAAACGAATGGATAAAAAAGCTGTGGTACATATACACGATGCAGTACTATGCAGCTGTAAGAAAGAAAGATCTCTTGTCCTTTCAGACGACATGGAGGAACCTGGAGAGTATTATCCTAACCGAAACAATCCAAGCAGAGAAAGACAAATATCACATGATCTCACTTATTTGTGGAATATAATAAACATAACAGTCTGAGGAACAGGGTAGACCCAGAGACGTGGATGTAGGGTACAGACTGACAACCCTCAGAAGGAGGGGGGGATAAACCACAGAACTTATATGCATGTACGCATAACTGATGGACATGGACAACAATGCTGGAAATGGGGTGGGGGTGATGGGGCGGAGGGTGTCAGTGGGGGATAAAGGAGAAACATCTGTAACAAAAACAAATTAATAAGAATAAATAAATAAATAAATAAATAAATAAATAAATAAATAAATAAAGGAGAGGTATTTGCAAAACAATACCAACAGATACATCCCTGAAAGGTGCAATTCCAAACATGAACACTAGATGGCAGCAAAAGAACTGTGTTCCCTCAGGTGTTAGTCCCAAGAGACAAACCAAAGGCAGTTTAGCTCCTGAGGGACATTTGCAAATGTTTGCAGGCCCTTCAGATTGTCCTCGGTGTGGGGTAAGGGGGTTCTGCCATCGGCATACAGGAAATAGACGTGACGAATGTTGATGAGCACCCACAATGCAGAGAACAGTGCCTCAGGACAAAGAATTGTCTGGCATAAAAGCAATAGCATCTGCAACAAAAAACCCTACTCCATAGGGACATTGAAAAGTGGTCAAACACAATGGAGACATTGAGTCAATTTTGACACCAGACATGAAATTGTGCCTCTGTACAGGCAGCACTGGGGTTGAACCCTGAAGAACAACAAAGCCACCACCCGGCAACACTGGGAGAGAGTGTCCTGGGCTGAGACACCCACCAAAGCTCCAGAGCAAGGAGGGTCTGACGTCTCAGGAGACAGAATCGCACCGGTACACCACAGTGGGACTCTGATTGATCACTGCCTCTTTCCATGGCCCATGAAGCATTCTTTAATGAAACTGCTTCTGAATGCTACCTAGAATCAACAACCTTGCTCTTAGATTCCAGAATTAACCATCTAAAGTTAGTCTCTTTGAAAATGTGGGCATTTTTTTAAGTGACCCTATTGTACTATGAAAAACAAGTTTCAACAAACCTCAAAGGATTAAAAGTATTTAAACTTTGTTTCTTGATCTTATTGCATTTACTCGAGAACTCAACAACAAAAGTTAACTAGAAAGTTCTTATATTTAAAATTAAGCCCTGGCCGGTCTGGCTCAGCGGTTAGAGCGTTGGCCCGCGGACTGGAGGGACCCGGGTTCGGTTCCCGCTAAGGGCACATACCTCGGTTGCAGTTTGTCCCCAGCCCCGGTTGGGGTCATGTGGGTGGCAACCACTCGATGTGTCTCTCTCACATCGATGTTTCTCTCTCTCTTCCTCCCTCTCTCCCTCCCGCTCTATCTGAAGATAAATGCAAAAATGTCCTCGGGTGAGGATAAAAAAAAAAAATTAAAAATAAAATTAAGAATACACTTCTGATTAACCCCGAAAATAAATCACAATAGGAACCAGAAAAAAAATTAGAACTGAATGATAATAAAAATACCACATACGAAAATTTACAGACCAATGCTCACCATCAATCACACATATCAGGAAAAGAGAAAAGCTGAAAATTTAAAAGTTGTACACCTGCCCTGGCCAGTTTGGCTCTGCGGTTAGAGCATCAGCCCTCAGACCAGAGAGTCCTGGGTTCAGTTCATGCTAATGGCACATACCTTGGTTGCAGTTTGTCCCCGGCCCCTGGTTGGGGTCCTGTGAATGGCAACCAGTCCGTGTGTCTCTCTCACATTGATGTTTCTCTCTCTTTCTTCCTCCCTCTCTCCCTCCCACTCTATCTGAAGATAAATGGAAAAATACACTAGGGTGAGGATTTTTTTAAAAGGTGGGGGGAGGGTCTGTGGAAAACAACCTCTTGGTGATATAATCATAAATTTCAAATAGAACAGGTCAAACTGGACAATCAAACCCAAGGCAGGTAACTTTAGTAAAAGACTTGTCTTTGCCTTAAGCTCTGTCCATTGTTCCTGTACATCTACATGAAAACACCTTTGAAATTCCCCCAGCAGTCCCCCCTCTAAAGCATGAGAGCCTGTTCTCTTAACCACTTTGTCATCCGATCCCGGCCTTGCTCTCTTCCACCCTCACTGTCTTCCTTAGTTTCCTCCTCATTCCAAATGCATAAAAGAATCTGCAACACTTACTGTCCAGAGCATTTCAGACCTTCATTCCCAAGACTCTGTGGTCAGTTTGGCTCAAATTCACTCATGAAAATTCTCTACAGATTTGGATACTTCTTATGTCAACAAGACATAGTAAGTAAGCTTGCAAAAATAGCTCAATATATCATTGGGGAATTACAAATTAAAACAACAATGAACCCTGGCCGGGTTATCTCAGCATTTAGAGCATAGGCCCATGCACCTAAGGGTCACAGGTTCAATTCCTGGTCAAGGACCCATACCTGGGGTGCAGATTCGATCCCCGGCCCTGGTCAGTCATGCAGAAGGCAACCGATCCTTCTCTCACCTGTCCCCTTTGGCCAGGTGTTGACTGAGGATCCCATATTAAGCAAATGACCAGGTTTAACTGTCAAACATGAGAGCTGGTCACTCCAGAGCTGACACACCCTTTATTATGCAAACATAAACTAATGAAAATTATAGAATAATATACAATAGACTTGAAGACAAAAAGCATTACTAAAAATAAAAAACACGTCATGTGTATAAGTTTAATTTACCAGGAGGTTCCAAATTTCTATGTACCTTGTAACATCGACTCAAATTATATAGAACAGAGCTACAAGAAAAATAAACAAATTTATAATCATAATAGATTGAACACCTCTCATTCAAGGACAGACCAAACCTCTTTTATAAACAATAGACTCTAACAAAATCAGTAATGATATAAAAACTGAACATGAGCAGCAAGTTGCCGTCAATGTTGCTAAATATGGAATCCCTGTGCACTAAGACACGCACTGAGTTGTCATTCCCAAGATGCACACGAGATGGCAGCAGAGAACACACTTAGGACATTTTTAAGTGACCACATTGTATTAAAAAGCAAGTTTCAACAAAATTCAAAGGATTTAAACTACAAGTACGTTTTTTGTTGTCATTGCAGTTAACCTATAAACCCTGAATAAAAGGTAACTAGAAACTCCTTATATTTAAAAGTTATGAAATATACTTCTAAATAACAAAAATGAACCACCATTGGACCTAAAAAATAATTTGAACTTAATGATAATAAAAATACTACATGCCACCCAGCTGTTGTGGTCCACCTGTTGTGAACCCAAGGACCAAGAGGTCACCGGTCAATGCACATGCCCGGGTTTTGGACTCGACCACTATAAGGGTGTGCAGGAGGCAGCAGATGGATGTTTCCATCTCTCTCCTTCTCCCTTCTTCTCTCACTAAAAATCTATAAAATCATAAAAAATTACACTGCATTCCAAAACTTATGAAAACATGTGCACCCTTAAATGAACATTTTAGAAAAGGGGAAAATTCAAAAGGTTTTGCATCAATATTAAGAGCCTAAAATAGTACATGAAATCTAAAATAAGTAGAAGAAAGAAAATGTGCATGTAGAGATATCTGGAAAGGTACATTAAAATCGTGCCAGTTATTTTTTACTTCTTGGGGTCGAATTTTTAATAAATTTTCTTTTTCTGAATTAAGCTGCAAAAAAAACAAATCCATTTTCATTTTAGGAAAGAAGTACTAGAGAAAAACATGACATAATTTAAAAATAATAAGCTACACTGTTGCGGTGACAAGACCAGAAGCTTCTCTTTCCTCTCCCAGCCTGGTCTCTTGTCAGTCTGAAAAGAATAAGCAATCTTTCTAATTGACTACCTCAAAGTGGCTACTCTTCTAATTTCACTTTTTTGTAATATTTTTATAAACTTCAGAGAGAGAAAGGGAGAGGGAGAGGGATAGAAACATGGACGAGAGAGAAACATGGATCCGATTGGCTGCCTATTTAATGGCACTTCTTCATTTGACATTGTAGGAGTTTGGATAAAGTGAACCTGTAGGCTTTGAGTCCCTGAAATGTATCTGACCATGTTCTAACATTTACAAGGTATGTTCTTTACAACACGGAACTAAGCTCTGAGGGTCTTCATTGTGTCACTTGTAAAATTTCCATTTTTATGGCTTACGCCATTCATTGCTGAAGGGCCTAGGCTAGGTCTGGACTCAGCCTGCAGAGAGACTGAGGTTGGACCTCTCAGTGCTCAGGTGAGCTCACAGGGGAATTAGTGAAGCAGGAATTCTGGTATGAAGCCTGCAGGATGTGCTCATGAAAAGTGGTCCCACAGGAAATGTTCACCTAATGAATGTCTGCCACACTTCTTGATTCAGGTAAAAAATTCTGCTTGTAGTCCTTGATCTGTAAAAAAAAGTTTTACATCTAGAAGCTAAATTAGGAGACTTTTCTAAATTTCACTGATAAAATCTTTCAATCCAAAAAAGGTTGCTTTAGAAAAATTATGAAATTTCTAAGGGTGAAAGAGATGTACTTCCAAAATTTACATTCCATTAAATATTTCATTACTGGCTTATGTGGGGGAGGAACTTCCCTCTAAACTAAATGGCTCTTTACTTGTTTACTAATCAAATACTTATGACACAGATTAGCAACAGAAAATAAACAAATTTTAGACATACATATGTGTGGGAACCTCACATAAATGAAACTCACAGACCCCGTATGCAGGAGATGTTGAAAGATAGAAAGAAAACATGGGTCCTGGCTGTTGTGGCTCAGTGAGTCCTAACCCTAACCCGAGTCCTAATCCTAGCTTTAACCCTAACCCACGCCCTCGTCCCTCACCCCTTGTCCCTCGCCCCTCACCCTGACTCTGAGCCTAAGAAACTACCTTCGCCCTAATACTGTGCCTAAGATTCTACCATCGCCATAATACTGTGCCTGAAACTATACTTTCACCCTAAAACTGTGCCTAAGCCTCAGCCTGAACCCTAACATCTCACCTAAGCCTGATGCTGAGCCCTATCACTGTGCCTAAGAAACTACCTTAGCTCTAATACTGTGCCTAAAAATCTACCTTCACCCTAACACGGCGCCTAAACCTCAGCCTGAACCCTGATACCTCACCTAAGCCTGACACTGAGCCCTAACACTTCACTTAAGAATCTACCTGTGCCCTAATACTATACTTAAGAATCTACCTGAACCTTATCACCTCACCTAAGCCTGACGCTGAGCCCTAACACTGTTCCTAAGAAACCACCTTCTCCCTAATACTGCGCCTAAGAATCTACCTGTGCCCTAATACTATTCCTAAGCCTCAGCCTGAACCTAACACTTTACCTAAGCCACACACTGAGCCCTACCACTGAATCAAAAGATCTACCTTCAGCCTAACACTGAACAAAACCTCACCCTGAGCCTTAACAGTGTGCCCAAGCCTCAGTCTGAGCCATAACTCAGGGCCTACACCTCACTGTACCCTAACCCTAAACTCTACCTCTCATCCGAAGCCTAACCCTGAGATAAACCTCTTCCTTAACCATAAACCAAAGCCTCAACCTGAGCCAGTTTCTGTCCAAGTTAAAGCAGCTAGCTTCAGAAGTACTTTTCATGTCAACGTTGATGCAGTGATATACTAATTAGGCAGAGAATTTCAATATTCTACTAAACTCTACAACAATATATGAAAAAGCTAATGAAGTGAACAAAAACAAGGCTTACTTTTGCTGGCAGATGTCCATGATCTCTCAGCTTTGCAGTTTTGTAAGGTAGCAATGTCCCAGCTGTTAATTTCACACTGCCATCTTTTCTAAACTATGAGGGATATATTTTTTTAATGGAATGATTTCCCTCATACCTTTTCAGTTCTAACAACTGTGCCAGTAATCAAATAAACATAATCAGATTAACTACATAGAGTCAACATTTAGTACATACAAAGAGGAAACTCACTTATAAACCAACACTAAAGACAGGAAGGTAATATGGGGTACACAGCATATTTTGAAAAATAAGAGAACACTGTCATATATTGTAGATGTGAAATGGGTGATATGCAGGTATTTAGGACAAGTGCAACATATGTGGAATTTTATTTTGTTTTGTTTTGTTTTATTCCTCACATGAAGATACTTTTCTACTTATTATCAGATAGAATGAAAGGGAGGAAGACAGAGCCACATCAACTGTTTGCCTCCATGTCACACGACCTGACCAGGGCCAGGGATGAACCACAACCAAGGTACGTGCCCTGGATCAGAATCAAACCTGTGACACATTGGTCTGCGGGCCGATGCTGTAACAACTGAGGCAAACCAGCCAGGGCACATATGTGTCATTTTACTGTACGTTAGGCAATACCAAAAGCTATAGCATATGGGAGCTAACATAAGGGGGTCAACAAACTACTGCTCAGAGTCCTAATGTCTGAACCGAAGGTAATTATTCTCAATTTCTCTTCCTAAACCAGGCTTTACCAACTGTCTCTTCTAGAAAGAAATGGGGAACAATCACAGGTTCTTCATTTATTCTCTAAACAATCGACCTATAATCAATATGCCAGAGGCAAAACTCTGGTCCTCTTTATTCCCACCTTTGAAACTGAAAAAAAATTTTTACATCCACAAGTGAAATTAGTACAATGTTCCATATTTCATTGACATAATCATTATGTTGGAAATAAGTTACTTTAGTTAAATTGTTAAATCTTATTACAGGAAATTGTTACATATATGTACTCCCAAATTTTACCTCCTATTAAATATCTCATTAATTGCTTAAGTGGGAGAGAAACAAACTTCCCTCTAAACGAAACAATATTTGCCTGGAGATATGACACAAATTAGAAAGAAAAAAAGAATTCAATCTAAGACATACATATGTTTGAGAGCCTCACTTACATAAAAGAGAGACCCCACAAGCAGATGATGATCAGAAATAGAATGGAAACATGGTTTATAAAACATTACGAGGCATTGATAATAAAAAGCTGCCTTGGCGTCTTTCAAAGGATACTTGCAATATGATAACAAATACTTCTTTGAAAACTGCAATTCCCAATATATACACTACGCTAGCACCTATCCTCAAGTGTTATTCCAAAGATGTACACTAGATGGCACTGTGCACAAGAGTGCAATAAGAGGTTCCGTTCTGACAGACCACAGTTTTCTGTTACAATGTCCGCGGATCGAGTGTTGGGAGAAGTGTTAACCTAAAGTCTTGTAACATGACCTCTGGGTCCTCACGAGAGACAATAAGGGGTCAGGTCACACCAGCTCTGGGTCTTATGAGCCAAAGGGAAAAATCCCACCCGAGAGTATCGCAGTCCTGGGATGTCAGGTCTCCTCTGTGTGAGACTGGAGAGGATCACAGGCGAGAGGTGGGTGGGTCCTGTCACTACAGCACTGGGTCCTGTGAAAATAAAGGTCTCCCTGTGACAGTGGGGTGTTTTGACACATCCACTCTGCCTGTGACTGTGGGGAGGGATCTGACTACAGACAGTAAGGGGTCGTGTCACATCAGGTCTCAGTCTGGTGTATTGAAGTTTAATGCAGAGAAAATGGGGAAACCTGTCATGTCAGCTCTGGGTCCTTTGAATGTGGGGAGGGGTTTCACAGAGACTTGTGTGTCCTGGGACAACAGCTCAGGGTCTGACTGTGAAGGGGTCCCAGCTGAGAGAGTAAGGAGCTGTGTCACGTCACCTCAGGGTCCTGTAAGCGTAGTGTGTGCTCCAGGGGAGTGAGGGTAGGTGTTCTATTTGAACAGGGTCTCCCTGTGAAACTAGGGCGCCCTGTCATATCAGCTCTGTGTCCTGGGGATGGGTGGAGAATTCAGTCCCTTCCTGGGAGATCGGCAGTCCTGTCAAATCAGTTCCAGGTCATGTTCATTTGGGGAAAAGTCCCACCTGAGAGAGTCGGGTGCTGTCACGTGCCCATTAGGTCCTAACTCTATAGGTATATCGAGTATGCTGAGTTAGTGGTGAGGTCAGATGATCCTGGGATCCATTGTGTCCTTGCCAAATGACTGACAGCACCCATTTGGTCAATAGTTGCTATTCCCATGCTGTCCACGAGAGGGCAGCAGAGAAGAGCCTTTGTTTGCAGTGAGCATCTGACTGTGGGTGAGGTGCCAGTCTGAGAGCACAGAGGGTCCTGTTGCTTCAGCTCTGGGTTCTCTGAGTGTTGGGAGGTGTCTGACCTGAGATTGCGTGGAGTCCTCAGTGTGGGGACGGGTTCCCTCCTGAAAGGAGAGAATTTCTGACAAGTTAGCTGTGGATCCTGTTAATTTGGTGAAAGGTCCCACCTGAGATTGCAGGGGTTCTTGTCACATGTCCTTTAGGGACAAAGACAAGAGATGTGTAAGAAAGTTAGAGATGATGTCCGATGCCTTGGGGGATTCACTGTGTCCTTGCAAAACGATTAAGAGCACAGGCTTAGGAAATACTAGCTATTCGCAAGGTGTTCACTAGATGGCAGCAGAGAAGATTGTGTGTGAGGTTCTGCTCTGAGAGCACAGAGGGTCCTGTGGCATCAGCTCTGGGTTCTGAGTGTAGGCAGGAGTCTTACCCCAGAGAGTTTAAAGTCTTGTCATATCACATCTGAGCCCTGTGGCTGTGGGGAAATGTCCCACCTGAAAATATAGGGGGTACTTTTGTCACAGCTGTGTGTCCTGTAAGCGTGGGGACAGATTGCCTCTTAAAAGAGAAGGGGATTCTTTTATTTTTTTTTAATGTATTGATTGTAGAGAGAGAGGAAGGGAGAGGGAGAGAGAGAGAAATAGAAACATTGATGAGAGAGAACATCAACTGGCTGCCTTTTGCATGCCTCCCACTGGGGAAGTGTCCCACAACCTGGGCATGTGCCCTGACCAGGAATCATAACGGCGACCTCTTGGTGCATGGGTCGACGCTCAACCACTGAGCCACACCGGCCAGGCGAGATGGGGATTCTTTTACATCTGCTCCTGGACTGTTACTGTGGCCTGTGGACACAACTGAAAGACTGTGGGGTCCCATGGCATCACCTCTGGTCCTGTGAGTACAGAAAGAGTAGTACAACCTGAGAGAGAGGTCTTGTGGCATTAGTCCTGAATCCTATTATTGTGAAGAAACACATGAGAGTTTGGGGTGTTCTGTCAAACTGCTCTATGTCCTGTGAGTGCTGGGATGAGTCTTAACCTACAAAGTAGGGTGTCCTGTAACATCAGCTCTGTGTTCCGTGTGAAAAAAGGTCTCTCCCCAAGAGGTTTGGGTGTCGTGTTATATCACTTGTTTTGTGAGGGAAGAGATCATTCTGAGACAGCATTTCGTGGTCTACTCACTAGACCCAAAAGTGTTTCCTGCTGACAAGCTCTAAAGTGTTATTTCTAAGATGCACAGCAGGTGGCTGCAGAGAACACACTTGGTCTGTTTCTTATAGTAACCATATTACACTATTAAGCAAGTTTTAACAAACTTCATAAAATTCACATTATGTAAAGTCTGTTGCTGGCACGCAATGCAGTTCATCCACAAATCAGGAACAGAAGGTAAGTAAGAAGTCCTCATTCTTAGAAGTTATGAAATACACTTCAAAACAACCCACAAAATAAATCACCATTGGAGGCAGAAAATAATTGGAACTAAAAAATAAAAATACTACACACCAAAACTTATTTTGAAAATATGCCCCCTTAAATGCACATATTAGACACAAAAGCTGAAAATTCACACATTTTACATTTATATTAAGAAACCTAAAATAGTTCATTTAATTCTACCTCTTTTGAGGTAGCATTTTGAATATTATTATTTTTCTGTATTGTTCAAGTTACAGAAAAGCCATTTTCATGTTAGGAAATAAAGTACTGGAGGAAAATATGAGATAATTTAAAAATAATAAGCTGGACTGTTGTGGTGACAACACCAGAAGCCTTTCTCTGCTCACCCAGCCTGGTCCTTTGAACGTCTGAAGAGAATAAAAACTTTCCAATTTAGCTAAGTGGCTATTTTCCTCATTCGCACTTCATGTGAAAATGCTGTTGTGATAAAAGAAACTCCCAAGCTTTGGGTCTCTGGGATTTCTCTGAGCCTGGTTCTACTATTTACAAGGTATTTTCTTTTGAACATGGAACAAGCTTCTCAGGGTCTTTGTTTTGTCACTTGTAAAATTCCCTATTTTTAGAGCTCAGAACATTCATTGCTGAAGGACCTAGGCTAGGTCTGGACTCAGCCTCCAGAGAGACTTTAAGATTGGACCTCACAATGCTCAGGTGAACTGACCTGGGAAGTACTGCACTCTGGGATTGTGGTATTGAGCCTGGAGGGTGTGCCCATGAAAAGTGGTTCCACAGGAAATGCTCCCCTCATGTCCTCCACGCATCTTGATTTAGGGAGAAAAAACCTGCTGGTCAACTGCTTGCCTCATGTCCCAACACCATTTATTTTATAAGGCACATTTTTGCAACTGATTTAAGGAAATATCTTAATCATACAAAATTTACAGATGGATGTTATTCTGTTTGATTAATTCACATAAAAACAAATACAACAATGAGGTAATATTTGTATATAAAACGTTTTAGAAAATGGAGAAGCAGGGTGAAATGGGGGGTTTTCAATAGACTTCTATTTGGAGTCTTAACGTCTAAAGCTAATGTAATTAAGGTAATGTTCCATTCCAAAAACCTGGTTCTCCCACAGAAACCGCTTAGGAAGGCATGTGGGAGAACTATAGGTTCTGTCTTAGCTTCTTTTTCCTTAACCACCAGTTTAAGATCAACACGCAGCACTGGCCAGTGTGGCTCAGTGGTTAGAGTTTTGGCCCACACACCAAGGGATCACAGGTTAGATTCCCAGCCAAGGGCACAAATCTGGGACTTGGCTTGCAGGTTAGATCCTTCCCTGAGACAGGGAGGCAACCAATCCATCTGTCACTCTCACATCAAGGTGTGTCTCTGTCTCTGTGTCTCTCTCCACTCTGAAGAACATCCGCTTCTCCCTCCCACTCTGAAGAAAGAAAATAAATCTATCAAAAAATATCCTCTGGTGAGGATTAACAACAAAATCAACATTCAAAATACAAAACTGTGGCCTGGCCAGTTTGGCTCAGTGGATTGAGAGTTGTCCCATGGACTGAGAGGTCCTGGTTTGATTCCCGGTCAGGGCACATGCCCGGGTTGTGGGCTCGATCCCCAGTAGGGAGTGTGCAGGAGGCAGCCGATCTATGTGTCTCTTTTACATTGATGTTTCTATCTCTCTCCCTTTCTCTCTAAAAAAAAAAGCAATACAACATTTTTTTAAAATACAAAACTTTGGTCATCCTTATTCCCAGCTTTGGAAGGGTAAATAAAAGTTTTACACCCAGAAGCTAAATTGGAAATTGTTTTGTATTTTATTGATAAAATCATTCTGTCCCAAAAATGTTACTTTAGATA
Organism: Tadarida brasiliensis; assembly: GCA_030848825.1. Lineage (NCBI taxonomy): Eukaryota > Metazoa > Chordata > Mammalia > Chiroptera > Molossidae > Tadarida > Tadarida brasiliensis. Next base: position 111,389,939 of record CM061262.1, on the reverse strand, counting down.
AATTGTAAATCTTATTTCAGAACAGGGTGAAGTGGATGTTCTTCCAAAATGTACTTTCTCTAAAATATTTCTCTAAAATATCTGATTACTTGCTTATGTAGGGGAGAAACAAACTTCCCTCTAAACTCAAGGTTCCTTTCTGGTCTAATAATCAAATAGATAAGACACAGATTAGCAACAGAAAATATACAACTTTAAGACATACATATGTATGGGACCCTCACATACATGACACAGACCCCACATGTAGGAGATGTTTGAAGACAGAAAGAAAACATAGGTATACTGGATATTCAGAGTTTGGGGTCTTCAAGGATTCCTTGCAAAGTGATGAGCAGATGCATAGTACATGCTGCCATTCCCAGGATGTACACTAGATGGGAGCAGAGAGCAGCATGTCTTTGGGCAGAAATCTGGGTGGGGGTCAAAGTTTCCTTCCATGTCTTGTTTTTGATAAACAGCTTAAAATCAGTATTTTATATTTTTATTTTTATTTTTTTTTTATCTTCAGGTAGACAGAGAGTAAGATACAGGGACAGAGAGAGAAACATCGATGTGAGAGGGACACATCAACTGCTTGCCTCCTGCACCACCCGACCATGGCCAGGAATGAACCACAACAAGGTACGTGCCCTTGGCTGGAATCAATCCAGGACTCTGTGGCCCGCCGGCTGATGCTCTAACTGCTGAGCCAAACCGGCCAAGGTTAAAATCAATATTTTAAAGTGGCATCAGTGTGGCAGTATTTTTATCCCTTTATAAAGAATTGTGAATTGTCTCTGAAAACAACATTCATTCAATTGATAAATTTATATTAAAAAAAAAATTACCAGAAATATACTTTCTCATAGTACAATTTTATGTAATGTTCCATGAAACATGTTTCCTAAGTTCCACATGTCTTCAGTTCCTCTATAATATGAAGCAAAGCATGAATAACCCTATGTTCAGTAACCCTAATCCTCACCCAAACTCTCAGCATATTACAATACACAACAGACAAAAAAAACCCCACAATTTTCCACACCAAGCTCTCCCTCTGCTGGTCCTCTGTAGACTGACACTCTTTCTGCCTCATCTTTTTCTCGAGGTTTGTGGGGACTCCTCTGGGTCCCATGGTGACGAGTCCTGGGTGTCTGCTGAGGTTAATTGAACCCCCTCATAAAATGCTGCCCCCCAAGCAGTGAGAAGTGTCTCTGGCTCACTTCCTGACAAGGCCATGCTGTCCTGGGCATTCACTGGACATCAACACCACGGGCTGAAGGCACAGGCACCCCTTGGGTCAGAGAGGAAAATTGGGGCCCCCGCAAAGGTATCGGACACCCTCGTAGACTGTATCATGTGACGAAGCACTGTAGGCATCTAAATATTATCGCTTTTCTTTTCCTGGCTCATAAATCACTCTTTAAAAATGGTTTTGGACTTTTAGCTGCCAGAATTCACTACCTAAGGTTTCCCTCTTTGGAACTGTAACATTTGCCATACTCTGCGTTTCTTAGATATCCTACAGGGGACACACTTTTACTTAAACAATACTTGTGATTTCTACACCACTATGAGTCCAGACCCTGAACTCATTTTAAATGCTAACAATGCTGGTATGATTTTATTTACTCATTAAAAACTAAAAACTGCCCTGTCCAGTCTGGCTCAGCGGTTAGAGCATCAGCCCGAGGACCAATGAGTCATGGGTTTGATTCCGGTTGAGGGCTTGTACCTTGGTTGCAGTTTGTCCCTGGCTCTGGTTGGGGTCATGCGGGAGGCAACCAGTCGATGTGTCCCTCTAATGACCATGTCTCTCTCTCTCTCTCTCCCTCCCACTCTATCTGAACAAAAATGGAAAATATATCTTCAGGTAAGAATTTTAAAATAATAATAAAAAAAAACTAAAAACAGAAGAAATTGTTCTACCTCCTCACGTTACATTTCTTCATCTTTCAAGCCTCAAAATATCCACAGAATTTTCCCTTTAAGCTTCACTAATTGAGACAGAGAGACATCTCCGTGACAGAAAAACATAAACGTGTTGCCCCCCAGTAAGTGCCCCGACCTGACTCCAAACCACAGCCTTTCTTGACTACCAGACGACGCTCCAAAAACCGAGCCCCAGAGCCAGGCTCTATGATGTTTTCACACAGCTCAAAGAGAGTACCTTTTTTTTTTTTTTTTTTAAAGTACATTCATTAAAGCTGGAGACAGTGAAACAAAGACGGTTCGGATTAAAGAAGGAACAGAGAGCTGAGGAGGGGCGGTTCTGGCTCACAGAAAGTAAAGTCACAGAGACAGAAATGACCACAATGGGGCCGCCTCACCTGTGGCCCCACTGTGCAAGCTGCCCACTGCCCCTTACCTCACTCCCACCCCCACCTCAGGTCCTCTCCGTTGCCCCACACACCTCAGGAGCTGTTTCTCATACCTCAGGACCAGCAAGTGGCTCCCAGGCCACCTCAGGCCTCGTGTCGGCAGCCACAAAACCCGTCTAGGCTCAAGTGGGCCCCCTTCTTCTCCTCAGGTTCACACCTCTGCTCCCCTCAGGTGAAGCCCGCCTCGCGCCTCGATTCCCTCTGCCGCGCACATCATGGCGGGCTTTCAGCTTCCGGTGCACAGCCAGGCCACTCACCTAACTTCTGGCCTAAATCTCCCTCAAGTCTTTACCCCGCCCCTCTGCTCCCACCTGGCCCCTCTTGTCCACTCAGGACAGCGCCCTGCTGCTAGACTTTCATCTGCGACCTGCAGCTTCCCTCACGTCCTAACACTATTTATTACATAATGCACATTTTCTCTAATGATCTGAGGAGACGATGTTATCATACAAAATTAACCTGTGGAATTGGGTGTATGAATACACCTGCCATACTGTTCCATTTATTTGTCTACTTGGAAGTAGTGCAATCCTGAATCTGTCCTAGGAGTAAAATGGTTAATAATGTTTTAACAAAATTAAACTCCATTCTGAACCTCAGTTACTGCACGTACGCACCCTGGCAGTTGAAGGCCTTGAGAAACTCAGGAACCATGAGAGGAAAGAGATTAACGATGGCCCTGACCTCTGCTGGAGCAGACTCCTTACCTCTGAGACAACTCGTACCAACCCACACACCAATTATGCAGTGCTAGGAGAATGTGGGTTTTTTTTATTGTAGTGTTTTCTTCTGTAGTTTGTGCCTATATAAACATAGAACAAAGGAAGCTCAGGGTTGAGGATTTGGGGAAGCTGTACCCCCCCACAGCTCACCGGTGTAACAGCCCACCAGTGTAATAAAATGCTCCTTTCTCTACACTGGCCTTATCTTGATGGTGTGATCTCCCGCTGGCTCAGACCTTTTATTTGGTGCTGAAACCAGGGAGGTCTGTGAGGATCCCACATTGGGGGCAACTGCGGGCCCCTGGAGTCCTCCAGGCCTCCTGTTGAACCAGGATCAATCACATCCTCAGCCGGATACCGAATCTCCAACCTTTCCTGCCGATCCAGCATCAACACCAGACACTAATTCACTGGTGAGTGTTTATTTGCCTACCGGTCTGATTCTCTGAGCTGACTCGTTATCCTCCGTCCGGGACAAGAGAGCCAGGCTCTCAATCACTACTGTGTGATGGTCCCTCTGAAAATCCAGCACTGGTCGGGACAGGCTCCTCAAGAACCAGGTTCCCTCAGCTCACCATATTATCTGGGGATGCCTGGTATAAGTGAGTTGCACGTCTCTCTACTCTAGGGAAGAAGTGGGGATGCCTTCTTCTTCCTCTAGTGTATCTGTTGGACCGCTAGGTCATAACATCTCACACTGCAACATGAGACAACACCCCTAGGATGTCTCCTAAAAAATCTACAGACCCTAGGACTTGCTCAGGACTTAGGTCCCAAGCGACTTATTTTTTACTGCAACACTGTATGGCCTCAGTACAATGGGTCACAATAACCTAAAATGACACTTTCGACATTCTACCAACATAGACAATTTCTTTCAAAGGCAAGGAAATGGTCTGAGGTTCCTTACATCCAGGCCCCTTTGCACCCACAACAGAACACTCTATATGTGACTCTTACTCTCCCTCCCAAATCTTCCTGCTGCACTCTAATCCTCCCAAACCTCCATCTGAAGACAGCGTGCTAACTTCTGTTTTCTCCTTTGACCCAGCTGATCTCCACCACCTCCTCCCTCAGCCCCTCCAGCAGGGTCTCCTACTCTGGCCCCTCTGTGGGCCCCCACCCTACCCTGAGCCACCTACTTTGGTTTTGACTCCTCTACCGCCACAAATGACTCCCTCACACATGATCTGGAACCATCTCTGGTCCCTATCAGTCCTCTACCTCAGCCCCCATTTTAGAATGCCCCCCGAGGGAAGCAGCGGGAACTAGAGGGACTGTCATTTTAAACCTAAGATTTACCTCTCAGTTGGCTCTGGACAAAAACTTAAAAATGGCCCTCAAACCCTTCAACAAAACTTCTAAATCTAACCTTTAAGTTGTTCAATAATCATGATAAAAAGTCTAAACAGCAAAGAATAACAGAATTCCAAATGCTTGCCTCTGCCATCAGAGCCCCCACTAATCAAAGGGGTCAGCAAACACCCCAGGATCAGCAGAGCGAACCCTCAGTTCTCTGCTTTAAATGCAATCAGACTGGCCATTGGCTGAGGCAGTGCCCCAATCCCTGACCACCGCCTAAGCCATGTCCTCAATGTGGAGGGCCCCACTGGAAGTCGGACTGCGGACAGACTGCGCAGACTCGGTCCTCATCCCTTCCTCTCGCTGGTGGATTGGGCAATCCAGGCCTTAATCTGATTGGCCTCATGGCTGAAGACTGAAGGTGCCCAGGAACAGACGCCCCGACTGTCATCTCGAACTCTGAACCTCGGGTAACTCTGATGGTAGCAGGTAGGCCAATTTCATTTTTTTAAATTTTTTTTCCTTTATTGATTTTAGAGAGAGAGGAAGGGAAAGGGAGAGAGAGATAGAAACATTGATGAAAGGGCACATAGATTGGCCACCTCCTGCATGCCCCCCACTGGGGATTGGGCCCACAACCTGGGCATGTGTCCTGACCAGGAATCAAACCGGCGACCACTGGTGCATGGGTCGAAGCTCAACCACTGAGCCACACCAGCCAGATCATATTTCATTTTTAATTAATACCGGGGCAACCTATTCTGTCCTCCCTAAATTGAGGGGACCTCTTTAACACTCTGGGGTTTCAGTTGTGGAAATTGATGGCCAAATATTGCAACCCAGGACAACCCAGGCACTCACTTGTTCTTTAGGCCCTTATATCTGTCTCCACTCTTTTCTGGAATTACCAGCCTGCCCCACTCCCTTGTTAGGGTGGGACATTCTATTTAAACTCCATGCTACTTTAACCTTTACTCCTTCTCTCCCCACCAACCACTCTTATTCTTTACTTTGTCTCCTCCAAGAATCTGCTTCCTCTCTTAACAAAATCCCCCGGCGCCCCTCCTCCACTTGTGGGCCACCACTGAAATACTACTACTCTTATAGGTTTTTTCAATGACCCAGTGAGGTGGAAGAAGGGAGGCGAGCCCTGAGGGACTCTCATTTCTGGTGCCAAGCACTCAGCTGCACCAGCTGGGTGTGGCCTGCTCTGAGAAAGTGCTAGATAGAAAATTTGACTGGGGTGGTACAACTGTCAATCAATAACACAGGTATCCTAAGGCATCTCAGGGAGGACAGAAACCTCCTGTGGAGAAGAAAAACTGGGGAATGTGCAGACTGCAAATAGATTGAGCAAGCTCTTAGGTTCATGTCAGGGGAGGGACTAGGAAAGTCATAGAGGGTCTGTGTAAGTTGAAGAATGATTGTGGAGAAGGAAAAAAATAAAAAGACAAGGATTGTGCAGAGGAAGTAAAAAGATAAGGAAGGATAAAAGAAAGGGACATACATATTACAGGAAGACATGATATTGGAGGAATACTCAAAAAGGGAAGAAAATAGGACACTGAGAGAGGAGAGCTTGCCCCTGGTAATGGAATAACAGTCTAGGATGTAATAAAGAAAGTAAGAGGTTTAGGCTACTCCTGACCCTTAGATCAGATAACAGCCCCATCTTTATAACAAAGATATCACAGGATATCTCTAAGGGATTAAATATAAATTGGAAGCTCAATTGTGCTTACCACCCACAGAGTTCCGGGCAGGTAGAGCACGTGAACAAGACCTTAAAGAAAACTGATCTGGGCCCCAAGGCTAAGGCAACTAGGTTCCATTTTATGTAGACCCCTTGGTTAAGGCTACTAAAAGACTCCATTTTGTCACCAATAGACATTCCTCGATATTCTTCCAATAATAGGTTAATTACCCCTAGACATAAAGGAATTTTGCCCAAGATTATAGTTGCCCCATGAGTTGGGAGGCATTTGCAGTTTCCTGAGTATAGGTATTTGCAGGTACTTGTGCCTGTCGGTGAATAATGCTAGTTTGGACTTCTGTAGTCTCTGTCACTCCCACTATTTACTGGTTCCCTGAGGGGAGGGGGCAATAGGAGGAGGGAGTTTTTGTCTTTAAAATGGGACAAGTAAGAAGAATCAGGGCTGTTGATCTGAGGGGAAACTATGCCCTCCGCAGCCCGCCGGCGAAATAAAGCACTCCTTTACAATTCGGCTGTGTGTCTGGTTATCTCGCCATCAGGTTATAAAAAACTTAACCAAATTTATTTTAAAAACTGGTGAAAACCGGACCACTCTGCTCCCCCTCGCCCTCTTACAGTTCTTGCAGGCCCTGCAGTCCATCCAGAAAGCTGTCCATAAACACATCTGCGACGTCCTGCCGGTGCCCACCTCGGACCCTGTGCACCTTTTCGAGCCCAGGGACTCGATATGGGTAAAAAAGTTCACCACCCAGGGACTAACTCCAGCCTGGAAGGGACTATACACTGTCATCCTGCCTACACCAATGGCTGTCAAGATCAACAGCATCCCAGTCTGGCAGCACCATTCCCGGCTGAGAGGGACAAAGCAAAATGGACAGTTCAGGCCTCTCCAGATAAGACTCTTGCGTTTATCGGGACTTTGATCTTTCTAGTTATGACTGTTCAGGGGAATCCTTACAGACCTGGGCCCCAATGGAGCTGGGAACTTAGAAATGGAATATCTGGGAAAATCTTAAGAAATGTTACTACAAAGGGAATAGAAAAACCTGTATTCAACCTTGATCTATGTGACCACTTAAGGGGAACCATTGGGGTCACAAGGGTCCCTGATGTCTGGGTCACATATGGAGGGATTAGCCCTCAACTAGAAGATACCCCAGCATGGAGCTATAGAACATCTGCTGCAGAATGGGGATTGCAAGGGATAGGCTTTTTAGGAGTCCATGACAACCCCATACATGCAGGAAGTAGACAAAGAGAAACTTCGTCCCTTTACCCCTTTTTTTTTTTTTTTTATAAGGTGGGAATAAAAGGGTTAATAATGTTTTAACAAAACTAAACTCCATTCTGACCCTCAGTTACTGCACGTACGCACCCTGGCAGTTTCTTTTTTGTAAACATAAAGGCCTTGAGAAACCCTAAGATAAGGGGTTAATGAAGGCCTTGAGAAACTCAGAGGAACCATGAGAAGAAAGAGATTAACGATGGCCCTGACCTCTGCCGGAGCAGACTCCTTACCTCTGAGACAACTCGTACCAACCCACAGACCAATTACGTGGTGCCAAGAATATGTGGGGGTTTTTTAATGTAGTTTTTTCTCTGTAGTTTTTGCTTATATAAACAATAGAACAAAGGAAGCTTGGGGCTGAGGATTTGGGGAAGCTGTACTCCCCCAGCCCGCCGGTTTAACAGCCCACTGGTGTAATAAAATGCTCCTTTCTCTACACTGGCCTTACATTGAGGATGTGATCTCCTGCTGGCTCAGACCTTTTAGGGAGTGGATCATCAAAAGTGGTTCCACTGGGGGACTCTCCCCAGGAATCTTGTCCTGAGAAAGTGCTGACTTGAAAATACCCTGAAGACAAAAATGAACACATGGGACTACATCAAACTCAAAAGCTTCTTCACAGCAAAAGAAACAACCATCAAAATGGAAAGGGAACCCACTGTATGGGAGAGCATAATTGCCAATGATACATCAGATAAGGGGTTCATCTTCAAAATATATAGAGTGCTCAAACAACTCAACAAAAGGAAGACAACCCAATTAAAAAATGGGCAGAGGACCTAAATAGACACCTCTCCAAACAGGACATACAAATGGCTAAGAGACATATGAAGAAATGCTCAACATCACTAATCATCAGAGAGATGCAAATTAAAACAACAATGAGGTATCACCTCACACATGTCAGAATGGCCACCATCAACAAAGCATCAAACAACAAGTGTTGGTGAGGGTGTGGAGAAAAGGGGACTCTAGTACACTGCTGGTGGGAATGCAGACTGGTGCAGCCACTGTGGAAAACACTATGGTGTTACCTCAAAAAATTAAAAATTGAATTGCCATTTGACCCAGTGATCCCACTTCTAGGAATATACCCTAAGAAGCCTGAAACACCAATCAGAAAGAATACATGTACCCCCATGTTCATAGCAGCACTATTTACAATTGCTATGATCTGGAAACAACCCAAGTGTCCATCAGTGGATGAATGGATAAAAAAAACTGTGGTACATATACACAATGGAGTACTATGCAGCTGTAAGAAAGAAAGATCTCTTATCCTTTCAGACGACATGGAGGGAGCTCGAGAGTGTTATCCTAAGAGAAACAAGCCAAGCAGAGAAAGACAAATATCACATGATCTCACTTATTTGTGGAATATAATGAACATAACAGTCTGAGGAACAGGGTAGACCCAGAGATGTGGAAGTAGGGTATAGACTGACACCCCTCAGAAGAGGGGTGGGGGGAGGGAAGAGATAAACCACAGAACTTAAGCGCATAAATGCATAACTGATGGACATGGACAACAAAGCTGGGGATGGGGTGGGAGGATGGGGAGGAGGGTGTCAATGGGGAAAAAAGGAAAAACATCTGTAACAAAAATAAATTAATAAAAAAAAATCTGTACTTAGAGTTTCAGCAACTATAAGATGAACCAAATGAGAAGACAGTTCTAGAAGACAGGTCGGAAGCAGGCCGAGGACAAACCCTTAAAACAGTTGTCCTACTTTAATATTAAAATGAGCTCACTTTTCTCTTGTCGTGTATGAGGGTTAATTTTAAGGCTTAACTAGGACTACTAGCAATTAATTGTATCTAAACCCACCTTCTACCACATCCACCAAAATAACTGCAGGAAGAAAGAGAATTCTTAAAGCCATGAAAACCTTTGCAAAGGACTGCCAACCAGTACTCAGAAACCCTGGGTGGGTCTAGACAAGGACGAAGCAGAAAAGCAAGCTACAGGCATACCTTGGAGTTATTGTGGGTTCAATTCCAAACCATCACAATAAAGTGAGTCCTAAACTTTTAAAAAAAAGAAAGAAAGAAAGAAAATACCCTGAAGAAAGTGCTCACAGAACTCCAGCTGGCTGAAAGGCACCCCTCACCCCAGGCATCCCTCTGATTTTATAAGACTTGTTGGAACTTGCCCCTTCTCCCAGGGCACCCCTCTACCTCACATACAGTGCCTAGACCAGGATGGAAAATTCACATCCAGGTCTCTCCCTGCCTTTTATCTCAGGACACCCTCTGCCCATCACAGAGTTGCTGGAGCCAGGGAGAAAGAAATGTCTCCTGATCTCCCCTCACCTGTTTCCTAAAGTGCCAGCTACCCATTAGATGTTGGGCTAGATCAGGAGACACAATTGCCCTTCATGTATTCACTGGCCCCTCTTGTCCTCGTGCCTTTTCCTCAGATCCACATACCCTCCTGCCCATCACATCCTGCCTAGGCAGCAATGGAAAATTCAGCTCTGTACTTTTCTCTTTCTGACACTCCACCACTGCAACCACACAAGCTGGCTACAGTTGGGGTGCAGAACTCTGCTCAAGATCTTTCCTGCCCAGTTATCCCCAAAACCACTGTGTCCTTCACACCCTGGCTGAAGCAAGGAGGTCTGTCTTTGCCTGTTTACCCATTATCCCCTCAAAAGCTGTGCACGGAGGGGATAAGTAATGTGTCTCCAAGTCTCTCCCAACTTCATACCCAAACAACACCTCTGCCTCTCACATATACCTCAGATACAGAACTCAAGCCAAAGTGGAAATTTTGCCCCCATGTCTTCTACATTCTTCATCAGACAACCCTTTTCCTCAGTCATTGGTTGAATGCAGGACAGAACTCTGCCCCCAGCTCTCTCCTGCTCCCTCACCCCAGGGCTTCCTGTGCATCTCCTGTGGTGGACAACACATATGTGGATGCTCAGAAGAAAGATACTATGAAATGCTCGGGCAGCTGGTGAATAACTTGACTCAAATTTTGGTACTCATATCCAATTCTACACTGTGACTTCTCATACAAACCTCAATTCAGGGAGTAGCGTGCAAACTTTCCCCAAATTGAACTGAGTGGTAAAGACACCAAGGATGGAAAAAGAAGCAATGACAGGATGAGACTCGAACACATTGACTAGAGCAGAGCAGAGCTCAGTTGTGTGGCCTGAAAGGGAGCTTGCCCAGGACAGCCTCACCCCAGAGCCCCCTAAATACACAATCTTCATATTTAAGAAGTAGTACTACTGAGCTGTGTCCACAGGGTGCAGCTTCATGATTCCCTTATAACAACACTGAGCTTCTCACAGCCGTGCTATGCCCACAGCCAAGCTGTATCACAATGAGCTACTTGCACTGAATAAAGTCTCCTTCTTCACCGCACCACAACCAAAGTGTTTTGGGGTTTTAAAAATCTAGGAAAATTCCAGGACAGGAGGAATAGAGAACTGAGACAGGAAAGTTAAAACCAGGACCAACAGTGTGGACAGTTTGCAGCTGGCCTGCAAATAACAAGACATTACCTTCCCCAGCCAAGGACACCGGAGACCAAGTGGTTAAAAGCCTCTGAACAAGAGAATGCAGGGAGTATTTCTCACCCATTAAACAAAAAACCCAGCCCTTTTATAGACAGGAAAAGAAAAAATGTCAGTTTTATATTTTGCTCCCTAAATAGAAATGGCAGCAGTCTCGAGGCTTGAAAAGATAAATTTGCCAGGTGCTGCTATGAATTTTAGGAAGGCCACAACAAAATTTATATCTGTGAGTAAAGGAAACAGAGTTTACACCTGTATTATATCATTGAATTATTTCCCATATGATTCACTTGAAACCGAGTTTTCCCCAACTATGTAGTATGCAAACATAAATCAAATAATTATATAATAATGTACAGTAGACTTGAAGGCAGAAACACTACTAGATATGAAGAGCACTTTACATCAATAGTTTCAACTTACTAAGAGACACAAATTCATGTGCACTTAATAATATACTGCAAATAATACAAAACAGAGCCAAAAAATAGAAATATTTGTAATCAAATAGGAGATTTAACTCACCTCTCTCAATCAGGAATAGAGCACATCTCTTTCAGAACTAACAGACTCCCACAATAAATTAAGAAGAAAAAAAAACTTAACATGAGCAGCAACTTGAGTTCCACAGTGCTAGATCACCCACTGCAGCCGACCCTTCTCCTGAGCTGCACTGAGGTGTCATTCCCATTACGCACATGTGGCAACAGAGATGCACACTTGGAACATTTTTTAAAGTGACCGTATTGTAGTATAAAGCAAGTTTCAAATAAATTTAAAGGATTAAAAATTCCTAAAACTCTTTCTTGCCCTCACTGCAGTTAATCTAAAAATCAGTTACAAAAGTTAGGTAGAAAGTCCTTAATAACTCCCCTTAATAACACTTCTAAATGACCCCCTACAATAAATCCAAATTGGAGTTAGAAAATAATTGGAACTGAGCGATAGTAAAAATATTGGCTACATCGAGACCAGATCTTTCAGGTTCCAAAAATGATCTAAACTCCAAATCAGTGCTTCTCAACCAAAGGTGACTTTGCCCCCAAGGGGACATTTGGCAACCTATGCAGACAACTGAGATAGTCTTCATGGTGGGGTAGGGGGGTGGTGTTACCTGCAAACAGGGAATAGAGGTATTGAATGTTAATCAGCACCTGCAATGCAGAGGAGAAGCCCCCAGGACAAAGAATTATCTGGCCCAAAAGTCAGTATTACTCAAAATAGAACACCCTCCTCTGTATGGAGCAAGATGACAGGTCAAATACAATAGAGACATCAAGTCAATGACCACCCTATACCTGAATAATGCCTCTTTGAACAGGCAGCTCAGAGGAAACTGAGACATAAGGAACCACAGCGCCTACTGGCAAAGACTGGGAAGGAATGCCTTGGACTGACACAAACGCTCAGGAGACCAGGAAGACCTGTCGCCTTGGGAGACTGAACCACACTGAAAACCATCATAAGAATCTGAGGATCACTGCTTCTTTTATCGTCCATAAAGCACTCTTCAATAATTGTTTCCAGATGCTGCTTAGAATCAATAACCCCACTCTTCTAGATGTGAGGATTAACCATCCAATATTTCCTTCTCTGAAACGGTAACATTTGTTATGTTGTGCATTTCTCAGACTTCCTACAGGGCACACAATTTCATTTACTTAACACTTCTGATTTCTGCAACACTATGCATCCAGACCCTGAACTCTCTTTAAATGCTAAGCATGCTGGCACTTTTTAATTTACTCATTAAAAAACTTAAAACTAACAAAGAAATATGTTCTATTTCCTCAAACACATTTCTTCATGTTTCCAACCTCAAATAACCCACACAGTTTTCCCTTTAATCCCCACTAATTTTAGAGGAGGGGGACAGAGAGAGAGAGAGAGAGACTTCCCTGTGGCAGAAAAACACAGATGGGTTGCCCCCCAGTAAGCGCCCCAACCTGACTCCAAACTACAGCCTTTCTTGAGTACCAGACGACGCTCCAAAAACCGAGCCCCAGAGCCAGGCTCTGTGGTGTTTTCACACAGCTCAAAGACAGTATTTTTTTTTTTTTTGAAAGTACCTTCATTAAAGCAGGGAACAGTGAAACAAAGACAATTCGGATTAAAGAAGGAACAGAGAGCTGAGGAGGGGCGGTTCTGGCTCACAGAAAGTAAAGTCACAGAGACAGATATGACCACAATGGGGCTGCCTCACCTGTGGCCCCACCGTGCAAGCTGCCCACTGCCCCTTACTTCACTCCCACCCGCACCTCAGGTCCTCTCCGTTGCCCCACACAACTCAGGAGCTGCTGTTTCTCATACCTCAGGACCGCCAAGTGGCTCCCAGGCCACCTCAGGCCTCATGTCGGCAGCCACAAAACCCGTCTAGGCTCAAGTGGGCCCCCTTCTTCTCCTCAGGTTCACACCTCTGCTCCCCTCAGGTGAAGCCCGCCTCGCGCCTCGATTCCCTCTGCCACGCACATCATGGCGGGCTTTCAGCTTCCGGTGCACAGCCAGGCCACTCACCTAACTTCCGGCCTAAATCTCCCTCAAGTCTTTACCCCGCCCCTCTGCTCCCACCTGGCCCCTCTTGTCCACTCAAGACAGCGCCCTGCTGCTAGACTTTCATCTGCGACCTGCAGCTTCCCTCACGTCCTAACACTCTTTATTACATAATGCACATTTTCTCTAATGATCTGAGGAGACGATGTTATCATACAAAATTAACCTGTGGAATTGGGTGTATGAATACACCTGCCATACTGTTCCATTTATTTGTCTATTTGGAAGTAGTGCAATCCTGAATCCTGTCCTGGGAGTGAAAGGGTTAATAATGTTTTAACAAAATTAAACTCCATTCTGACCCTCAGTTTCTGTACATACGCACCCTGGCATTTTCTTTTTCGTAAACATAAAGGCCTTGAGAAACCCAAAGATAAGGGGTTAATAAAGGCCTTGAGAAACTCAGAGGAACCATGAGAAGAAAGAGATTAACGATGGCCCTGACCTCTGCCGGAGCAGACCCCTTACCTCTGACACAACTCGTACCAACCCAGACACCAATTACGCGGTGCCAAGAGAATGTGGGTTTTTTTTTAATGTAGTTTTTTCTTCTATAGTTGTGCCTATAAAACTTGTGAGAACTTGCCCCTTCTCCCAGGGCACCCCTCTACCTAACATACAGTGCCTAGACCAGGATGGAAAATTCACATCCAGGTCTCTCCTTGCCTTTTATTTCAGGACACCCTCTGCCATCACATAGTTGGTGGAGCCAGGGAGAAAGAAATGTCTCCTGGTCACCCCTCACCTGTTTCTGCAGGTGCCAGCTGCACATTAGATGCTGGGCTGGAGTCAGGATACACAATTCCCCTCCATGTGTCCATTGGCCCCTCATGTCCTCTGGCCTTCTTGCTCAGACCCTCTTACCCATCACATTCTGGCTAAAGCAGGGATGAAAAATTCAGCTCTGGATTTTTCTCCTTCTGACACTCAATTGCTGCAACCACATAAGCTGGCTGCAGTTGGGTTTGCAGAACTCTGCTCAAGGTATTTCCTGCCAAGTTACCCCCATAACCACTGTGCTCTTCACACAATGGCTGAAGCAAAGAGGTCTGTCATTGCCTGTTTCCCACAACCCCCTCAAAAGCTGTGTGCAGAGGGCATAAATAATGTGTCTCCAGGTCTCTCCCAATTCATAACCAAAAAACCCTTTTCCTCTCTCATACACCTCACATGCAGAACTCAAGCCAAAGTGGAAATTTTGCCCCCATGTCTCCTACATTCTTCCCCAGACACCTCTCTTTTCCTCAGTAGCTGGTTGGATTCAGGACAGAAATCTGCCCCCAGCTCTCTCCTGCTCCCTCACCCCAGGGCTCCCTGTGCATCTCCCGTGGTGTACAACACATATGTGGATGCTCAGAAGAAAGATACCAACTATGAAGGGCTCGGGCTGCTGGTGGATAACTTGACTCAAATTTTGAAAAACCTGCTACTTATATCCAATTCTACACAGGGACTTCTCATACAAACCTCAATTCAGGGAGTGGCCTGCAATGTTCCCCAAATTGAACTGAGTGCTAAGACATCTAGGCTGGAAAAAGAAGCACTGACAGGACGAGACTGGAACACATGGACTAGAGCAGAGCAGAGCTCAGTTGTGTGGCCTGAAAGGGAGCTTTCCCAGGGCAGCCTTACCGCAGCATCCCACAAAGCCACGATCTTCATATTTAAGAAGTAGCACTACTGAGCTGTGTCCACAGGGTGCAGCTTCATGATTCCCTTATAATGATCTGGGCCCCAAGGCTAAGGCAACTAGATTCCATTTTATGTAGGCCCCTTGGTTAAGGCGACTAAATGACTCCATTTTTATCATCAATAGACCTTCCTAGATATTCTTCCAATAATTGGTTAATTACCCCTAGACATAAAGGAATTTTGCCTAAGATTATAGTTGCCCCATGAAATGGGAGGCATTTTCAGTTTCCTGAGTATAGGTATTTGCAAGTATTTGCAACTACTTGTGCTGCCGTGAATAATGCTAATTTTGACTTCTGTAATCTCTGTCACTCACACTATTGTACTGGTTCCCTGAGGAGAGGGGGGCAAAAGGAGGAGGGAGCTTCTGTCTTCAAAATGGGACGAGCAAGAAGAATTGGGGCTGTTGATCTGAGGTGAGACTATGCCCTCCACAGCCCCTCGGTAAAATAAAGTGGGTAAAATAAAGTGCTCCTTTACAATTCGGCTGTGCGTCTCTGGTTATCTCGCTGACACGTTACAACAATAACAACACTGAGCTTCTCACAGCCGGGCTGTGCCCACAGCCGAGTTGTATCACAATGAGCTGCTTGCACTGAATGAAGTCTCCTTCTTCACCGCACCCCAACAAAGGTGTTTTGGGGTTATAAGAATCTAGGAAAATTCTGAGACAGGAAAGTTAAACCAGGACCAACTGTGTGGACAGTTTGCAGCTGGCCTGCAAATAACAAGCCATTACCTTCCCCAGCCAAGGACACTGGACAGCAAGTGGTTAATTGTCTTTTAAGGAGAGAATGCAGGCTTTTGCTGTATCTCTGCCCCGCAGGCACTTCCCTGCCTTTCCCAGGCCTCCTCTGGGGCCCAGACCAGTATTTGTGCCCCTAGCGGGAACCGAACCCGGGTCTCTCTGAACCGCAGGCCGACGCTCTAACCGCTGAGCCAAACCAACCAGGGCCACTATCCATGATCAGACCAACCACAACAAAGCTGAGGGAGACACAATAGGGAGGCAGACAAGGACAAAAACAAGGGAAGACACACAAGACAGAAACTTTCGCCTCGTCCGCCTGGCCGCTCCCCTCGCGGAGATTTCAGACGCCTCTTGGCATGTGGTGGGTTGGTATAATCCCCCAACCCGACCAGGTTCGCTCGTGGAACACCAGAGTGCTCCAAGAACCTGACACCGCCTTATATCCGTATGAGGTCGCCACGGAACCGCAGGGTAGGACTCACTCAGGCTCCGTAACCGAAGTCGTGGAGCACGGTCACTCAGACACAATTATATTCACATGGTCACACTCACACACCGTCTGAACTTCCTACCAGAAATTTCCTTCCTGAAATTTCCTATCCTGAGCGCTGGCGACTCTGGTGGGACTCGAACCCCCCAGGTCGCTAGGTGGTGACTCTGGTGGGACTCAAACCCACAATCACAGTCACTGGCGACTCTGGTGGGACTCGAACCCACAATCACAGTCACTGGCGACTCTGGTGGGACTCGAACCCCCAAGCCGCTGGGTGGTGACTCTGGTGAGACTCGAACCCACAATCACAGTCACCGGTGACTCTGGTGGGACTCGAACCCGCAATCACAGTCACTGGCGGCTCTGGTGGGACTCGAACCCCCAGGCCGCGGGGTGGTGACTCTGGTGGGACTCGAACCCACAATCAGACTCACACACCGTTGGGGAGGTGATCAGTCTCCCCGTCCGCCCCAGGTGGCGGACCAGATTTTACCAGGTTTTGAACTCCACCTAACGTCTTAGGGGATCCTGGAGAGGAGAGGTTGTGCCGCGTCCGGCCCTCTCACTCTCCCCCAGTTGGACCGGTCACCCAGAACTCACCTCCGGAGGCTTTACTAGGTCTCCTTTAATATTCTTTGGGGGGACGTCTTGGCGTCTCCCGGCCGCTCGTCGGAAACCCAAGTAGGATCCTTTGGGGACCTGGAACTCAGGTGGCGCCTTCCCCTCAGACCTATAGGGGTCCGGCGGCTGGATCGGGAGAGGCCGCCCATCCTAGGCGTCTATCCCCTGGTGTCCTAAAGCACCAGGCATCTCGCTGGGGCCTCCAAATGTTATAACCTGACGCGAGATAACCAGAGACGCATGGCCGAATTGTAAAGGAGCACTTTATTTCGCCGGCAGGCTGCAGAGGGCATAGTTTCCCTTCAGATCAACAGCCCCGATTCTTCCGTCCCATTTTAAAGACAGAAACTCCCTCCTCCTTTTGCCCCCTCCCCTCAGGGAACCAGTACAATAGTGGGAGTGACAGAGACTACAGAAGTCAAAATTAGCATTATTTACCTACGGCATAAGTACTTACAAGTACCTGCAAATACCTATACTCAGGAAACTGCAAATGCCTCCCAACTCCTGGGGCAACTATAATTTTAGGCAAAATTCCTTTCTGTCTAGGGGTAATTAACCTATTGTTGGAAGCATATCGAGGAATGTCTATTGGTGACAAAATGGAGTCTTTTAGTCACCTTAACCAAGGGGCCTACATAAAATGGAATCTAGTTGCCGTAGCCTTGGAGCCCAGATCATAGGGAGAAGAGACGCATCGTCTGGACGAGATTCCATAAAGCAGGGTGTGGAAGAACATCAGGGGGAAAGGGAGAAAGGCTGAGGTAACATGGCGGCAGGGGAGAAAACAGACATAACAGACATGCACATGGTGAAACACAGGACACAAACCTCTGCAAACACAATCACTCGAACAGGCACCTGGACAGACACGGGAGCTGGTGGGAGCATGCCATTAGGATTATTTCTGTTTTGGTTTTCTGTTGATCCAATCTGTCCTCCTTGCAGTGAAGAGACATGACATTCAGAATACCATTATCTCCTTTATGCTTACACTGCCCCTCCACACCGGCACAGACCACTCACTCAGCACAGCGACGGACAGCGGGACAGATCGGCTCTGCAGGCTGTGAGCCTGACCTGCGTCACGGCTGTCAGCAGAGGATGCAGACACAGAGGCTGCATGACGCCCTGTGTCACACAGCTGATCCTTACAGCACCGAGTTCCTAGCCCTCTTCCAGGTGCTGCAGAGGGTGGGACCACCTGGCTGGGGATGGCTGGGATCTCCCAGGCTTGGTGCTCTGGGCGTAGCCCCAACCTGGGCCTCACCGGAACCTGGACTGGAACAGAGGCTGGCATTGGGGCCAGAGTGGGCCGCTAGGGGCCAGCAGGGACCAAGGCGCTGGGCTCAAGCCAGTCTGAAGGGCCTCTCCATTGGCCAGTGTGTCAATAGACACGGTGGGAAAGGGTGGGGTTTAGGAGGCCCTGGCACATCCCCTGGCTCTCAGGTACCTTAGGCAAGTTAATCACAAGAGCAGCTGGCACCACCTGGCCTTCACCCATCATGACATCTGTGCCTCACCCCACCACTGTGGACTGTCTTTGACAGGGACCAAACTAAGACCCAGAGTGGTAAGTGACTTGCCCCGTGGTCACACAGTTCCACTGGCAAAGGCAGATTCAAACACAGGCAGGGTATGAGTGGAGCCCTTGCTTCTCTGAGTGTCCATGTTCTCACCTGGAAAGGGGCGTAAGAATACGGGTGGGGCTCTCAGACATCAGGTGGGGTGCTTCACAGGAAAACCCGTACAGTGGGCCCTGCTGTGAGGAGCCGGTGAGGTCATGCCTCCCCTGCAGTGGGGCTCGGAAACTTCTGGCTGTGTTTTTAATTAATACCTTCATAGGAAAATAATATCAGAACGGCTGTTCAACAGGGTGCCGATGAAGCTATATCTTAAGAAACAGACACTCATTTGTGACCGCCCTCATGGTGCCAGGCGCTAAGGCGGGCAATGGGATTTGCGGGGGGGTTCACTTTTCTGTTTATACCTTTAGGTTTTCTCTGAACTTTAGCAGGTGACAATTCTGTAATAAGAAAATGCAGCCCTGGCCGGTTTGGCTCGCGGTGAGAGTGTCGGCCTGCAGACCAGAGAGTCCTAGGTTCGGTTCCCGCTAAGGGCACGTATCTTGGTTGCAGTTTGTCCCCGGCCTCGGTTGGGGTCGTGTGGGTGGCAATCACTCGATGTATCTCTCTCACATTGATGTTTCTCTCTCTCTCTCCCCCCCCCCTCCCTCCTGCTCTATCTGAAAAAAAGAAAAAGAAAATGCAATACTTAGGGTTTTTATTGTTAAAAACAAAAAACAAAACTAAAGCACCCATCCCTCCAGGAAAAATCTTTGTAAAATTAAAGGTAGGGGTATATAGGGTCAGAGCAGGGGGACCCCAAAATCAAGGCCACGCCAGGCCATGCCCCTCTGTGCATCTCCCCTGCAGCCCACCCCCTCGGGCAGGAAACCCACAGCCAGCACTGGGCCCCCCGACCCACCTAACCCTCGGAAACTGCGGCCTGCGGCCCGAGGCTCTGGGCAGACACTGGGTGCACCATTGTTCTCTTCCCTCTTCCTTCATCTGTCTGGATCTTTCTCTCTCCCCTCCACACTGAAGCAAGGGGTTAAGTCGTAGTTGGACTAAAACTATTTACTAGCCCTGCCCTGTCCAATACTGTACTCCTAACCACATGTGCTATTTAAATTCAAATGTTAGTGGATTTGATAAAATTTAAAAGTCATTTCCTCTGTCACACTAGCCAAATTCGTCTGCTTCACAGCCACCACGGGAAGAGAGGCCGCTGTATCGGACAGCAAAGGGTTCCCGTCAGTGACAAGCTCCGTTGGACAGCACTGTCCTTCCTGTTTTTCTCCCTATAAAATTCTTCCCTAAAATTGCTCTTTGAATCAGTGTTCTCTCTTTTTTCCTGATTTCCTTCCTGTAAATCTGAAATAAAACTTTGATCCAGGCTCACAATTTGAGAAATGTATTTTTAACAATTGCTTCTGGGGTGTAATTACTCAATAGACATTTAAATAGAGTGAATTGTCAGGCCTTGTGCACGGGAAGTCCTCACTGAGGAAGTTGTGGGCATAAGCCAGAGAGCAGCGGAGACCCAGGGAGGGCACAGGCTGGGGGTTCCGTGGTATCTGGAGCCATCAAAGAAGTTTGGAGGAAGCCCAGGGCAGTGCCCGGGGCTGAGAAGTCTCGATTTCTGAGCTCAGTCCCGTCATGCGCACCCCACCCAGGTTGGAGTAAACCCGAGATGATGATGATATGCAGACTGATCTCAAGACTACCTTACGATGCAGATTTTATTATCCTTCCAGCTTTACAAATGAGAAAATGAAGGCACGGGCAGGATAAAGGGGACACACAGCAGAGACCGGTCCGGGCTCCACGCCACAGAGACTTGTGGGGTGCTCTGCCTAATTTGGAGACTAGTGTCTGGCAGGCCAAGGACCAGGTTCTAAAGGGATTTTTAAATCTTTTGCCAAAGAAATTCCAAGAAAGGCCCCCACAGCCAGCCTTCCCGGGTGCAGACCAACTACTTCCTGGGGGGTCGCCAGCTCCAGGGCGAGAGCCTCAGCAATGAGGATTTCCACCACTCGCTGGGGTCACTCTGCGAGGCGAGAGGCAGTCCTACTGGAGGAACACTTCCAGGGGCTCCATTTCCTCCCATGGGCTTTTGCTTAAAGATGGGTTACGTTTCCGGACTGGGGAGCTTGAAGAGAGACCGGTGTCTATTGGACCATGTTTCTCAACAAGTGGAACTAATGTGCATTGAGGCCAAATGTAAAGTCCTCCCCGGCTGGTGTGGCTCAGTGGTTGAGCATCGACCCTGCACCAAGAGATCGCTGGTTCGATTCCCGGTCAGGGCACATGCCCAGGTTGTGGGCCCGATCCCCAGTGGGGGGCATGCAGGAGGCGGCCAATCAATGTTCTCTTTCATCGATGTTTCTATCTCTCTCTCCCTAAAATCAATAAACAAAAAATTAAAAAAAAAAACAAACAAAAAACACATGTAAAGTCCTCACTCCCGCCCCAGGTTGTTCAGCCTTGTCCCCAGCACTGTCCTGGCTACCTGTGCTGCAGCTGAACTTTCTGAGCTGTGAACTGCCAAGCTCCCCGTGCTGCAGGGCCTGGAGCTGCTCCACCCCATGCCCAGAATGCTCTTCCCAGCCCACCCTGGCTCCTTCCAGTCACTGAGCGCTCATCACCTCCCTCAAGACCTCCCTTAGATCCCCGTCTCAGACCCTATTCTCTTCAGAGCACCCTTCAGTGTTCACGTCTGTCTCCTCCACTGAACTGTAAGATCCAGGAGGGAAGTAACCTCGTCTCACTCAGTCTCCTGAGCACCCAGTGTAGTGCCTAGCATAGGAAGTGCTCAGCAAATATCAGTGAGGTGTGTGGCTTTCCTGTTCTGCTTGCTCCGCCCTGCACTAAGCTGGAGATCAGGGTTGGGGAAGCAAGAACAGGGGCCTTCCTCCAGCTTCCCTGAGCCTGGGAGGGGGGATTTAAATCTCGGTGAGAGATGGGAGGTGTCTCTGTCTAATTCTCCAGCTTCCCCAAATCCAGCCA
Organism: Tadarida brasiliensis; assembly: GCA_030848825.1. Classification (NCBI taxonomy): domain Eukaryota; kingdom Metazoa; phylum Chordata; class Mammalia; order Chiroptera; family Molossidae; genus Tadarida; species Tadarida brasiliensis. The sequence continues at coordinate 111,368,342 of CM061262.1, read as the reverse complement.
ATTCTGTATATGAGCTTCAGTGGACAATTTAGGTCTATTTTCTCCTAAGATCCTGAGGACAGAACAATGATTCCAGCCTCAATTCTGTTGGACTTCCAACCCAACCGCCTGTCCACCATTCACACAAACACATTTTTATTGATGCTTAATTTTTAAATTGGATTTTCTGAGATGACGCTCACTCAGATAAAGTGGATTACAGCTGACATTCGAGTGCCATGCTGCACACGAGATGGCATTCCTTGGGGATTGGGAGCTCTGCAGTAAAGCCTGGGTTCAAATCTCGACTCCCAAGACTTCAAGTGTGTGGCCCTAAGCTAAACCTCAACCTCACTGTGCCTGCTTCCTCATCTGTATAACTGGGAGAATAATTTGACCTGCCCTACTGGACCTGACATAGTGTATGTACAGCACTTACCATATTGCTTGGCAATAAATAATTATTTTTATTTTAAGTTTTTTTTTAACTTATCTTTATTGTTAAATATATTACAGATGTTCCTCATTTTTCCATTGCCCCCCTCCTCCCCATTCCCGCCACCCTCCTGCCTTTCCCCACACTGTTGTCTGTGTCCATTGGTTATGTATATATACATATAAGTTCTTTGGTTTATTTCTTTCCACCCCCCATCCCCCTTCCCTTGAGGTTTGTCAGTCTAACAACCAATTTGTACTTCTTAATCCCTTCACCTTTTTCACCCATTCCCCCAGCCCCCACCCATCTGGTAACCAACAAAAGTTCTCTGTATCTTTGAGAATGTTTCTGTTCTGCTTGTTCATTTTGTTTGTAGATTCAACTGTTGATAGATATGTACTTATTGCCATTTTGTTTGTTCATATTTTTTTATCTTTTTCTTCAAGAAGACCCTTCAACATTTCATATAATGATGGTTTGGTGGTGATGAACTCCTTTAGATTTTCCTTGTCTGGGAAACTCTTTGTATGGACATTGATTCTAAATGACAGTTTTGCAGGATAGAGTAATCTTGGTTGTAGGTTCTTGCTTTTCATCACTCGGAATATTTCTTGCCACTCCCTTCTGGCCTGCAAAGTTTCTTTTGAGAAATCAGCTGACAGTCTGATGGGAACTCCCTTGTAGGTAACTAACTGCTTTTCTCTTGTTGCTTTTAAGATTCTTTGTCTTGGACCTTTTGCATTCTGATGATGATGTGTCTTGGTGTGGGCCTCTTGGGGTTCATCTTCTTTGGGACTCTCTGTGCTTCCTGGACTTGTATGTCTGTTTCCTTCACCAAGGTAGGGAAGTTTTCTGCCATTATTGTTTCAAATATGTTTTTGATTTCTTGTTCTCTCTTCACCTTCTGGCACCCCCAAGATGCAAATGTTGGCATGCCTGAAGCTGTCCCAGAGGCTCCTTACACTATCCTCATTTTTTTGGATTCTTTTTTCTTTTTGCTGTTCTGATTGGGTGTTTTTTGCTTCCTTACATTCCAAATCCATGGTTTGCTTCTTGGCTTTACCTACTGTACTATTGAGTCTGTGTAAACTATTCTTTATTTCAGTCAGTGCCTCCTTCATTTCTAACTGTGCATCCTTCATTTCTGACTGGTCCTTTTTTATGCTCTTGAGGTCCTCACTAAGTTCACTGAGGTTCTCACTAAGTCCACTGAAGTTCTAAGTCCATTGAGCATCCTTATAAACAGTGTTTTGAACTCAGCATCTGTTAGGTTGTTTAACTCCATTTCACTTAGTTCTTTTCCTGGAGTTTTGTTCTGTTCTTTCATTTGGGACCTATTTCTTTGTCTCCTCATTTTGGCTGCCTCCCTCTGTTTGTTTCTATGTATTACTTAGCGAGAGGTGTGGGGCTAAAGCGAGAGGTATGGGGCTAGCTGAGACCAGATGCTGCTTGTTTGAAAGAATTTAGGAAAAGCTGAAGCAGGATCCAAGACAGGCCAATCCTATGGTAAAGCAACTGGCAACAGCTTGGGTGGGCCTGAAAGTTGGGTGGGGCGGGGCCTCAGGGAATCACCAGGGCGGGGCCAACAGTGTGAGCCAGAGGTTGCTGGAGTCCCAGATATGGCGGCGTCTGCAGGCCCAGGGAAGAGCTCACCAAAAGAACAAAGGCCTCTGATAGCACGTCTGTCCAGGAGAAAGCTGCCTCTCCAGCCCTCGCTCCAATGCCAAACAGCTCAGTTCTTCACCATATGACTCTGGTGCCTTTCAAGCTGCCTCCCGCACGCTGGAGCCTGGAGAGAGCGAGTCCGAGTAAGTCCATGCGCGGGCCCTTTAAAAGGAGCTGCCAGGGGCTCCAGCCGCATCAGCCTCAGTACCCGCTGGTTTTCCAGCCAGAAGTGATGGGGATTCTCTTCCTGGAACTGGAACCCTGAGCTGGGCGCCTGGTGTGGGACGGGGACCCCTCAGTCCTCAGGGAGGACCTTCCCAGCCGAGGTGTCCTCCTAATTTTTATCTGCCACACGTGGGTGTGGGACCAGCCCCTCGTGCCTCCGCCCCTCCTACCAGTCTCAATGCGGCTTCTTTAATTTTGTCGTTGTAGGACTTCCATTCAGCTTGATTTCAGGCAGTTTTGAATGATGGTTGTTCTGTAGTTTAGATGTAAATTTGATGTGGTTGTGGGAGGACGTGATACCACATTTACCTACCCGCCATCTTGACCAGAAGTCTTAAGTTCTTGTATTTTATTATAAAAGCTCTTATGCGCAAAAAACCCATAACAGGGCTAGTTCAGGCTCTGTTATTCATTGTTGACCTCTGCAAGTCCTTTTTCCTCTCTAGAGCTAAGATTCCCCATTTGTAAACCGTGTGTGGTGGGTGAGAGGCACTGCCAGGGTTCGGCTGGGGACCTGCCACTAACTAGCTGTGCGGCACAGGCACAGTGTAGCAGCTGCTGCCAGTGTCCCTAAGTGGCTCTCCACCAATGACAGAATGGAGTCGGTGGACAGACACCCCAACTCCCCACCTTTGCAGAGACACCTCTGGGCATGCACTGTGCATGGCTCCCCAAAGCTCTGACAGGATTAAGTAGCAGTTGCCCACACTGGCACTCTTGATGACATGCCCTTGGACTACCTCCTAAATCAACTAATTGCAGGTGAATCCCTGTCTTGGGTGAACCCAAGCAGAGACAGCAAGTCACTTACCTTCTTGGGCCTCAGTTCCTCTGGATGGAAGGATTCAATGAGTTAACAGAAAGTGCTCATGATACATGGCAGTATGTTTGTTCAATAAATAAAAGAGATAGAGACCCTTTATTTATATAAAATTCCATCTCCTCAGCAAACACAAACACCAGGTTTAAAACCCTCTGTGTGGCACACACAAACAAGCATCACCTGCAATCCAGGCCAACGTTCAGGCTGCAGGTGCTGGTGTCAGCTTTGGGAAGGCTCGCTTGGCTGCTTCGCAGGGCCTGACCCAGTCCCCCGGTCTCTCTGTGGCTGCCAGCAACAGTGTCCATGGGGCACAGAAAGTCCCCAAGGTAGCTGGGTGTATTTATTCTGGGAACTCCGTGCTTAACGGGAGCCTCCAGCTTTACACTGTGCAGGAACCTCACAGCAAATGCTCACTGCGCGGTCACCACCATTTTTCGTGTGCTTCTCTGTCACCCTCCCCGCCTACCCCACTACTGAGCCCGGGTTGACTAAGCCAGGTCCTGCCTGGTGTCAACCTACTGAAGCTGCTGAAGGAATGGCACCTCTGGCAAAACGCCCACCTTCCAAGACCTCCATTTCCCATCAGTTCCTTAAGGCCTCCCCAGGCATTCCCGGTGGCTTGGTTACCTTCTAGGCAAGATGTCTACTCTAGTAACACGGCAGCAGCCAGTCCCAGGACTGGGCAAGGCATGGGCAGCCAACATGACAGGGACTGCACACTGGGTGAAGTGGCCCATGGCTCTTCACAAGCCAAGGTGCCCAGGAGCCTTCCGTTTCCTGCAGGCGCCTGCGGTGGGCATGGCTGGCTGGCAGCCTCCACTCCCAGGGGCTGTGCCGAGCCCCACAGGACGTTTGGAACAGAGCGTCCAATCGCTGTAGGCCGGTGTCGGACAACCCACAACTTAATACCAGGGTTCTCTAGGTCTTTTGGAAATCAGCCAGCCTGGATGCCCTCCAGGGGGAGGCATTCCGTAGACTGGTAAAGGCTCAGCCTCGCCTGCAGCCCTCGGCGACAACAGGGCACACACCTGAGAAGCATTCCTACATGCGGGCCCTGTGGAAAGTATGGCCACCACTTGGGGTCTGGCTCGGGCATTGCTGGGGATGGGCTGGAAGAACAGGGAGACACCAAGGGGTGCTCAGGCTCCAGCATTCTGCACCCCGGAACGGGTTCCTGACTGCCATCCCTGTCCGCAGTGGGAACAAGCCCCAGGAAGGAGACACAATTCCGGGTCTCCCCCCCCACAATCCAGTCTACGGGCAGCCCAGGGCATGGCGCCAAGGAGAGGCCGGGCGCCCTGGGAGGCTTCGAAGCCACACCTGGACCCCGAGCCCAACCAAAACTCTTAACCACTAACCCTCACCACACACCCGGCTCCCGACTCCAGCCCAACCCCGGCCACCGCAGCCCCAACCACGGAGTCTGACCCGGACCCTCCTCTCCAGAGCTCCACCCCGAACCCGAACCCAGCTGGAGGACTGCCCCTGCCTAACCCTCACGCTTTCCCCCGAGGCCCTGACCCCTGACCCCTGCCCTAGCCCCCCTTCTCACCCTCCCGCCCTCCTCCCACTGAGGACGCTGGCCTGTCCAGACGGAAGTGCGCGTGAGCGTGCGTAGTACGTGCCGCTCGCCCGGGCCGCAGACCCCGCGCGCCGCAACACGTCACGCGCCCAGGAGCGAGGCCGGAAGTGAGCCACGCCCCTCGCCCTGGTTGTCCAATCGCTTCCGTTCGGCTGTCCTACGCGCCTTCCGGCATCTGACTTGCTTCTGGGATGGCGACCGTGCGCGCCGGGGCGGCCGAGCTGGGCTTCGCGGAGACGGCGCCGGCCTGGCGGCTGCGCAGCGAGCAGTTCCCCAGCAAGGTGGGCGGGCGGCCGGCGTGGCTGGGCGAGGCGGGGCTGCCCGGGCCCGCGGAGCTGGCGTGCGCGCTGTGCGGCCGCCCGCAAGCCTTCGTGCTGCAGCTGTACGCGCCCCTTCCCGGCCGCGCCGACGCCTTCCACCGCGGCCTGTTCCTCTTCTGCTGCCGCACGCCGCCCTGCTGCGGGGGCCTGCGCGGTGAGCGGCGGGGGGCGCGGCTTCCCCGGGGTGCGCCCCGCGGTGTTCCAACCCCCGGTGTCCGTGGCGCCCCGACTTTCCTAACTACGTACTGGGTGTCCTTGCGCGTCCGCGCCCCGACTTTTCCTAACCGCCGGTGTGCGCTCAGGTGCTCGGAGTTGTGGTTCCCAGAGAGCTGGCCCCCCTGCTTCTCCGCTCTGCCGTCTGCCGGTCTCGGCACTGCCTTGGTTGACTTGAGCGAGCTCGGTCGTGGGTCCCAAACTACTTTCTGAACTTGAAGACACTTGTTCTTTTCAACTTTTGTTTCGTATATTTTCTCTCCTTTCAGAAAATAGGTTCACTGAAATCAAAAACTGCTCTCTGTGGGTCTTTTTAACATGGTTTTTCAGTCCTGTGTGGAATGGAGGGTCAAATATTTGAACTGATGTTCTGTTTTATAAAAATGTTTCGTGCCGGCCGCTGCGGCTCAGTGAGTCCAGGGACAGAGCGGTACCGTTGGGTCCCGGTCCGGCATAGGCGGGTTGGTACAGGCGGGTTGCGGGCTGGTCCCCAGCAGGGGGCGTGCAGGAGGCCACGGAGTGATGTTTCTGTCCCTCTCTAAAAAATCAATATAAACAAGTAAGTAAAATACAGTGTTCCTTCTCATTTTTGTTAGTTTTCAGAAATCAGCTGCCCAGGAAAAATGACTTCTACTCACATGAGCCGCCTTCTGATGACCCTCCCCCAGAGACGGGAGAATCCCTGTGCCTGCAGCTCAGATCCGGGGCTCACCTCTGCAGGGTGTGCGGCTGTTTGGGCCCCAAGACGTGCTCTGGCTGTCACCGGGCGCACTACTGCAGCAAGGAGCACCAGACTCTGGACTGGAGATCGGGACATAAGCAGGCCTGTAGACAGTCAGGTGAGTCCATCTTCTTGTTGAATTTCAGCTCAGTTTCATAGTATCTACCAATCCAGATTGCTTATTTTGTGGAGAAAAGTTAAACTGAGAAAACCTATAGTACTTTTCAGACGTTTGGTAGTAGCGCCCTTAGCAAAGAGCTGTGAGCCCTGGCAGGGGTGGGGTTGTGAGCTTAATCCCCAGTAGGGGGCTTGATCCCCAGGTGGGGGGTGGGAGGGAGGCAGCCCATTGATGTTTTGCTTCCAGATGGCTCTCATATGCATGTTTGTTTCTCTCCCTCTCCCTTCCTCTTTCTTTAAAAGTCAACAATAATAAAAAAGTCTTAAAAAATAAGAAGAGCTGTGAGAGCTTGTCCCCTTAGTTATGTCCCACAGTAGAGGCATTTGATGTATGGCCTACAACTTAAAATCCTGGAGCTATAGATATTACTTTATTAAGGGAAACTGTTACTATATGGGTTATACTTTAGAACTGGGACACTATTAGACCATTTTCAAAACTAAATTATTACTAATGGTGTTACGTTTTTTGTTTCAGATCATTTGAACAGTGTCGTTCCAGACCACAACTTCCTTTTTCCCGAATTTGAAATCGTAATAGAAACAGAAGATGAGAGTACACCCGAAGTTTCAGAAAAAGAAGATGAACCGGAGATTATAGGGAGCATGGGTAAGGAGTCAGTTTCAGAACTTGATTCATTAAGCGATTGCACATAATGCTTGAAACAGAGGGCTCTGTATGTCAAGAAGAGAGGTACTGACAGGAAAAGCCGACTCACTTTGGAGACATCTGTGTAGAATTTTCAAAGATTGCCTCATTTGACAGTATCCGTCCTGTACCTCCCACCTTGGCATACGTCTGGCCCATTCTGGTTCCATAAAGATATGCCCGAGGAAGTGTCTGGGTGGTCACTTGGGTGGGGCTGCACAAGATGCTGGAAAATTGGTAAGTTCATCTGGGTCTAAGGTCTGTTCCTCAGATCAAAGTGCTATGTGTGAGAGTGCCTGGCAGGCACAGGACCCTTTTTTTCTTTACTCTTTTAAAAATTTATTTTAGAGCCCTGGCCGGTTTGGCTCAGCGGTTAGAGCGTTGGCCTGCGGTCCAGAGAGACCCGGGTTCGGTTCCCGCTAAGGGCATGTACTTCGGTTGCAGTTTGTCCCCGGCCCTGGTTGGTCGTGCGGGTGGCAGCCACTCGATGTGCCCCTTTCACATCGATGTTTCTCTCTCTCTCTCTTCCTCTCTCTCCCTCCCACTCTATCTGGACAAAAAATGAAAGAATGTCCTCAGGTGAGGATAAAAAAAAAAAAAAAAAAAATTTAGAGAAACATCAATTGTCGCTTCACTTATTTATGCACTCATCGGTTGATTCTTGTATGCGCCCTGACCGGGCATATCAGGGACAATGCTCTAACCAACTGAGCTACCCAGCCAGGACCAGCAGGGCCCTTTCAAAGTGAGTTTCTCTTTCATCTGGCCAGTTTTAGATACACAATTTGGTTAGTTCTCTAGAGCTGATCATACTCCAGAGCCTCTGCTGATCAATTCCCTAAGAGCCTGATCGGCAGCCAACATTTATTCAACACTTATCTACACGAGAGCTGTTTGTGCATGACCTCATGAAAATCGTGAGTTGGCAAGGATACCCCATTTTGCAGTGAGTACTTGGAGGTCCTGGGTGTTACATGTTTGGTCATATAACTGACATGAGTTCTTAGTTTTACAACTGGATTGGAGCTCACAGATCACTGACTAGAACTTGAGCTATTAAGAACCACCACAAATTCTATTTTGGATTAGAATGTTCACTTACTGGTCTACAGTTCATCTAAGGATATCAGAAATACACTTTGATACTTATCACAAGGGCTAATTCCTGTTGAGGACAGCATTGGTGCAGCGGGAGTCCCGGGAGCTGAGAGCAGAGGAGTAAGCCGGCAGGTCTCACGTGAGCACAGTGGCTGAGCACGTGGCACAGCTGGGAGGACAGGTGTGAGGCAGAGGAGATTTGAAGTAACAGTCCAGGTCGCTTCAGGGCGGTAGTGACAAGAAGGGCTCACATTTGTTGGGTGTCCTGTCATGCTGAGCATGGCCGTCCTGAGCCGGGGACTTAGTTCTGTTCTTTTAAAATTGAAGCTTTAATGAAGAGAAGCGCCCCCTAGGAGCCTGCGCAGTGAAGAAGGCTTGCTTCAGGGAGTCTCTGGAAGTTCAGGTGGTCTTACAGAACCAGCCCGAGTGAATGTGAATAAGGAAAGCCTTTGGAAACGTCTGGCCTTCACTGTCTGATTCATGTAACACTTAGTTGTTTAAAACTGGCTGCCCTCGGTCTGTGTGACTTGTCAAGTCACGGGGATTGCTCCTGCTGCCGTAATAATTACGTTGATGGTTTTTCAGGTGAAGCGCCCGAGGAAGAATTGGACTCCATGGCAAAACATGAATCCAAGGAAGATAAAATTTTCCAGGAGTTTAAAACTAAAGTAGCCCTGGAACCAGAACAGGTGAAGTAGAGCTCACATAGCTCCCTCTGGTGTTCCTTTCAGGGGTGGCTTTAGGGGCGTCATCTCGAGAAGCTGTCCCGTCACAGCAGCCTTCACACAAAGGGAAGGTGCTCTGGCGGTGCTGATCCTCGTAACTGGTGGAAGGAACAAAGCTTATGCTGTTTTCATACAGAACGTGTAGGACTTGTTTTCTAAAGAAAGCGTCAGGGATGGGGGATCAGTGGTGTATTGCCTGCCGCGCGTGGAGTCGAGGCAGTGATAACACTAAGGAAAGGTATTTCCCCCTTCTAACCGGGGCTTTGGCTTGTAAAACCATGACAGGTTAACACAAAGACACTGGTTTTGTCAGAAGAATTCTGGATCTGGAGATACATCATGAACTTGGTTGTGGTCGGGTGGAGTGGTCAGCATGTTCCCGTGGCTCCTCCTCCCTGTGCTCCTCCTCTCCCTCACCCTGAACAGCCATCTCAAGGGAAAAGTCAACCATATTCCCATAAACCAGTCACTGGATCAAATCAGTATCCAGGGGCTCATAGGAAGCATTGATCCAGGTCTTAAACACTGACAAGGTTTTTTTCTTTCTTTTGTTTTGTAATATATATTTTTAAACACGTTTCTATTGATTTTTTGAGAGAGAGAAACATTGATCGGCTGCCTTCTGTACGCCCCCTGCTGGGGATAGAGCCTGCAGCCCAGGCCTGTGCCCTGACCGGGAGTTGAACCAGCACCTCTCAGTCCATGGGACGATGCTCCATCCACTGAGCCACACTGGAGAGGCTGACCAGATTTTTTTTAGCACTGTTTATGCTTTTGACAAAATATAGGAAAAACACTCCATTCTTATATAAGATCTTATGAAATTTATCTCTGTAGATAGTATCTACCTAAACACTGTGTTTCACTTGGTATTTGTCCCTTATAAAATGTTTCTGGTTTCGCCCTGGCCGGTTTGGCTCAGCGGTTAGTGTCGGCCCGAGGACCAAAGGATCGCAGGTTCAGTTCCAGTCAAGGGCATGTACCTCAGTTGGGGTTCAGTCCTGGCCCTGGTCGGGGTCGTGTGGGAGGCAACCAATCAATGTGTCTCTATCACATTGATGTTTCTCTCTGTCGCTTTCTCTCCCTCTCTGTACCCCTCACACTCTATCTGAAGATAAATGGAAAACTATCCTTGGGTGAGGATTTTAAAAATAAATAAAATGTTTAAGGTTTCTTATATCTGTGTGAAGGTAAGTAGTAGATGGCTGCATTTTGGATTCAGAATGGGGAGATGGGGTTATTGTTAGTCCCTTCACAAAAGATGCAGATTCTGACCATGTTATCATCTAACATACAGTGTTGCTGTCCTGAATCAGAGAAGCTGAAACGATGGCTTTGGTAACAGTGTGAAGGTGCTGGCAGGAGGGTGGGTGTGTCTTCCGAAGAGAGTCCCATTGTTACAGGAGCAGTGGGAGCTCTTAGGGGAGATGTGTGTGATTGGAACTCAGTCCTGATTGATTTTAGATTCTCCGATACGGCAGAGGGCTTGCCCCCATCTGGATCTCTGGTGAAAATATCCCACGAGAGGAGGACATTCCAGACTGCCCCTGTGGTGCCAAGAGAATATTTGAATTCCAGGTATGACCTTAAGTAGGGACTGTTTTACTATATAATTACCCTGCTTCATGTTTTTAAACAACACAACGTGACCAAAGTAACATATGCACAGAGTCTGTATGTTACAGAAGCAGCCCTGCCGTGAAAATGACAACTCTCCTGCCCCACCTCAGGGCTTTACAAGGCCTCTTACTGTTTTATCTGGTAGTTATTTCCGTCTCTAAATAACATGATTTTTCTGGAATTTGTCATTTTTCTAGTTTTCATACATCTGTTGACTGCAATAATAATGAGGATTCACATGCATTTGCTTTTACCACCTGGACCATCCTCCAGCTCCCAGTATAGTTACATCATCATGTTAAGTGCCTGTTACCTCGGAAATGTTAGATGATACACCTTGTTCCATTAATCAGGGTCTGGCTCTGTACTTGGTGAGAGAAGTGTTTCAGAAGTCACTCTGTTTACTCTTGGTTTGTGGATTTATTAGGAAAACAAATACTGTAGATGTAATCATTAACATAAATGTTTTTCAAGAGAAAACTGGACTCAGACCTTGCAGAGTGATATGTGATGCTTGTTTCCTAGGGGGAAGGGGCTGCACGCAGCACTGGTGGTGCTCATCCCGAAGCGCTCGCTGCTGGAGATGGGCGGCCAGTGCACTCCTGAGGTCTTTCTATTCAAAGACATCATAGATTTCCTTTGTATGCATTACTACTAGTGTTTCTTCAGAGTCATAGTGACAGCATCTGCTGTTCAAGTTACAAAAAAGTTGCCCAGATACAAGTCTCAGCCCTGTTTTGTGGAATCTTATTAATAAAATTAATTAGGTCACCAGCCAAGCCAAATAGAACAGTCAGTCTATTATACTTGGGACCTTCTTTCTCAAATGGAAAAGAAAGACACCAAATGAAATACAGAAGTGTTCTGAGGACGGAGCTGCAAAGTATTTTAACATTGTTAACTATGGTCATTGCATACCATATATAGTTCTGTGCAGTGTGGAAACTGAGAGCTCGGGACTTGTAAACGCCCCGGCAGGGATGGTCTTTTGAAAGCAGACAGTGCTCTTTGCCTGACGCAGGTCTCTGACTGGCATTCTCTCCTCAGGTCATGCCTCAGCTGCTCAACTACCTGAAGGCCGACAGGCTGGGCAGGAGTGTTGACTGGGGTGTCCTGGCCATCTTCACCTGCGCTGAGAGCTGCAGCTTGGGCACTGGCTACACAGAGGAGTTTGTTTGGAAGCAAGATGTTACAGATACACCTTAAAAACAACCTCAGGACGCCCTGAAAGTGCCTATGATCTCTTAGACCTTGCAATTCCACGTTCAGGACTCCATCCTAAGGAAATTATACCAGAGAGAGGGGCACAAAGGTGTTTTTGGCATTATTTGCTGTGTCTAAAAATAAGTGAAATAAAAATGTCCAGTAACAGGGAATCACGTCAATTTTGATGTATTCAGAGGAAGGCTGTTCAGTTTCAATGATACGGACCTGGATGCACACCAGATAAGGTTCAGATCGGGACTGACACCAAAATACCATTGTATTTGTGTATGTGTGTGTGTGTGTGCATGGAAATAAACCTGGAAGGATACGTACTCGGTGTGAACTGCCTGAGTGGTGGGCTAAGTAAAATGACCTTTTTACTTGTGTATTTTTTCAATAAAAATGGGTTATAGGCCCAGCCGGTGTGGCTCAGTGGTTGAGTGTCGACCCATGCACCAAGAGGTTACCAGTTCCGATTCCTGGTCAGGGCACATGCCCAGGTTTGGGCCAGATCCCATGTGGGGGGCAGCCAGTCAGTGTTCTCTTTCCAGTGTTTCCCTCTCCCTCTAAAATCAAATTTTTTTTAAAAAACTTTTTAATGGATTATATGCCTAATTAAGTCAAAACATCACTCAGATCATCGTACCAAAACAAAAAACAACACCCAAGTGAGAAGACAACCTTTGGAATGGGAAAAATACTTGCAAACCATGTATCTGATAAGGAGTTAATACCCATAATATATAAAGAACTTGTACAATGCAATAGCAAAAAAAACAACAAACTATTTAGCATAATAAACCAATATTGAAATTGAACTAAATCAAGACCATCCTCAAAGATGAATCCACAAATGTATCTGACAGTTTGTGGCTCTCAGTGGGTGGTTGGGGGTGGTGTCAGGTGGAGGGGCCGTTTCCTCCAAATCATTAGTCCTGCACGAGAGGGATTTTGGTGATGACCTGGTGTGGACAGTCCTTTCTGTCACTTGCTGAGTTTTGAAAATAATCTGTTTAAAATTCACTCCAAGATCATTGTTTCAATCTCTGCAGTTTGAGGGAATTTAATTGCCTTTCAGAACGTTTTTTTTAACATTGAATATATACACCATAGAACAAAGACCGTTTTTATGAAGATGTCCTTGCAGGGGGGCTATTTTGAGGCAGTTTCTGGCATGGGCAAGGGTCTATTTCAAAGTCAAATAACCAGGTAAATACAGGCACAGACCAGCTGCTCATGGTCCTCAAACCTGGGAACAACACATTGGGGCTGCAGACATACGACGGGTGCATCCTCAGTTCTCCCCTTGTGCTTGGTTACGTGGTTTTCCAGTCAGGCTAACGGAGAGCAGAACAGAGGAGACACAATTGTCCTCAGTAGGTGCTCCGTGTGCCCACACACATGTACACACTTCTGGTCTTTTCCTTTTCTCTTCCTACTACCAGTGTCAAAAACAAAGTTGCTGTTCCCCATTCCATTCTTGTGTAGCTCTAACAGTTAAAAAGAAAACATTCTAACTCGGGCCATCAGTCCTTCCTGGATGCCCTCTGGGTGTTTGTCCCAGGTCCTGAGAAACACGTGGGACAGGATTCAGAGCAGAGGTTGGCATGCCTCGATGAAGACGTGGTCATTCTAAGAAGCTCAAATTGCATCCTGGCACTTCTGTTTGAAACACTTCAGTGGCTCTGTCACCTCCAGCCACGTACGTTGAAGTGTGTGTGTGAACCTATGTTGACTGCAAACTGTTATTTTCAGTGTGCAACAAGGCAAGCACGGCAACTGAGAATAAGTGTATGGTTACCTGAAAGTGATTTTATGTCAGTTTAATCTCATAATTAAAGATTTGGCTAATAATTAGTCTGTATCTCCTTTTTCTAATGGCTTAATGTGTTTCACAAGTGCATTGGCCTGTGATGGAATAAAAATCAGAAAAGAAAAATGGGTCTTCTGTAAAGAGTTTGAGAAGTGCCAACCTCCAGGATGATCTAAAAGGTGGGGTGTGTCCTGAGCCCAGCCCAACTCTTCCCCCTCATGACAACGTAGCCATTCAAAATCACGGGCAGTCTCCTTCCAGACACGGCCCTTTGCTGACTCATCAGCCCGGCCCAACCTTTCTGACTTAGGACCCTTAGTTGCAAGTGACACAACTCATCACTGGAACAGAAGGGAGTCCACAGGCAGAAGAGCAGCTGCCAGGAGAGTCCGCAGGCTCCAGGGATTCGTGATTTCAGAGCACGCCCCTCTCCACCCCTCTTCCCTGCCTTGCTCTGGTCAGACTCCTACTGCACCGGCAGCTCCACACAGCTGCCACCCAACTGAGCACATGAGAGAGACCCTGTCCTTGGATTCACCCCACAAAGCATTCTTCTTCTTCTCAGTTAATTCAAGTGTCCATTTTGTACCTTTGGACCAATCACTGTGGTCTGGGAAAAGGGATATTCTCTGAAGCCCACCTGCCTCCCTTCCCCTAGCAGATTATTCTAAAATGTATCCTTGGTTCTCTCTCTCATCTTTAGGACCTCACTTTCCCTGTCATCTGCTGGAAAAGAAATCCAGACATTTTGTGCATGAGCAAGTTTAGTGTTTCCACCATTTTTACTGCTGGAAGGAAAGGTGCACCCCCATTCTCTGCAGGTGCCTTTTTAAAATTTTGAATTTATTGGGGTGACTGGTTAATAAAATTATCTAGTTTCAGAGTACAATTCTGTAATATATCATCTGTGTTCACAACCTCAAGTCTTCATCACCATTCATCCCCCATCTAACCTCTTCTGCCTCCCCCCACCCCTTCTTTCCCTCTGGTAATCACCACACAGTTGTCTATAAGTTTTTTGTTTTGTTTTTTTGCTTAACCCCTTCACCTTTTCCACCCAGGTCCCCAAACCCCTCCCCTCAGAGAGCTGTCAGTATGTTCTCTATGTCTCTGCATGTTACCTTTCACGAGCTGGAATACCTCTCCCTCCAAGAGCCTGGGAGTGACTCTCTAAGCATCTCCTAAAATAAAATGAGATGTCACCTCTCTTTTAAAAAATAGCAACTATATTGAAAAATAAATAATACAAAATAACACATCATGCAACCCAGTTCTTTCTAGAAATGTCAAAACATTTAAAAACACCATAAAGTGATCGACCCCTCACCCAGTAACTGCTCCTGCAGAGGATGTCAATCACTGTTGCCAATCCACCCACCCACCCACCCATCCGAGACTCTGCTTGGCCAGCCAGCCCGCCCTGAGAGCAGTCCATTCACTAGGCAGCAGGCCCCGGGTTCTGCTTCCATCAGCCTCTGACTCTCCAGAAAGCACGGCAAGAAAATATGTTGCAATGCTCTCGATAACCATGTTTGTGGTCGTGTTCTGTTACTCCAACACTGTTGTGTGTATAATGTGAGATACCCGATTACGGGTATTTTAACTCGCTGTCCAGTGTGCTTTTAAAAAGTAAGAATTTTCACTGTAAAAGACAATATAAAATATAGAATTGATTAAATACAACCCCTTTAGTCCTAGATCTGAACTGAGTGTATCAGTATGAACTCGTGAGGTATTTTATCTCGAAAGCAGCATGCATCCTGGATTTGAAGTGCTCCAATGAATAGGAGAGAAAATGAAACGATTAGAAGTTCATCATCTGCAACCTCCTACTAAATAGAGGATCCATGAGAAGAGAGTCAACCAAACATTTGATTTCTAACAAAAGAACATGCCACTTAGTCTTGACAAAGGAAGGGATCAGCCTCCGGACGCACCTCCCATCTGCAGCAGCAGAGACGGGAATCGCAGAGCTACACCCGAGTCTACAACAGCAGAAGCCAAAGAGAAACTCTGGCCAGACGGCCTGAGATGTGAAGGGGAAGAGATGGAGGGAAACTAAAGGAATAAAACAGATACAAAAACATGTCCAATTATGTGAAAAATAAAAGACTGACCTCTATTAGTACAATGGTTATTTGGGGGGGTTGGGGCTGAGGCTGGTCTGGAGCAGGGGGACTTCCGGGATGGGTAGCAGGGGTCTGGGGGCTGGCTGCAGGGTTAGGTGAGTTACAGGCATTGTCTCCAGGAAACAGGAGGAGCTCAATACATGGAACATGACACATACATGTTTGATAAGCAACCCTAACTTTTCAGGCAGTTCTTCCATTTTCAATGCAACGTACAAATGAAATGTTGACTGAAACAAACAAGCAAACACACACTGCAGTGGTTTCAGGCATTATATCTAAAATACAACTTCTTAACAGTATGATCACATAAATCTTACAAGGCATCATTTATAACATCGATCGAACACTTGTATAAACAGCACGTACTGTACAGAGCACTGAGGAGAGATATTCACAGCCTTTCATGTTCGTTACTACGTCTGTTCTGTCCTGCAATACTGAGAAGGCGGAATGTGTCTGGCACAAAAATAAACCCTAGGAGTTACAAATTAGAAAAACAACACTTTTAAAAAACATTTTTACTTTTCTGGTAGAAATATAAAAACTGTGGTTTATGGGGCAGAAAGCAAACAAAATAAAACGTCTAGTCAATTGCAGAGGTGGCTTTAACACCAAAGTTTTGTCCCTTAAACCAACTTGTCAACAGCAGTAAGAGTTTAAAATCTAAATCTAAACAGACGGGCAACACAGTGCAGCCACGACAGCAACACCTGGCGTGTGGCCAGGGCACGTGCAGGCTACCACCCCGCGGACCCAGGCCACCCACACCACCACCACTTAAATGTACCCAAACTGATTTGTTTTTAAAAGCACGTGGGTGGGGAGGGCAGGACACCATCACGTCGTCTTCCGGAAGCCCTTGAGGATGGGGTAGATGTTTTCAAAGGCTTCGTAAATCTCTGCTCTGACTTTAGCACCTACGGACACAAGTGGAGTAGCGATGAGAGTCTGAAATGACATTTCTTAACGTAGTAGGAGGTAAAAGTATGACTTTGATACAACACCACTAGCACGCTTCTCTCCATCGCGTCAGACCAGCAGATGCAGGCATTAAGACATGAATGACAGAGCCCTTGTCACATCCTGTCTGTGTTTAAAGCGGTATTTCCTGAAGAGGGTTTCTAAAAGGACAGAAGCAAGGCTGTGTCTGCCCCTCTGCAGGGTTCCTGTGCTGCCAGCGCCAGATCACGGCCACAGGCACAGGGACAACCGCCGAATCTTTTCTCCAATCACTGCCTTCCACCAAGCTCCTCCCAATCTCCCTCTGTTGTCTCAAAACCACACTGCTGATGAATGCGAAGGCTTTAGGGCCAATTTCCCACTTTAAACTCCATCTCTTATCCAAGGTGATGCTCATCTTCTCCCCTCCCCCTACAGGTCAAGCGTGGGCTGAAGGACCTGCAGGCATGAGGTCCGATTTCCCTCCTGTCACTCCCTCTACTTGGGTATGCTTCTCGCCAGCGTATTCGGTGGGTGGAAAGGAAAGTCCTCTTTACAAACTGTCGCCAGCGGCCCCAACTCTGCAAAGCTACTTCTCAACACGGAGAAGTGACACTCTCGGACCCTCCGAACCTTCAGACAGCTACTTCCTGCTCACAGCTTACCTGTTAACACGACTTTTCCGGAAACAAAAATAAGGAGGACAATTCTGGGTTTGATCATTCTGTAGATTAACCCAGGAAATAACTCTGGCTCATAACTAGAAGAAAAAGGGCAAAAACAATTTATAAATTAAAAGTTGCCCATGCTTTCAGATAAAATGAAGACCTGCATAAGCAAAATCACAGAAAACAGCCCACACCAAGGAGGCGAAGCCCAGCTCCTCACGCAGCACCAGAGTGCACGTGGGCACTCACTGGCACTTGAGGGTCACATAATTGTGTTTCTTTTTTTTATCCTCACCTGAGGACATTTTTTGTCCAGATAGAGTGGGAGGGAGAGAGAGGAAGAAAGAGAGAGAGAAACATCGACATGAAAGGGACACATCGAGTGGCTGCCACCCGCACGACCAACCGGGTCCGGGGACAAACTGCAACTGAGGTACGTGCCCTTAGCGGGAACCAAACCCGGGTCTCTCTGGACCACGGGCCAACGCTCTAACCACTGAGCCAAACCGGCCAGGGCATAATTGTATTTCTAATGAATCTAGATCTTCTCACATGATGAGAGATTTACATTAATGTTCTGAAGTCTCTCTGACCCTAACCCAGTGTCATTCTGCACAAGTTTAGGGATCATATTTGCTTCTCAGATCTGATAGTAACATTTTGTCTTTTAGTCATTCCCATCTCATCTCCTTACACTGAAATATTCTGTAGCTGTTCATGCTGGTCAGACAATTTAACCAAAGTGACAGAAAGACACCAAGTAGAGAACAGACCTTGCCCTGACTCCAGTCTGACTGAGTGCTCTACTCGTATGTTGTATTTTTTTTTTTTTATGTTTATTTGAATATTTTATTTTTTTAATTGTTTTTATTAATTTATTTTTGTTAGATGTTTCTCCTTTCCCCCCATTGACACCCTCCTCCCCATCCACACCCCCGCCCCGTCCCCAGATTTGTTGTCTATGTCCATTGGTTATGCATACGTGCATATAAGTTCTGTGGTTTATCTCCTCCCCTATACCACCCCCTCTTCTGAGGTTTGTCAGTCTGTACCCTACTTCTATGTCTCTGGGTCTGTTTGTTCATCAGTTTGTTTAGTTTATTATATTCTAGAAATAAGTGAGATCATGTGATATTTGTCTTTCTCCACTTGGCTTGTTTCACTTAGGATAATACTCTCCAGGTCCCTCCATGTTGTCTCAAAGGATAAGAGATCTTTCTTTCTTACAGCTGCATAGCACTCCATTGTGTACATGTACCACAGCTTTTTTATCCACTCATCTACTGATGGGCACTTGGGCTGTTTCCAGATCTTAGCTATTGTAAATAGTGCTGCTATGAACATAGGGTACATATATTCTTTCTGATTGGTGTTTCAGGCTTCTTAGGGTAGATTCCTAGAAGTGGGATCACTAGATCAAATGGCAGTTCAATTTTTAATTCTTTGAGGAAACACCATACTGTTTTCCGTAGTGGCTGCACCAGTCTGCATTCCCACCAGCAGTGCACTAGAGTCCCCTTTTCTCCACACCCTTGCCAGCACTTGTTTGAGGATTTGTTGATGGCGGCCACTCTGACAGATGTAAGGTGATACCTCATTGTCATATTCTAATCCTAGTAATCTCATTTTGTTAGCTCAGAGACTGAAAACAGTTAGGATGTGTGTGTAACTTAGTGGAAAATTCAGGACGGTTTCTCTGAGGAAGAGACGCTCGGGTGTGAATGTGAAATACGAGTGGGAGTTTTCTAGGCAAACCTGAAACAAGACTGTGCCAGGTATAAAAGTAGGATGTGCAAAGGCCCGGGCATGCCAAGCCTGAGTGGTGCTGCAAGAAGGGAGGTGGGGAGAGACCATCTGCCTGGTGGTCTCGTAACGCAGAAGCAGAGAATAAAAGGAAAGCACATTCACGTTACTCGGCCCTACCCTGTGCTAATGGATCTAATGATGCTGAGCAGACCCAAGATTCAAACAACTGGGGGAAAGCTGATGAAACGTGAAATGTAGTCACTGAGGAAGATAATGATGGAACATACAGAAGGGAAGTCAACTTCATCTGGAAAGGGATCTTCCCGTCACCACATGCAGTGGGAAGAAGGCTGGCAAGAACAGGCATCACCACAGCTGCAGGAGAAACCTCCACAGTAAACAAAGCAGGAGCTACAAGTATGTTATTACAAGGTCCTTATGCAGGTGTTTTGTCATGAACCCTTAGACAGACTGTTGCCAAAAGCAATCCCAACACACTTCAGACTTACCTACTGAACTGCTGATGGGTCAGCACGAGGCCTTCTAACCTTATGGGGAACTTGACATCACAGCTCCCCACCATGTTCTGAATCTTGAAGTCCAAAAACTTGGCTGGGAAACCCAACTTCTGCACAACTCTGGCGTACTTTCTTGCTGCTAGTCGGGACTGCTCTTCACTAGGGAAAAGAAAAAGAGAGCTATTTATATGCAAAGCCAGCTAAAATAGTTATTTAGAAGAATAACTTTTTAAAAAATGTTAACTGCCCTGGGCAGTCTGGCTCAGCAGTAAGAGCACTGGCCAGCGGACCCAAGGGTCGCAGGTTCGATTCCTAGTCAAGGGCATGAACCTGGGTTGCGGGTTCGATCTATGACCCCAAGTTGGGGTCTGTGGGAGGCAACCATCGATGCATCTCTCTCACATTGATGCCCCCCCCACCTTCCTCCCTGCCACTGTCTAAAAATCAATGGAAAAATATCCTCAGGTGATGATTAAAAAAAAAAGTGTGAACTGGTTATCCCCTTCCCAGTAAGAGAACAGATCAGCAGACACAATTTCATTATAAAGTCATCCTGCGCCCTTGGCAGGAAACTAGGCCTACCGACATGACCACCTCCACAATTCACCCAGCTCCTGACAGCCCCAGAGTCTGGACATGCGTATACGATCACCATCACTATCGCTGCCATCAGTGTGCTTAGGCCACAAACTCCTGAATGAAAACTAACAAGCTTCATTTTGATAGCAAAATACTGATGAGAATTGTATTTGAAGAATGCACACACTAATTTTTCCTATTTTATGTCCATTTCTGTAACTCACTTATTAGATAAAACTGAGTTAGAACGCAGAGCTCACGTAAAACACGGATAATGAGAGCAATTATACTATCATCATAAACAAAAGGTTCTCAGGTGCAGGGTCAGGAATGATAAAAATTAACCATAGATGCACACTTGTTCAGTCTAAGGAAGTGCTGTAGACAAGTGAAAGTCTGCACAAACGCCCCCAGGGAAGGGAGCACATGGAGCATCACTGATAGACCTCACATTCCTGCTGCTTTGTCCCGAGGAAAACAAGCAGATAACGACGCCTAGATGAAGAACGACACGGAGCCAGCGGCAAACCTACGCCTTGCCTTCTGAGACCAGAGCCAGAATGTCCACCTCAATGGCCTTCCCTTCACTGTAGACAACTGTGGAGTTCAGAATAAGCAAAAGCTCCACAGCCCTCTCTATATGTTAACACCTCCAAATGCATTTTAATCATCTTTTATTTTAAGAGTTTAATTTATTTCATTTGTTTCTAATCTCACACCCCTCTCCTCGTGCCTCCTACCAAGTCTGTGGGCTGTTAGACAAGGTTACACTAGTCAATGCCCCAAAACACCAACTAACCTTTGCAGGGGGCTCACTGCACAAAGAAGCAGATTACAGGCAGCAGCATCTGAGCATGACTCAGACCCTCAGAACGAACACCACTCACCACGAGGGCAGCAGCACCTGGCCACACTGCCAGAGCAGGAGACAGGCAGCTCTCTCGATTCCCAACCACATTTTTCCCCCTTGGGGATGCATCTGTGTTATGTATAACACGTTTTCTATAAAGGGACCCTTCGTAAGTTTTCATATTACATTTTATCAAATACATATACAATGCAACTGAACTATATGGAAATAAGTAATGGTAATGTACGTCCGAAAATCATGCCTAATTTTTTTTTATATGTTTTTTTTCTTTTTAATTGGTTTTTCAAGAGGAAAAGAGGGAGAGGGAGGAGGGAAGGAGAGAGAAAAACATCGATAAGTTGCCTCCTGCACACACCCCAATCAGGGATTGAACCTGCAACCCAGCTATGTACCCTGACTGAAAATTGAACCTGCCACCTTTCGGTATACAGGATGCCACTCCAACCAAATGAGCCACACCAGCCAGGGCCATGCCTAATTTTAAGAAAATGAAATTACCGCTGACTAAAATGATTAGAACCAACCATCTTAGTAAGAAAGCAACACTAAAGTCACAGCCTACACCTAGCACACACGAAGCCCAGACAGAGAAGGACCTACCTCTTGGCACCCGTGCACACCATCTTCCCAGAACTGAAGATCAGAGCTGTGGTCCGGGGCTCCCTGATTCTCATGATCACAGCAGCAAACCGCTGAAACAGTCAAGACAGTCATTAAAGAGTGAGGACAACTAGACAGTGACAGCTAAGAAGACCTGATGCAGCCACCACAGCACCCACACCATGTTCCCACACAGGACCCCCACCACCAGGCAGCACACAAGCTGGGAATCAAACCGGTGACCTTTCAGTGCACAGGGCGAAGCTCAACCGAGCCACACCAGCAGGGCTCAATCTTTTTTTTTCCTGTAACTAATTACATCCTTAATAAATTCCAAGGCTTCTGTTTCTACCTTATATTTGCTGCTTCCCAAGACTAGCTTCTATAACTGTAAACTTTCTGTCTGAAAAGCCGCACCGCCAGAGGAATTAGTAAATCAGACTGCAAGCACACCGACAGGTACGGAAGTGCCCTCCTAGTTCCAGTCGGCTCTCAGGAACAATCAACAGATTCCCATGGCACACATTTTTTGATCTAGGGATCTTTAGAAGTAAGTTCCTGTATTACAGTTTGAAACACATTTGAATTGCTCTGACCTTGGGATTATATTCAGCATTTCGGGCACGAAGTGCAATGGTCTTTAGGTCAAGTTTACAACCAAGATTCACTGTGGATACAATATTTCTGCAAAAAAATTGAAAAGAAAACATGATTTATTCATTTAACTTTTACAGAATGAGGCGTTAGTGAT
This sequence comes from Tadarida brasiliensis, assembly GCA_030848825.1. Taxonomy (NCBI): domain Eukaryota; kingdom Metazoa; phylum Chordata; class Mammalia; order Chiroptera; family Molossidae; genus Tadarida; species Tadarida brasiliensis. The sequence continues at coordinate 111,346,286 of CM061262.1, read as the reverse complement.
TATCTAGAAACCTGATTCTTTCACTGGAACTAACTTAATTTCATTAAATCTGTTTAATAGTAACAAAGATTTAATTAAAATTTTAATAAATTGTTGACATTTATTAAGTGTTTAACAAGTACCACATACCATGGTGATCATTTCACATAAACCATTACGTAAAGCTTGCAATGCACTGGGAAGTGAGAACTATTTCACAGGAAGACACGGAGGCTTAAAGGGGGTAAGCTGCTCAGGACACACCTGGCCCCTCAGTGCCAGAGCGGGGATGTGGGTCGTCACCCATTCAGAGCCCTAGCCTTTCACGGACACCAACGCCGCTCATCTCTGAGCTCTGCAACACCACCACTCCTAATCCTAAAACTGCTATTTACAAAGAAAACAGGCAGGCATGGCTTTCTCAGTCGTCTTAAAATAAGTATCTTTTGGAAGAACAAGAACCTAGCCCTGGCCAGTTTGCCTCAGTGGTTAGATCGTTGGCCCACGGACCAAAGAGTCTCGGGTTCGATTCCCGGTCAAGGGCATGTACCTCGATTGCAGATTCGATCCCCGGGCCCCGTCGGGGTAGTGTGGGAGGCGCCCCATCGATGTGTCTCTCTCACATAGATGTGTCTCTCTCACATCGATGTTTCTCTCTTCCTCCCTCCCACTCTAGCTGAAAAAAATCAATGTAAAAAGTATCCTCAGGCCCTGACCAATTTTGCTCAGTGGTTAGAGCGTCAGCCTGTGGTCCAGAGAGACCCGGGTTCGGTTCCCGCTAAGGGCATGTACCTCGGTTGCAGTTTGTCCCCGGCCCTGGTTGGGTCGTGCAGGAGGCAGCCACTCGATGTGTCCCTTTCACGTCAATGTTTCTCTCTTTCTCTCTCTCTCTCTCTCTCTCTCCCACTCTATCTGAACAAAAAATGAAAAAATGTCCTCGGGTGAGGATAAAAAAATTTTTTTTAAGTATCCTCAGGTGAGGATTAAAAAAAAAAAAATCCCTGTTTTGTTCTAATTAACACTCAGTAAATCAAGAAAAACAGACATAACCATTTACTATCTAGGTCCAACAGACAGATAAGATAGTATTCTCGCCCTGGCCAGTTTGGCTCAGCGGTTAGAGCGTCGGCCTGCAGTACAGAGAAACCCGGGTTCGGTTCCCGCTAAGGGCGTGTGCCTCGGTTGCAGTTTGTCCCCGGCCCTGGTTGGGTCGTGCAGGAGGCAGCCACTCGATGTGTCCCTTTCACGTCGATGTTTCTCTCTCTCTCTCTCGTCCTCTCTCTCCCTCCCACTCTATCTGAACAAAAAATGGAAGGGTGTCCTCAGGTGAGGATTAAAAAAAAAAAAAAAAAGATAGTACTCTCATATCACTTTATGATCAACTTACAAAAGAAATATACTACAGTGAAAAACAACTTTATTAGAAATTTTACTAAAAATGTAAACAAAGCACACCTAAATTTTTATTCCATATTTTTCTGGTTTTGAAACTGCATACTCACAATGGCAACGCCCTCTAAATAATAAAACCAAGGTGCAGGGAGCCCACGATCACTGTCACGTGAACACTGTGTCCGGACGGCAAATACCTCCTGTAGGTTCCAGCACATGGCTGGCTCTGGTTCCTTCTGTCACGATGCACCCTTGTGAGAACGTGCTGGCTCAGGTCGGCTGTCTTCTTCAGCACACAGCTGTGCGTCCACTCAGGGTGATCAACTCAATGAATGTTTTCATCTCCACACCCCCATTTCCTTCCAATCAACTTCAATACACGCCTGTCTGCAACTTTTGTCCTCTTATTAACTCAATCAAGTAAATTTCGGTGTATCTATCATACATTTAGTCATATAACTTTCAAATGTATTCTTTTTTTTTAAATCATCACCTAATGATATGTTTTTCATTGATTTTAGAGAGGGAAAGGGAGAGAAACATCGATGTGAGAGAGAAACATCAATCAGTTGCCTCACGCACACACCCCGACTGGAGATCGAACCTGCAGCCTGGGTATGTGTCCTGATTGCAAATCAAACCCACAACCCTTGGGTACACGGGACGACGCTCTAACCACTGAGCACACTGGCCAGGGCTTCGATGTATTCTTAGTTCTCTTTTTAAAGTTGTCTTGAGATGCACATAACAACATTTAGCATCTTCACCAGTTGTAGGTGTACAGCTCAGTGGTGTCCAACACACTCACTGCTGTGCAGCCATCACCACCGTTCATCCCTAGGATTCCATACCCACTAAACACTCCCTGCCCACTGTATGAAGGTTTCATGTTCCTCCTCCAATGCTGTTACATACAGGACCATTTCATTGAGGTGGAAAAAGCCATTCAGGGCAAGAACAGCTGCCCTCCTCAGCTTGTGTGAAAGACACAAGTCCTCAAAGACTTATATGCAGTCCTCATAGTAACCAAGAAAAAACCAAAAAAACAAGAACCACTGTGAACTATACTAATTCTATGACTAAGTACCTAATCGTACCAAAGACCGAAAATATTCCAAGGGAAGGAGACTGCATCAGGCTTGTCTATAACAGCAGTGACACGCAAACGGGATTTCACTGGTCCAAGTGTATAAACACGAGCTACCAATTTCTAAAGATGTGAGAGCTTTTTACTGAGGGCCACTCACAGCTTTGCTTCCCTTCTCAAGTGAGAAACAGAAAATTGTGATCCAGGATCACCGTTAGTGCCACACACTGAGACTCATGGATCCCTCTGAAAATAAGGAGCAGCAACCTTCTCCAAAGGACCCTCCAGGGCAGCAAGAGGACACAACACAAGTACTCACTGCAGCTGTGGCACAATCCCCGAGCTCTCAGAGGCCGGCGTGGCAGGTGTGATGGGAGTCATGGGGGTCATGGGTGAGGGGTACAGGGGCGTGGTGCCCGGCAAGGGTGCTGTCGTAAGAGTCTGTGAGTGGAAGAGCTGTGGTGTCTGTCCTGAGGCCCCCTGAGTCGCCTGCTGGGACGATGACTGCTGTACTGCAGCCGTCACTGTTGTCACTGCTGCCTGCTGCTGCTGCTGCTGTTGCTGCTGCTGCTGCTGTTGCTGCTGCTGCCGTTGCTGCTCCTCCAGAATGGAAAGACTGTTGGTGTTCTGAATGGGCTGTGGAGTCAGCCCTGTGCCATACGGCATCATTGGACTAAAAATAGGGATTCCAGGAGTCATGGCGCCCTGTGGAAAGTCAGGAGAACAGTGGGTTAGGCTGGCTGGGGCTGCCTCGTGAGGGAACAGGTGAGATGTATAAAGACAGTCGCCTTCTAGTACAAATGCAGTCATGAAGCATTAATAGGGAGGGACTTGCTGTTCTTACACACATCATTTTCTTCGTTACCATAACATAGCAGGTAAGAGCTCAGGATTTGGAATTGGACCTGGGTGTGAAATCTAACTCTGCTACTTATTACATGTGAGAACCTGAGGAAGCTGCTTAACCCTTCAGGAGTATCTACTGGATGATAATGCCCTAAGATAGTTACAAAGAATCAGGGAGATCACTGGAGTGACCACACATCCTTGTTTAAACTATTATCCTGCAGACCATCTGGGCAGCACCCTGTTTCCAATTTGGATGATAAATTACATGGTTATCCTAGAGAGATCCACTTACAGTGTCCAACATGACAGGCACATAGAAAACACTGAGTGTTAGCAATGATCATGATGATTATTTGAATACTACTAAAAAAGGTTAATCACTGCCCTCCAAAGAGGTTAACTCAACAAAATCCAATGCCTTTATCAGAATATCAACTTCCTTTTCTACATTGCTTCTAAGTGTTTCCAGACATCGTGACGTTTATTCGTTGTCCTAAGTCTTACCGCAGCCCTCTGGAAAGGGAAACCATGCTCTTCTTCCCACATTAAACCAGAAAACTAACACCAAGAACACTTAAATGAGTTGCCCAAGACCACAGATCTTATTGGCAGATTAGCCAAGATCAAAACCAAATTTTTCCAAAACCCAGTCCAATCTTCCCCCAACACCTAAATCCACAAAGACTGAGGAGCCTGCAGAGCTTGTGATGGCTAAGAACCTCTTAAAACCACACCTGAAATTTCTGCACAGAGGGATCCAGTGTTCATTAGATTTCAAATGGGTGCAAGACCCAAAAAAGAGCCACAACCTCTCCTGCTTCTGCCCTTTATTTGACAGAAAGCATAAACTAGAAATGTGTGAGATATCTATGTCGAACTGTCTCATCAACGTGGTGGCTGAGAGAACAGGAGAGGAGGACCAACTACACACTGTGGCCCCAAATACAGGCATTATTCCACTGCATCGACCACTTACTTCTATAAAAATACTGGCTGGAAAAAATGCAAGTTATACTAACTTAAAAAGACTAAGACTAAGGTTTTGAAAGGTCTGCCTCTCTTTATGCCGTATATAAAAATGAACTAAAACTGAATGACAGACAGACCTGTAAAAGCAAGACCTATGCAGAGAAATACTATAGGACTTCAGGTAGGCAAAGATTTCTCACACAGGACACAGAAGACAAACCATGAAGCAACACTGACAAAGAGACCGGAAAACAATGAAGAACTTCTACTCTCCAAAAGGTACCATTTAATTAAAATTAAAAGGAAAAGTTGAGACTAGTGAGCCTCAGCAGGGGAGACAGCACCTGCAGAACACACCTCTGGGGGAGGATGTGTGCCCAGAAGAGTCATCCCTGGGCCTGCACTTTCACTCCCTGTGCTTTCACATACCTGTGGCAACCACAGTCAGAACATGTTAAATGGAAAATTCCAGAAATAAACAATTCCTAAATTACTTTGGGCGCAGTTCTGAGCAGTGTGATGGAATCTCGTACCTCGTTTCATCCCACAGGGGGCATGAATCATCCCTCTGCCCAGCATCTCCATGCTGTATGTGCTGCACAATGGGATATTTTGAGAGAGGCTTTGTTATCAACGTTGTATTTCATGATTAGTTACTGTTGTTAATCTCTTTCTGTGCTTAGTTTATAAATTAGACTTTATCACAGGTTTCTATGTACAGGGAAAACTTTGTATACATAGGGTTCAGTACTACCCATAGTTTCAGGCATCCATTGGGGGTCTTGGAACATGTCCCCCATGGAAAGTGGGGACGACTGTACCTACAGACCAATTACATGGTAATAAAAGATGAACAAACAAACCAACAAAAATGGGCAAAAATTTGAAGAACATTTTAAAAATGACAAATGGACAATAAGCACTTGACAAAATACTTAAGATCATTAGTCATCAGGAAAATACAAATTAAAACCACAAACAAATACTACTCAGCAACCGCCCAGTGTCGGTGAGGATGTGGAGCAACCAGAACTCTCATATGCTGCTGGTGGGACTTCTATATAAAGTTAAACATATACTGACCCTATGACCTAGCAACCCCATGCCTAAGTATTCATCCCAGAGAAATAAAAGCACAGGAAACAAAGCACGTACACAATGTTTACAGCACCTCTGTCCATGGGAACACCCCCAACATCAACCACTAAAGAACGATAATGTAAAAATGTGGTACATCCACACAATGAATGGCAATAAGAAGGAATTTGCAATATAGAAACATGTTCGGCAAAGCAGACAGACACAAAAAAACACAAACTGATAGGATTCCATTTGCACAAAATCCTAGACTAGGCAAAACTCCCTGTAGCTCTGAATAGCAGATGGGTCATTGCCTGGGGTAGGGGAGTGACCACAAAGGGGCATGAAGGAATTTTTTAGGTATCTGGAAATTCCTATAACTTATACAGGTGTATGTAATTATCAAAATATACACTTAAAGTTAGTGTTGTTATTGTTTGTAAATTATACCTCAACAGAGGTTATTTAAAACTTTAGAAAGTAGGTAAGTTGTTTGGAACCTTGAAAAGGAAAAGTTGAAACTAGAAAATAATTTGGTAAGAGCCACTTTAAAATCAAAGACCCTATACAGTAATCACTTGGAACAGCATCGTGTTTATCAAAAAGTTTTTACAAATACGTATTTTAGCTTCCAAGGGGATTCCCTAAATTATACACTATCATGCCTACTCAAAGTCTAGGAGACCTTCACAAGATATGAAAGGCTTAAGGAATACAAATCCATTTTCAACAACAGATGCTGTTACCTGAGGGGAGGCCAGGCCCTGAGCATAGGGCGGCAGGCTGTTGTTCTGATCCATGGCGATCGCTTTCTTCTGGGCACGTCAATAGCGTCTGCGCTGGAGCAGCCTCAGCACCCAGGCTTTCCACGGAGCATCCCCAGCACACTTCTCAGCAACTCCCTCAGCAGTCTGGGTTATCCTCACACCAAGAAAGTGATGCTGCTCTGAAAAGTTTGAAGTTTTATGTGAGGATACAGATAAGCTATACAATGTTATAAATCCGTTTCACAGTTATACATACACATGCGCACAAAACTCCAAAATGAAGCTATTTTGGAATACACGTCTTATCTATAACGCTGAACATTATTCCTTCCACGTTTCCTATGACTGTATGCAAAACTGCCAACAGGAAAAAATTATTTTGTGACATATTTAATTTACATACTCACAATGTTCAAAATTAAGGTGTCATAATCAGCACTGAAAACTTTTGGGGGAAAATATCCAGAGAAAACAAATTCCCAAGCAAACTGTATGTCCGAGTAGAAATACTGGTTAAGCACTGTATACACAGCGCTATTAGGCCAACTTCAGGTTCTTACATGTTCCAATCACTTTTATACCTCCAATGTCTTGGGCATCAGGTTCAATAGATATTTCATTGGATCCAATACACTTGAGTGGGATCCCTCATCGAGCTACTACTTCAGTGAAACGCGGACAGAAGCTGCCCCCCATGTTTTTGTTTATGTGATACCTTTACCTCTTCAGGACACGTAACGACAAAGTGTGTCTGTAGCTGGTTTTCTTTAAATCACTATTTTTTTCTTGCCTGAAGATTTGGACTACCTCTTGGACAAAAGACCCCAGCGACCCTGCTCACGGACCGGTGTTCGGGTCGGTTGGGATGGGCCGCGTTGCTGTGGGAACCGACCGCGTCACGAAGGGTTCCGGGACGAGCACACAGGGTTCCGGGACGGTCGCACAGGACCAACGTGTGCTACTAACCAGTAGATTTCAGTTTAAACATCATCCGCGACCGGCACGTTCTCCCGGGACCAGTGAGCGGTGAGACCCACACGCGCTCCCAGCCTGCGCCGCCGCAGCGCCAGCAGCGTCTCCCGAGCGAACGAGGCCCCAGGCCCCGGGAGCACGACGGCCGAGACCGCGGACCACAGCGCGCCGGAGCACGGCCCAAGTGAACACGACAAGCCCGCTCCGGACAGTGTCGGGGCGCACGGAGGGCTGGTTTTCGGACGTGGTCACCCTATCAGCACAGAAGTGCTGAGAGAACGAGGACGATGGACGGTGGCAGGACAGGAGGACCCGGCCCCGCGCCCCGCCTCGAGCCACGCGGAGGCCGCGCTGGGGCGGCCGGTACGGCGGGGGGGCGGCGGCTCGAGCGGGGAGCGGGCCCGCGCGCCCACCGGCCTCCTCCCGCCCCCGTCCCCCGCCTCGCCGCAGGGGTCTCGCCGCCCGGGCCTCAGAGGAGAGGAAGAGCCTCAGCGCCGGTTACCTGGAGTCGCCGCGGACACAGCGCCCACCCGCGAAAGCCAAGTGAGACGGCCGGTGGCCCAGGCGCCCGCCACGGCGACCCTCCCGACCCTCTCGGCCGCCCGGCGCGCGCTTATAATGTCACTTCCGCCAGTTCTGCGCTTGGCTTCAGCGAGCGGCCGGCGCCGGAGCCGCAGCGCGGGGAAGTGTGGGCACTCCGTCACTTCCGGCGTCTCCAGGGAGAATCTGTTTGAGAGGAATGCGGGCGGGGCGGAGCTAGGCAGGAGTTCCGGGGCGGGGCCACCGGTCAGCGTCTTCTGATTGGTCGTTGCTGGAAGTAGGCAGAGTTTGATTTCTAAGCCGCGTCTCTGTGTGACCTTTGGCAAGTCACCTGCCTCCCTGCCTCGGTTTCTTGGTGCGTTTTCAGAATAACTTTTTAAAAATTGTAAAATATACTATTTATATGAGGAAGTGAATACACAGACGTCCAGAGGAACAGATGGTTATATTGCCGTCCCTTGCTCCTGTTACGTAGCGTGTATTCTGACGTAAGACCCATCCCTCGCGGACGTGGGTTAACGTTCCTTTCTGTGACATATCCCTGAGTGTATGGACGTTAGTTCACTTCCAGCCCGGGGCTGCGAGGAACAATGCTAGGGGACATTCTTGCACACTCCTGGCGGAGTGCACACCTGGGAGCTGCACTGCCAGGCCGCAGGTGTGCACCTCTTCAAGGATGCCAGGCGATGTCCGCCCCCTTACCAAATACCGCTGCACCAACGTTAGACGTTTCGCCTTTCTGTTGCTCGATAGTGTTGCCAATTTTTTCTGTATGGTCAGACTTTAAAATTTTTGTCCATCGAGAATGAATTGGAATGCTGTTTTAAGGAAGAAGACCCTGACATCTCCGTCAGCTTTCTTGGAGTAGGCGGCGACGCGGACCGATGGGATCCTGGCAACTGCGCGCGCCGGGGCGACGGGAAGGAGCACCGCGGTCGGCCGGAAGTGGCGCGACTTCCGACTTCCGGCTGGGCGCCATCTTGCCGTGAGACAGCAGGAGCGGATGCCGGCGATGTTGTCCTCCGCAGCCGTGGCCTGGGGCCCCCGCCGAGACCTGGCGATGGAGCCGCACAGCGCCGGCCCCGTGCAGCTGCGCTTCTCGCCCTACGCTTTCAACGGAGGGTGAGGCCCCGACAGCGGCCCCAGCGGGCCCTGCTCCAGCGCGCGTGGCGCGGCGGGCCTCTGCCTCCGAGCGTGGCGCGGTCAGCCTTGCCGGTCGCTCGGGAATGGGTGCGGACGGCGGGGTGCAGGGAGCCCCGGTGGGCGGCAAAGCCCGGCCTGTTCCGCGGGGAGCCTCCCGAAGGACGCAGCCGCGGCGAGGGCAGGGTCTGCGTCGGAAGTGAAAGCGGGAGGGTGGTTCGGTCCTGTCGGTAGGTGCCTCGTTGCAGCCTAAGGGCCGATCAAACTGCGGAGTCGTTTTCTGTTATTTTAGGTGGAAAGTAGGATTAGTTGGCCAGGCTTAGTTTCATAGGTAAGTGCTTGTTTTCAAGGTTTAGCTTAAGTTCAGAGGAAAAGTTACTCAGAAGAGGGCCTTTAAAAATGTTTGGCATGTTACATTTAGGTTGTCCTTTAAAAAAAAAAAAAACAGCTTTATGTTAAGTGGTACTTTTCCTTCATACCCATCCACTTAAAGAGCTAGGGTTGTAGGAAGATGCTCCGTTAAGGACTCTTGGCAGCAGTGAACGGAGGCAGTGGTTACAGTGTACCGACCGAACTGTACTTAAAGCGTGCACGCCGATGGTTATTAGTCAGGCCTTCTGGATTTGGAGAATTAACGCATATTTTTGGAAACTGTTGGAAGGAGAGTGGAAGGTATGATTTTAGCCTTGTCTCGGCCACTAAAGGGCAATGGGGCCTCTGCACTTTTTTTACCACACTGCCCTTCTCTTCCTCTTCCCCTCAGAGTTTGGGAGGGGAAGCAAGCATTTTGTACATTGCAAGCAGTTATCTTTTTTAATCCTCAGGATATCTGGGTGTTAGATGGTATTAGCCCCATTTTTACAAGGAAGCTGGGCTCCAGTCACAGCACTAGTGTGACATTGGCCAGGACTTGAATCCATAGCTCTGTTGCCACTGAGTTTATGCTTTTAGTCTTTCACTTCTAACACTTTCTGTGACAACTGATGAGGTAGTTATGTTGTTAGATGGTTATTAGACCCACTTCATAAGGCATTTGAGAATTCTTTATGATAAGACTGTTCAAGGTGTTGAGTGTTCAGTACTCATTACTCAATTTTTAACCCCAATTAAGCCTTTGCTGCCTTAAAAATTAGCTACTTCTGACTTCCTGATTCTTTTTTTTTTTTAATCCTCACCTGAGGATATTTTTACATTTATTTTCAGCCAGAGTGGGAGGGAGAGAGAAACATGAACGTGAGAGAGACACATCAACTAGTTGCCACCCCCACGACCCCAACTGGGGCCGGGGCCAAACCGCAACCCAGGTACATGCCCTTGGCCGGAATCGAACCCGGGACTCTTTAGGCCGATGCTTTAACCACTGAGCCAAACCGGCCAGGGCAGACTTCCTGATTCTTAAACTAAATTATCTTTTCTCAGTCTTTGCTCTTTTCTGTAGCATTTATTGCTGCTGGCTCTTGGGCAGCCTTTGCTAATACAAAGTAAGGCTTGCTTCTATATCTTTTTCAGTTTTGACTCTTGAGATGTGGTTAAACTGCAAGTCATTGGCCTCCATGTTTGTCACTCAACACTGTCATGTGTCTCATTCATGGGTGGATAATTCCCAAATCTCTTTCTCCAATTTCACCTCTCATGAGTCTCTCAGTTCTGGCTTCTTAAGTAAAAACAGTTCTGCTCTCCGTTTTATTTCAGTAATTCAAGATATTAAGATAAAAGCAAGCTAACGAACTGTCAGTCAGCTCTCCTTTACACTCCTAATTATTAGGTGTCACGATGCTCGTCCAAGTTTAAAATCTACCAAAATTATGAAAACTTGTACAGCTTATGTGTTTGTGTTTTGGACTTAGCTGTTTCTATTCACACTGGTACCCTCTATCGCATCTGTCTTAGTGGAAGTGTTTCCATCCCATTTCACCTGTGTGATTGTCACAGTAGCCTTCTTAAAACTCCACTTCACAAGTGGAACTTTTCTCATTCTTGCTCATATAACCTTTATGGTTTCTCACTAACATACGAAAATCTTTAGTTTAGCATTTGGGATTTTTTTTTACGGTCGGGCCCCTGTGCATCACATAAGCTTGTTGTCCCTGCCCTTGCTTACACGTAAAGGGACGCCTGAATAAGTTGTTTGACTGTTTATTTGAACTGTGACCGGTTTTCTTTTATTCACCCTCAGTGATATCTGAGAAGCTGTCCGTGAGTGCTTCAGAGATTTGGTGCACATCCCTCCTCAGGAAAACAGTGGCTAGAGTTTTCTGAGCGCTTATGTTGACGCACTATGCTGGGTGTTTTATGTGAGTTATGTCACTTAACTGTCATGGTCACTCTGTAACACAGACGCTATCATCAACCTGAACCTGGATAATTTGTCCAAGCTCACAGAGCTGTGTAAGTGGCAAGATCAGGTCTCAGGAAACTGCAGAGCCCAGGTGCTCAGTGCACGCTCTGGAAGAGCAGTTATGTTCCAGAACTACTCTAAGGGCTCTACAATTATTGACTCATTTAATCCTTGTAACACTCTGAAAGGAAGCAGCTACTGTATGATCTCTGATCTACATGTGAGGACATTGATGCTTTGAGAAGTTAAAGAATTTACCCACCATCGAAAATCTGCAAAGTGGGAGAGTCGGACTTAGAACGTGGACAGTCTGCTTTTGGAGTTCATGCTGTAGGCCTCTTCAGTAAGCTGCCATCATGAATCGTACAACTTTGTCCTTTGTTCATTCATTTTCAACAGCTATTTGGGCGTCTACTGAGTGCTAGAAATGCAAATCCCAGCCCTGTCTTCTCTGAGCTTGGGGAACTTGTGCTGTGGTGCCACTGTCTACACCTGACCCCCGGGGGCAGGACCATGGCCTTTGGCTGTTTTGCAATATCAGCACTTTGCACAAAGTAGGTCTTTAATTTTTTGATAATGATGATAATTCAGTGGCTCTTCTGTTACCTCCTGCTAGGGAACCTTGGCTGTGATGTAGAGTTCTGTTTCAGGCTGCTCTTGGTGTTTTTCCAGATGACTTGTAGCCAGAGATCCTTTCCTGATCTTTCCTCTTCTGTCTGAATCCTGCTCTTACTCATCCAGTGATTTTATCCCAGTGCCGTGCAGCGATGTTGTTCTGTCCAGTTGGAGGGATTGTACCCCTTGTGTTGCACTTCACTGTGCTAACAGGTGATGTGTTTTTTGGTGGTGGTGTTTTTTTTTTACAAATTGAAGGTTTGTGGCAACCCTGCATGGAGCAAGTCTATGAGGGCCCCTTCACAACAGGCTCGGGTGATGGTTAGCATTTTTTAGCAAAAACATATTTTTAAATTAAGGTATGGGCGTTGTCCTAATACATAATGACATTGCACACTTAACTACAGTGTACTGTAAACGTAACTTTCTGTGCACGGGGAAACCACGTGTGCCTTGCTCTGTTGTGGTACTCACTTTATTGCAGGGGTCAGGAACTCTTCCATTGGGTGAGGCTTGTTTACCCTCCAGAGAATACATTAATTTTTTTGTCTTTCTTTTTTCCTCAGTACCGTACTGGCAATTGCTGGAGAAGATTTTTCAATTGTTGCTTCAGATACTCGATTGAGTGAAGGGTTTTCAATCCACACCCGGGACAGCCCCAAATGTTACAAATTGTAAGTAAATTTCTAAAGACAGGGTGCCTTGTGCTAATTTAATGCTACAAGAGATTTAACTTCTAGTGTGTTTCATGAATTTTTAGATTGCCTGTTTGGAGCTTAGCTTGCATTTTTGTTAGGAAACAATTTTCTAAATTACTGTTTCCTAATAATTTAATATGCAGTCGTGATGGTATTTGCCATATCTTGGTACCAACCGTGCTTTTCATAACCTAAGTATTTTTATCTCAACATTGTGTCCTGAAAATTTTTAAATATACAACAGAAGTAAAATTTTGTGGTGAACACCTATATACTACCATCTAGATCTTATTACCATTTTATATAATTATCATATTTTTCTTTCTATCCATTCATTGCTCCATGGGAATCAGACTGGCAACCTGCTGGTGCATAGGATAATGCTCACCAGTCGAGCCACACTGGGCTAAATGTTTGTTTTTTCATCTGCCCCCGCCATGTACACTTTTTTTTTATCCTCACCCGAGGACATTTTTGCATTCACCTTCAGATAGAACGGGAAGAAGAGAGAGAAAGAAACATCGATGTGAGAGAGACACACTAGTTGGTTGTCGCCCGCACGACCCTGACCAGGGCCAGGGACTAACCGCAACCGAGTTACGTGCCCTTGGCCGGAGTTGAACCCACAACTGTTTATTCCCCAGGCCAACTCTCTAACCACTGAGCCAAACCGGTCAGGGCTTTTATGAGAACTTCTAAGCTCTCTCTTAGCAACCTTCCAATATGAAGACAGTGTCAACTGCAGTCACCATGCTGCACGTTGACACCCCGTGCTCCATTGCAGTGTTGCTGGAACCCTTTGTAGACTAAGGAAGTAAAAATTAGATTATAAATATATTTCCTTAGTTTTTTCGCTTTGACTTGGTGGTTTTCTTTGTAGAAATTACGTTTTCTATGTGGTCAGACACATGGAGCTTTCCTGTGGACTGTGTTGTAGCATATTTGTATCAGCTGCCCTCCACCCTAGATTATTAAGTAACATTTACCTGTATTTCCTTCAGTCTGTTCATAGTTTCATTATTTCTTTACGTCTTTGATTCATCTGTAATTTATTTGGTGTAAGGAATTAGATATGAGATTATAGACATTCCCTCCTTCTTCCAAAAAAAGGGCTAAGTAGTTGTCCCATTACCATTCAGTGAATAATGGGAACATGAGTTTTAAATTTAAAATTGCCCAACATGTTTTGCTTTAATGTCTTACCAACTCAGTTTCCTGAAATGTGTGTCTTACAGAACAGACAAAACAGTCATTGGATGCAGCGGTTTCCACGGAGACTGTCTTACCCTGACAAAGATTATTGAAGCAAGACTAAAGGTAGGTGCCTGTATTTACAGGTCTGACTGTTGGAGTTAATACCTTGTTAGACTCTTTTTTTTTCTTTTATCCTCACCCAAGGATATTTTCTCTTTATCTTCAGATAGACTGGGAAGGAGAGAGAGGGAGAGAAAGGAGGAGAGAGAGAAACACCGACGTGAGAGGGACACATCGACTGGATGCCTCCCTTGCGACCCTGACCAGGGCCAGGGATGAACCGCAGGCTACTGGAGGGACTGGCCTATTCACACGCGTGTGCAGTACAGGCCGTGATCCCACAGCAGACCCACGTGTCTGGTCTCTGCGGCAGAGAGGATTTCTGCCCTTTTTGAGGAGGCAGGAACGGGGTTCTTCTGAAGATTGTCTTCCCTGAAAAACAAAACATCAATTTCTGTGGAGAAGATGAGCTTTTGAACAGGAACTTGGTCTGGATTCCTGTCGGCTGACATGCTCCCCCCCACACACCCCCTTACAGACAGGTGTGTGGACAGGAGTGGGAAGGGGCAAGCCAGGAGTTGGAAGAGAGGCACACCCTAAGCCATCACTACCTACCACCTTTTCGGGCTTTCGTTGGCAGGAGGAGGGGCAGTGTTAGGAAGAAGTGAGAGTCGTGGGACCACCCAGAGCAAAGGGCCTGGCACTGTCGTGGCCTGCATCAGGAGGAGCAGGGCACTGCCCTTGGTGAGACGGGCATGTGCAGACTGGGATGAGGGCCGTGTGCAGTAGGCATGTCTGCCTTTAGTGGTTTCCAGAATCGGGCAGGAGTGTCTGCACTATGTTGGGTGGATTTCAGTTGGCTCAGGTTGGGCAGAACTAGTCTCCATTGTTAGCATTCAGAAATGGAGGTGTTTTCTCAGCATGTAGCCTGGAGAGGGTTTGTCACAGCTGTTGGTGATCTTTACAATATCGGTCCTGTTGGTCCCTTGGTTTCTTGCTTAATTTTGAAGGCTATATGTCATAGTTTTTAAGTAGTTGGTAAGTCCATCTGGTACATGAAAAAAGGATCATGTTCTGTTTGCCTATTCTGACGTCTGACATGACTCACACGAGTGGTGTGTGGTCACTAGAGTGTGTAGTGATTTACTAACTGCCACTTGCTTTTTGAACGTGTAGAAACAACGGTATTCATCAGTTGTCAACACTTATGTAAAGATTTTACTTACATTGAAAAGCTTCAACAACTTACATTTATTAACGTGTATGGTTTATTTATTTATTTTTTAATTTAATTTAATTTTTTTGTAATACTCATCCAAGAGTATTTTTCCGTTGATTTTTCAGACAGAGCAGGAGGGAGGGAGGGGGAAAGAGAAACATCAGTGTGAGAGAGACACATAGATTGGTTGCCTCCCAAATGACCCTAATTGGGCCTAGGGATCGAACCTGCAACCCAGGTACATGCCCTTGACTAGAAATTGAACCCAAGACCCTTTGGTCTGTGAGCCAGCACTCTAACTTTTGAGCCAAACCAGCCAGGGCATATGGTTTCTTAAATATATATATATATGCCCAGCCGGTGTGGCTCGGGTTGAGCATCGACCCATGCACCGAGAGGTCGCCAGTTAGATTGCCAGTCAGGGCACATTCCCAGGTTGTGGGCCAGATCCCCAGTGGAGGGTATGCAGGGGGCGGCCAGTCGATGTTCTCTCTCATCTTCTTCTCTCTCCAAAATCAATAAAAGAAAAATATTTAAAAACGTGTGTGTATGTTCATTGACTTTTTTTTTTTTTTTTAAGAGAGAGAGGAAGGGAGCGGGAGAACGAGAGAGAACCATCTATTGGCTGCCTTCTGCATGCCTCCTACTGGTGATCAAGCCCACAATCTGGGCCTGTGCCCCAACCGGGAATTGAACCAGTGATCTCTTGGTGCATAGGATGATACTCAGTCCACTGAGCCACACCGGCCAGGTGACCGTGTATGGTTTCTAATGCATATTTTATAAATGGAACTTTGAGGACAAAAAAAAGAAATGACAGGGAGAGCTCTTTTGTTAAATAAAACGATCAGTGAGTTCTGCTTAGTGCACAGTCCTTCCTGAGGTGTTTCTTTGATACATTATTACATAAATGGTGAGGTGAATAAATGGTGCTTGGTTTGAAATGAAGTGAAATTCAAAAGCTTTTATGGCCCTGGCTGGTTTGGCTTAGCAGTTAGTGTGTTGCCCTTTGTACCAAAGAGTCACAGTTTCGCTTCCTGGTCAAGGGCACATACCTGGGTTGCAGGTTCGATCACCAGCCTCAGTCAGAGTCATGTGGGAGGCAACCAATTGATGTGTCAATGTTTCTCTCTCTCTCTCTCTCCCCCTCTCTCCCTCCTTTCCACTTTATCTAAAAATCTGAAACAATATCCTTGGGTGAAGATTAAGAAAAAAAAAATTTTTTATAACTTTCACCTTGGGAGAAATTCTAGGCACTCATTTCTGGTGTTTCTTTGGTGTTTTGTTTGTTTGTTTGTTTGTTTGTTTTTGATGCGTGCCCCTAGCGGGAACCGAACCCGGGACTCTGGTCCGCAGGCCAACGCTCCAACTGCTGAGCCAAACCGGCCAGGGCAGGTTTTTTGTTACTGTATGATTTCATAGTATTTCTTAGGTTTCTCTTTAGTGGTGTTTAGTGATGATGTGGCTGACAAATTAGGGGACTTAAATTTGTTTTATGTTTGCTTTTGGGGGCGGTTAATCCTCACCCAAGGATATTATTTCTATTGATTTTTAGAGTGGAAGGGAGGGACAAACATCGATGTCAGAGAGAAGCATCAGTTGGTTGCCTCCACACGCGCCCGGGCCGGGGATCAAACTGCAACCCGGGCACGTGCCCTTGACCTGGAATCGAACCCACGAACCTTCAGTGTGGGCCGGTGCTCTGACCACTGAGCACCAGCGCAGGGCATGTTTGTTATTTTTGTAGGATTCCTCAGTCTATAGGTAAGTTAGGGTTCCCAAGGGTGAAATAAATGCAGGATTGGAAATCACTGGATAAGATCCTGTTTTGGAGAAATCTGTCCTCCACTGTAGATGCTTTAAGGAGCAGGACCACCGCCCTGTCCTGGAGTCCCACGACGTGAGGGTGCGGCCCTCTCTGTTCTCACAGCTGACTGCCGTGCAGAGGGACCTCAACCTGAGTCTGATCTGGAGTCAGCACACTCTGCAGAGGCCCAGACAGCAACTGTTTTCAGCTTTGTGGGTGCCGGGTCTTTGTGGCAACTGCTCAGCTCTGCTGTATAAATGCAGAAGCAGACGTAGCCAGGATGTAACGATGGAAGAGACTGTGCCAGTAAAGCTATTACAGGTCGGGTTGGGGGCTGGATTTGGCCTATGACTGCAGTCTGCTGGCCCTGGTGAGGTCCTGGTGTAGATGCAGAGTGAAGAGCTGGGTCACCTCCTCTGCCCATTAGTGAGCATTTGTTCCACAGTTTGCATCCTTGTCTTGCGATAAGGATGATGTGGGAATGAGTCTGTAAACCAGATACTGGAGGGCAAACTTAGTGTTCTTTCCTCTAAAAGTTCTTATTGCCCCCAAAATGATAGGGTATAATGAATTACTATTTTACTTTAGTAATACTGTATGTTTTGATCTTGAAAGAAACCGATTTCACCAAGGTAATGCACTTATTCTTTTCACTTTACTGTGCATTGTTCTAGCCTGAGATATAGTCTGCCTCTACATGCCTGTTGTTTTTGTCACAATCACAGATGTACAAGCATTCCAATAACAAGGCTATGACCACAGGGGCGATCGCTGCGATGCTGTCCACGATCCTCTACTCCAGGCGTTTCTTTCCATACTACGTGTACAACATCATCGGGGGACTCGATGAAGAAGGTAGAGCTCGCTCTTCGTGGAAACTGAGGAGCCAGCGTTTCTTAGATGCATATGTTTTCATCTAGAGTTGAAAAGAAAACCAATTTGCCTGACAATTTCGTTTTCTCATAATTAAAGCAACGAAGAGACTGAAGCTAAAAGGGAAATAAATGGAAATCCAAAGACAGAGCAGGTGGTGTTTAGAGCTCTAATAGTGAATGTTGGGCAGTCCATTGTTTTCCTGTTTTCTCGAGATCTTAAATCAGTTCAGAAGTAGGTAATTTAGCTTTTGTTGTTGTTGTTAATCCTCACCCAAGGCTATTTTTCCATTGATTTTTAGGGAGAGTGGAAGGGAGGGAGAGAGAGAGACATCAGTGTGAGGGAGGCCCACCGATTGGTTGCCTCCCCGCATGACCCCGACTGGGGCCAGGGATCAAACCTACAACCCAGGCACGTGCCCTTGACTGGGAATTGAACCCGAGACCCTAGGTGCACAGGCCAGTGCTCCAACTGCTGAGCCACACTGGTCAGGGCGATAATTAGCATTTTAATCTTGAAAAAGAAATCTGACCTGGAGAAGCTTAACCTAATAATGACAGTTTATTGACAAACTTACTTGACATCAGGAAGTTTTGAACAGTGATGTTTTAGAAGGAACGCATGCGTTTCTGAAATAGCTCTTGGATTGTTCTGGCCGTCAGACCAGGACATTTGCTCCTCCTCCTCATGCCGCTCAGCTCGGCACTGACGCTTCTCGCCAGATCTGATCTGTGTTACCTTTGGTTGGTTCAGTACACCAAGTAGAACCTCTCAGGACAGACCTGTGCCACCATTTAGTCGTCCACTGTAAAAAGAAGTTACAGAAGCATCTGGGTGAGGACAGGGTCAGTGAAATAAGTCTGTTATCTGAGGGAAGTCTGAGGTACGGAGGAGTCGGGCTCCTCTCCGTCCCTCCTCCCCAGTGTGCACGTCCGTTCTGTCCCACGGGCTGCTGCCGGAGCTGGGCCTGGGAGCGTTCTGCTCCCCCTGCCACAGGGCCCATGCAGCAGACCAGACCACCGTTTCCTTCTAGGCTTTCGACCTGCCTTGAAGGGTAAGAGGAAATGTAAGGCCTAGAAATAAATTTCAGCAGGGCAGGTGAGGTCCTTAAGCTTCCCTGAGAGTCAGGCTGATTTGGGGTGGTTCACTCTGCTGCAGGCAGGGCGAGGGTTTGGACCTGTGTGGCTTCAAGCCCTGCTCTTCGGTTTCCATGTGGCAGTTCCTTGTTCTGGTGGTGGTCTCAGGCGTTTGTCACTGTCTTCTCTAATCTTGTCTGGTTTGCTTTGATTGTTCCTTAAAGTAATTTATTTCTTAGAGAATTTTATCGTCCAGGCAGTCTGCATCTCTGACCGATGCTTCCCTTTTCTTGCTTTATCTCCCAACAGATTTCTGGGGGAGAAAGTCAGGAGACCTTTTTTGAGGCTTTGTTTTTAGTACTATTTTGTATTCTGGGTTCTGAAATCCCTTGTCCAGGGTCTTTTCTCACTTGTTGTGTCTCTTTCTCCACTTCTCCACCAGCTCTCCTTTTTTATTTTCTAGTTTCCTTTTTTTATTTTAAGTATCCTGTTCTTGTTTGATTTTTTTGTATCTCCTTTGAAGTTTTCTTGCTTTCTCTGCATTTTATCCTATTGATTTTTCTTTTTTTAGGCTGTTTGTTTTGGCCTCTGTCTTCCACACTTGCGGCTTCATTCCTGTTCTTGGCTCCCATTCCCCTGACGTGATGGTCAGGTCTGCACTGGCCTGGCAGCGGCTCTCCCACTGCCTCTGGTTCGTTCCTGCAGGAACCCGAGCCCCTAAGTCCACAGCCTGCTCAAGAGACTTACATGTCCTGTTTTCAGTTCTCTGTGTTGCTGGAGGTGGGACCTGGGGAGCAGGGCTGGTATTGAGACCTTCAGGTCACTGGGGTCAGTGTCTGGCTTTCAGGACAAGGGGTTGAAGAGCTATGTGCTTTGACCTCTGTGCCTTTAACTCTCCAGTTGCTGTCACGTCTTTTAAAGTTTTTTCCCCTAAAGTTAGTGATGGCTTTAGTTTTCCTGTAACGAGAATGGTCATACTTGCAGACGTTTCAGGTGGAGCTGTAGGCTGTGAAGATGGGAGTGGTGATCACCAACCCTGCCCCTGGAGAGGCTGAATTCAACGTCTGGCAGACGTGCTTCTGGGTGTCCGGGTGGGTGGGACGCAGGAGACACCTTTTCCCGGAGGAGCTTCGTGTTGGTGGACGAGGGTGCCAGAGTGACTGAGTGAGTGACCCTGGATGTCGCTGCGCATTGTCGGCCCACCAGCCCTCAGTACAATGTGGTCTGTCTTCATCCAACTATGCTGCTCTCACTGGAAAACGCTCCTAGTATTTGACTTGCTAGGTCAGAGAATATATCTTTTTTGCATTTTAAAAACTATGTTTTTATTGATTTTAGAGAGAGGAAGGGAGGTAGGAGGGAGAGAGAAAAAGATCCATTGGTTGCCTCTCACAAGTGCCCTGACTGGGGACCGACCCTGCAACCTGGGCATGTGCCCTGACCAGGAATCGAACCAGTGACCTTCCGGTGCACAGGACAACACACAGCCTCCCAGCCGGGGCTACCTTTTCTGCAGTTTGATGACCTCACTGATTGGCCCTTCAGGAAGGGAGTTATCACACACTGCACAGCAGGGCCGTCCTTACCAGCATCTCATTAACACAGTGAAGATTCTCACCCCAGACGTACTTTATTGTTTTAGTTTGTGTATGTTTGTTTGTTGAAGTTGAGCATCTTTCCGTGTTTATTGATCTTTTCTTTGGAGACTGACCCGTGCATTGACCTTTGCTCATTTCCTCATTTGCAGGTTAGTCTTTTTCTTACATGACTAATGGGAACACCATCCAGCTGGGTCGGTCCTTGGACTGTGGATGGTAGATGCCTCCCGGGAGCGCTCTCGTTGCTGACTCCTTTGGGTGTCTGGCTGTGTCATGCAGCCACGTCTGTCAATCTCCTCCTGGCACTGAGCGTCCGGCTGTGTCAGAAAGGCCCCCCGTGTAAGGCTTACCTGTGATTCCTCCCAGGATGCTTCTGGTTTTGTTTTTTACATTGAAGTCATTACACTTTTGGCATTATTTTAATGAGGAAAAGCACTTTATACCTACAGTCAGGATTCATGCCGTTCTGTATTACAAGTGTCTCCTGCCCTTTCTAAGGTGGTCTGTGAAGCTCTGGTCTCGGACATGCCCTGCTCTTGTGTTTCTCACATCTGTGGTGTGTGTTCTGAGGTTTACCCTTGGGTCATGCTTTTAGGCCTCGTGTTACTTGTGGCCTGTTAGCCCCATGAGAGATACGGTTGTTCTTTTTGGGTTTCTTCCTTTGTGTGGAAGTTAGTGACCTGCCCGTTGTGATCTCATGTCTTGTCCCAAGCTGCGTGTAGCAGAACTGGTCCCCAGGTTCTGTTAGATGACCCCAGATGCTGCCTTCTCAGCAGGGAACTCTGCACAGTCCCAGTGGAGAAAGTAACACAGCTAATGGTGACGGTTGTGCATCGATAGTGAGATTGTCCTTATCTCCTGTCTCCTAGCGTGTTTGCTAGGGTGTTCAGTTATGGTAGAGTGTGTTTAAAAAATCAGTTATTTCACTTTTTAGTCATGCTTTGTAAATGAGGAGCATTTTGAGATCTTGCTTCCCAGCATGTCGCCAGTTTGGTTTAACTAAACTTCTGGAAAAAATTTTTTGCAAGCCCTGGCCAGTTTGGCTCAGTGGTTAGAGCGTCAGCCTGCAGACCGAAGAATTACCGGTTTGATTGCTGATGAAGGGCACATACCTGGGTTGCAGGTTTAATCCCTGGCCCCAGTCAGAGTCATGGGAGGTGACCAATAGACGTATCCTTCTCACATCAATGTTCCCCCCCCCCCCCCGCCTCTCTCCCCCCCTTCCTCCTTCCCATTCTGTCTAAAAGTCAATGGGAAAATATCCTCAGGTAAGGATTTAAAATATTTTTTAAAAAATCAGTTATATCACCTTTAAGTCTTGCCTTGTAAATGATCTATCATTTCTCGTGTGCAGAACACAGGTGGTTTGAACAGGCTTTGTCACATGACATGCTTCTGTAATGCACACGGTACAGAGTGTAGGGCGAGCCTTCACTTCTCACCTCCAGTCTCCATGTGCTGTTCATCCTTCCGTACCTTTTTGTGTGCTTACACAGACTATGTATACCATTTTGTTACACTTCTAAAGGAAACTCGGACTGTGCCATACGTGTTACAGAGCTCTTTGCAGTGTTCTTGGACGTGTCTCCCGGTCCCGTTCTCTGCAGGCTGTCCGTCACTGTGGACATGCCATCTTTTGCTGATGGGTCGAGGCTGCCTGGAAGTTCCTGCTCTCTGGAGCTGCAGGAAGGGTCTTGCACACACTGTGCTGATGCCTCAGAGAGGGGCAGACCAACCGCCATGAAGCAGGTGTCACAGAGACACTCTCGTAGTCCTGTTGGTGGAGGGTCTTGCCTTCCTGCCAGGAACACAGCTCCTGGGAAGTGCGGCAGGTGCGGCCGCAGCAGCGTCCCTGGGGCCACTGGGAGAGGCTGTCCCCAAGGGGCTCCTCCGGAGACTGCCGCTCCGTTCTGCAGCCGCCATGCTGGGAACGGGAGGGTTCAGATCCTGTCTTTCTTACAGAAAAAGTACTACTTCTTAATTCTGCTGGTGCAACGCCAGTGCTTATATTTTAGGCAAAAGTAACCTTTTGTTTTTGTTTGTTTGTTTTTATCCTCACCCAGGCATATTTTTCCATTTATCTTCAGATAGAGTGGGAGGGAGGGAAAGAGAGGGAGAGGGAGAGAGAAACATCGACGTGAGAGAGACACATCGACTGATTGCCTCCCTCACGACCACGACCAGGGTCGGGGACGAACCGCAACTGAGGTACATGCCCTTGACCGGAATCAAACCCGCGACTCATTGGTCTGCTGGTCGACACTCCAACTGCTGAGCCAAACCAGCCAGGGCCAAAAGTAACCTTTTGTATTGGCATTTGTGTTTTTCTGAGATGTCTTCTATGTTTTGTTGCTATGGTGCCGAGTGTGCTCACTCTTGGTTTAAAGGCACACAGTGAGCTTTCCGTGGGGCTGCTCACGTCTGACACTGGTCTGTGCTGAAGTGCACTAGTCTGTTCATAGGAACGTTCAGGAAGAGTGTGAGCAGGACTTAGAGCAGGGCCTGTGGCCATAACCATTGTGCTGGGAGTCATGGTGGAGGTGGGTGATGTTGGCGTGGAGAGTGTACTCTCGTGGCAGACACCCCGTGGAGATAAGAGCCGGGGGCTCTGAGGGGAGGGGTGCATGCTGCTGGGTGTCACCTGTGCAACAGTGACTGTGCTCCTTACTGAGATTTGGCTGAAATGTCAGCTAAGTCAGTAGCCCATCCAGTGTCTCACTTTGACTGGATTTCCTTTTGCCGTGATACGGGATTGGGGTCAGGATGTTTCTCACGGAGATTGTTTCCTTCTTTAAGGGAAGGGAGCTGTGTACAGCTTTGACCCAGTGGGGTCCTACCAGAGAGATTCCTTCAAGGCCGGAGGTTCAGCGAGTGCCATGCTGCAGCCCCTGCTGGACAACCAGGTAACAGCCTGCTCCATGTGTCGCGTCAGCAGGGCATCTCTCTGGTGTCTGCCGCCAGCTGGGGAGGGGAGTCAAGGCTTTCTTGTGAATCACTGCAGACTGGCTGACTTGCCCGCTCAGACCTTCTTGTCTGTCTGCTGGCTCTCCTGCACCATTCACCTAGCCCTGCCTTGCCTGCTTCCTGCATTCCCTTGAGTTTCATGAAAACACCTTTTTCTTTTTTGTTTGTTTTGTTTTAGCCTCACCTGAGGACATTTCTCCATTTTTTGTTCAGATAGAGTGGGAGGGGGGGAGAGAGAGAAACGTCGACGTGAAAGGGACACATCGAGTGGCTGCTTCCCACACAACCCCAAGTGGGGCCAGGGACAAACTGCAATCGAGGTACGTGCCCTTAGCGGGAACTGAACCTCGGTCTCTCTGGACCTGGACCGCAGGCCGACGCTCTAACCGCTGAGCCAAACCGGCCAGGGCATGAAAACACCTTTCTCCCCGATGCCATTTCTGTGTCATCTTATTTTGTATTAACTTCCAAATATATTTTTAACATGGCCCCTTCTCTGTTTCTGTTGACTGAACTCATACCTGGGTGTGTCCGGCTGGATCACCGGGTGTGTCCTCTCACGACTCTTCTGCCTCCACTCACTTCCCTACTTCGCTGTCCTCGCTTTTGTGAAATGTGTCACATGCAGCAACTTCTGCTCCTGGCTCAGCTGCTTCCTCGTCACTCCATCCTCAGACCTTGGAGCACTGTGCCTGTCCTGTCTCCTTGACATGGACTTGCACAGCCGAGTTCCTTCACGTGTTTGTCCTTCAGGCCCACCTCACGTGTACTTTGTTCTAGTGGGTTTGTCAGGGCTGCCTGTGCTCTCCACACCTCCCCTCAGCTAAGCACATCTCATAACTGCTCTGTCCCCGTGTCCCCGCTGCAGGGCCCGTGTCTCAGGAGACAGCTCTGCCCTGTGTCCCTGCTGCAGGGCCTGAGTCTCAGGAGACAGCTCTACCCTGTGTCCCCGCTGCAGGGCCCGAGTCTCAGGACACAGCTCTGTCTTGGTGAACCCTTGTTGCGGGACACTGAATGTGTGCGACATGTTTGTTGTGAAATCTCACACATGTGCAGACGGGGTTGGGCTCGGCCGTCCTTCGCACGCACACGCCTCACCGAGTGTCCTGTCCCGCCAGGTCGGCTTTAAGAACATGCAGAACGTGGAGCACGTCCCGCTGTCTTTGGACAGAGCCATGCGCCTGGTGAAAGACGTCTTCATTTCCGCCGCTGAGAGGGATGTGTACACCGGGGACGCGCTCAGGATCTGCATCGTGACCAAGGAGGGCATCCGGGAGGAGACGGTGCCCCTGAGGAAGGACTGACCTGTGCTGTGCACTGGCTTGTTTTACCAAGAAATAAACCCTGAAACGCTTACTGTGTCCCAACTCGTCTTCTCCAGCAGGACGGGTCTGGGAGGCTGCATTTTTTCCTTTCACTTTCCTAACTCTTCCCCCACTCCTCTGCCTTCCAGAGCCATTTTTGTTTTTGTTTTTTTAAGGATGAAAAAACAAACAGATTATGTCCGTTTTTCCTCACATGTATGAGTAAGGGATTTATCTGGGAAAGGTGACTGTGTGGTCAGTGCTGATGGTCAATGGGTGCTCACTCCACCTGATGTAACCTCCAACCCATCTTGATTTTATTAAGACATTACTGGATACAAATAAAATGCCTTAAGGTTCTCGTTCCTGGGGTGATTAACACACAGTCCGGAGTGGCTGTTTTGGAGACATCTTTAAATCACCAACATAGAAGAAAATTGTAAAAGTGCATAGCCCTTTAAATGTGCTTTAGCCAGAAATCTGGGATAATTTTTCCAAACAGTTTAGGAATGTTAAAATCAGACCTAAATTTTAATAGAGCTAACTAAGGTAGTTTGTGTTTTAGAACGATTATATACATTTTAGCTCCATTACATATAATTTTGGACTTGTTTTCTTGGTGCTGATCAAGTCAAATTACAAAAATGACCCAGGGGGTATGATTTGCTTTGTAGCCTAACAGAGATGTTACTGTTGACCTCATTAAGAATTGCTTTAAATTATTACAGCCCTTAGTTCTACGAAGATCTGTTAGATGCCCTGTCACAGAAACTAGGGACACAGTGGTGAGGTCTCAGGTTTCTCATTGCCGTCTTCCTTTTTTTTTTTCTTTATTGATTCTAGAGAGAGAGGAAGAGAAACACCGATGAGAGAGAACATCGATTGGCTGCCTCCTGCATGCCTGCCACTGGGGATCGGGCCCACAACCTGGGCATGTGCCCTGACCGGGAATCGAACTGGTGTCCTCTTGGTGCGTGGGTCGATGTTCAACCCCCGAGCCACACCGGCCAGGCCATCATTGTAGCATTGACTGTCCTAGTGCTCCCTGGAGAAGCAGAACTGATAGACCACAGACGGACAGATTTACTTGAGGGATGGACTTAGGATCAGGCTTTGCCACCTGCAAGCCTGAGCCGGGGAGCACATTGCAGCTGAAGTGTGGGGGCACAGGACCAGCCACCTGACCTGCGCGGGGCTCCCCGCTCGTGCCCTTCCTGGCCTCCCCGCTCGCGGACGGCAGCCTGCGTCACAGCGGCCGGTGTACATGCTCGGCTCGTCCAGAAACTCAGAAGTGGTGCTGAGACACACCTAGACACCCTGTCATCAGCCCTGTCACACTGACAGAGGAGCCACCACGATGATAGAAACTAGGAATATTTTATTTTTTTGTTTCAAAGGAATTTTTTGGGTTTGGGATTCATTTTTCACTGTTTGAAGTTATAAATTTGTGTGTCTAGAGTGTTCTTGGGTCCTCACCTCTCAAGATTTCTAGGGAAGTTCTCCAAATCAATGATGTGTTCAGCTTCAGGTACACAGTACGTCACCTAGTTTCCCTGTACACCTTGACTGGTCTCGGGTAGGCCAGTGTGAAGGCGGCTGGAGTCAGCACCACCTGCACGTGGACCCTCCCGGCGCCTGCTGGCTCATCACGGGCGGCTTCTCTAGGTCATTCACCTGCAGTCCTCACCTGAAAAGGGCAGCTTTTTAGCTGTGATAGATTCAAGGGAAAACTGACTTTGACAGCCAGCCTTCAGTTCTGGTTAGAAAGCTGCCATTACGTTGAGCTCTGGGGGGGGGTGTTGGCTGTGTCTGGGTTCACACACTGAATTGGGACGCTGTGCAGACATTGGTCTGTTCTTAGCAGAAATATGTTTCTGAGTCTGGACAGGCTGCTGGGGCTGCACTGGCCCCACCAAGCCTGTGACCTTAGCTACCACTCTCCTCTGTATTTCCAGCCCTTATTTACAGGCAGAGAAGGAATATGGACCATTGAGTAGGAAGATGGTCTGTATGACCAAGAATGTCCCAGCTCCTGTTCTGATAGGTATTACTCTGCCTTTCTGTGCCGCTTGTCCTGGGGGAGCAACCCTGACATGCTCTCTGACTCGGTCTCCCCGCGTTATGCAGAGCACTTGTCGTAGACGAGCTCCTGGCACGGGGTGCTCGGACGACGCCCACAGTCCAACCTCCTGGCTCCTCTGCAGACAGGCTCCGTCAGAAGCGCCGGGAGGTGTGAGGGAGTCACAGCTTCACTCGGTGCACTAGGAGGAGCTGGTCAGATGGCCCGTGCGGTGCAGGGCTGGACGTCCGCACGGCCCGCTGCCAGACCGGGACACGAACCTGCGCTGGGCATGCGAGCATCACGCCAGACTCAGAGCCCCGACACCTCCCCCCAGTGTGGGTGCCCTTGGGACCGTGCCTCAGGAAAGCCAGGGGGTCTGCGGGCCAGAGACACCTGCGCCTCACCTGCCAGCTGCAGGCCACTCAGAAACGTGGGGAGGAGCTTCCACAGAGGAGACAGCTGTGTCCAGAGGGCCAGGAATGCTGGGGGTGCTGGAACCTCGTCCTGGGGTTCTGCTGGTTGGATGTTCCCCACCAGGGGTCTGAAGGCCTTGTCAACACCCTGGGGCAAGTTTTCTCCTGTGACGGAGACACACGGTGGTTTGACTGGATCCCTCCAACAGAGGGGAGGCCCTGCCACCACAGCCCCAGTCACCCGTCCAACAGAGGGGAGGCCCTGGTCACCACAGCCCCAGTCACCCGTCCAACAGAGGGGAGGCCCTGGTCACCACAGCCCCAGTCACCCGTCCAACAGAGGGGAGGCCCTGCCACCACAGCCCCAGTCACCCGTCCAACAGAGGGGAGGCCCTGCCACCACAGCCCCAGTCACCCGTCCAACAGAGGGGAGGCCCTGCCACCACAGCCCCAGTCACCCGTCCAACAGAGGGGAGGCCCTGGCCACCACAGCCCCAGTCACCCGTCCAACAGAGGGGAGGCCCTGGCCACCACAGCCCCAGTCACCCCGTCCAACAGAGGGGAGGCCCTGCCACCACAGCCCCAGTCACCCCGTCCAACAGAGGGGAGGCCCTGCCACCACAGCCCCAGTCACTCGTCCAACAGAGGGGAGGCCCTGGCCACCACAGCCCCAGTCACCCCGTCCAACAGAGGGGAGGTCCTGGCCACCACAGCCCCAGTCACTGTCTCTGCCCTAAAGGCACTTCTCAGGCATCTGCCGTGACATTCACCCTGGTCTTAGTGGCTCCTCGGAGCTTGTCATCTTTGAAAAATGTTTTTCTATAATGGAAAAAATCTCCAGAAAACAGCACAGGGTGTGGATTGCTGCCCACAGAGCTGAGCTGGAATGCACGGGTGACCTAGTGTGTGATCTCACCACTCAGCCCTCCGGCAGCCCCACGACCTGCCCCTTCTCTGCCCCCAGATGCTGCTGGGGGTGCCCTGCCCGGGGCCCTTGGAGGAGTTGGCTGCAATCCTTGGAAATGGACAGACTCCTTCAATGCCTGCAGGTCTCCATGCCACTCTCCCCGAGGCCGCCAGGTGGCAGTGTCAGCCTGCCCAGGCTGGCACCCACGGTGGGGGCCTGGTGTATAAGGAAGCCTGCCGCTGGCCTAGGTCCCTGGTGCGTCCTTGCTGAGCTGGTGAGAGCCTGAGCCCAAGCTGGGAGGAGGGCTGCCGTGAGCACGCTGCAGCCTCAGCTCGTGCTGACATCTGGGTGGAAAGGACGGGTAAACCCTGCACAGCCAGCAGTGACCCTGCTGCAGAGGGTAAGCCAGAATTCCATAGGTAACAAGGTAGGTAACAATGTAGCTGCAGGTCCTGAATGAGGGGGAGGAGGGCAGGGACAGAGAGCAAGGAGGCAGGCGGGGCCGGTCCTGGTTTCAGGAGACAAAAATCAAAGCAATGTCTTTGGAAACAGGGAAACTTAGGAATTTGCCCAGAAATCTGACTGAACTGACTCTCAGGGCAAAACTGATTCAGAAGTCCATTGGCTTCTCTCTCGTGTTCCTTTGTTTCTGCTACCAGCAAGTCCTTTAATTTCTTATACTTTGGTAAATTCCTTTCCAATGAGCCTTGATATTCTGATGACCTAAGGACGCTGGCTAAGGGCTTCACATGGGTGCTGGTGGGAGGAGGACCCCCAAGTCGGGAAGCACAGTCTCCTACCCGCACTAATTCAGCGCCTTGGGTCTATGTTAGTAGGAGTTGGCCCGAGCAACTTCCGTTTGCTACTGACGAGGGCTGATGGTGTTTTCCTTGTAGCTCAGATAATTTGGCCTTTTTTTCTCTTGTGCAGAAGAAAAGTCAAGTCCAAGGCAGACCTGCCCTCATTGACGGTAAAAGGAAATCCTTTCATTGTAATGACCACATTTTCTAAACCAAAGGTCTGTGGACAGCTATAGTCCTGGGTCTAACCAAATTTTGAATTCAAGGCTGTCTGAAATATTAACCCTTGTAATAGACTGGTTAAGAATCCCTATTTAATTTCTTTTTCTTTATTTAAATGTTTTTTATTGATTTTAAGAGAGAGAAAGAGAGTGGGAGAGATAGAAACATCGACATGAAAGAGAAACATCAATCAGCTGCCTCCTGCACGCCCCCCACTGGGGATCGAGCCCGCAACCTGGGCCTGTGCCCTGACTGGGAATCGAACCAGGACGTCTCAGTCCAGAGGGTGACGCTCAGTCCACTGAGCCACACTGGCTAGGCTACTTTCTTTTTAAATATTTATTTTTAACTGTTTCAGACTTTGAGAATTACTTGGTGAGAGCCATGCGAGTGGCCTGGACGGTGGAGGCACTGCTGCTGTTTCCTTCATTTAAAATGCTGAGAACAGTCCTCTCCAAACCTCGCGGTGCTGGTTACTTCTCTGGAAGTCAGCCGGGAGGTCAGGCCTGTTCTCCCTGCTTCCTGGGAGTCACCGGAGCCTTCTCCAGCTCCAAGAAGACCTCCAGAAAGCGTCTAACGTCATGAGCAGTTTCCTAGAGTTGTTGCAGCGACGATCAGCTCTGAGGGCAGGTGAGGACGGAGACAGGCACAGAGGACAAGGACGGCTGAGGAGACCCAGGCGCCGTCCAGGAGCCGTGGGGTTCCTGGTGGTCCTCGCAGGCCCCAGGGGACAGAGCCAGCACCACTACATGACGCGAGCAAGGTTTTTCCAAGAAACCAGAATTTGCTTATTAGTGTTGTTTATCTACAGGAGAGGCGAGGACACTGACTCAGAACTCGCTGTGCTCTGTGACCCCTTCTGTCAGTCCTAGTTTCAAGCCCTTGCTCTGTGCGAAGTCCTGGGATACAGCTGTGAATGGGGGTGAAATCCCTGCTCTCTCGAAGAGGACAGACCAACCCACCAGAGAACATCAGGTTCGAAGTGGGAAGCACAGCATGTGAGGGAGCAGAGTGGAGGTGTCTCCTTGAGAGGGAGGGTGATGGAGACGGCGACACGTGAGCCGAGACTGGGTGACAACAACACACCAGGGGTGGAGGGTCTCGGCCTGAGTCTGCAGCATTCATGTCCCCGTCCCAGCTGTGCGCCATCTCTGCACCAGGCCCCAGGCTCCAGCGCCCACAGAGCACTAGCCCTTCCTAGAAAAGCTCACCTTCTGCTGGGGCGTGAGAAGCAGCACAAGCCTCGGATGCTCTGATGTCGGTCGGAAGGGGAGGGGTGTGTCTGGAAGGCGCTTCCTCCAGCTGCACAGAAATGAGGCCGCACTTCTCATTCCTCTAGACGAAGCCAGTGTCCTGGCCGGTGGGGCTCCGTGGTTGAGCGTCGACCCTGCACCAAGCGGTCACTGGTTCGATTCCACCAAATCCCCAGTGGGGGTTGTGCAGGAGGCGGCTAGTCGATGTTCTCTCTCACTCCGTCTCCCTTCCTCTCTCTAAAATCAATTAAAAATAGAAGAAGCCATTGACTTAGAGATTCTTATGTTGGGCCCTTAACACTAGAATTATTTATTTATCTTTTTATTTATTTTTTTTCCTTTATTGATTTTTTTTTAGAGAGAGAGAGAAAGGGAGAGGGAGAGAGAGATAGAAACATCAATGAGGGAGAACATCGATAGGAGGCCTCTGCGTGTGGATCAAGCCTGCAGCCTGGGCCTGTGCCTGACCAGGAATATAACCGGGGACCTTTCCAAGCACAGGACAACGCCCAGCCACCTGAGCCACACCAGCCAGGGCACAACTAATGACTGAAGTTTCACCTTCTTCTTGTGTTGTATCCATGGTTCCCTCTGAGGAAGGGTGGGAACAAGCCGGAGGTGGGGGTGGTGCTCATGGCTCAGCGCTGCCATGTGGGGCGGGGCCTGGGGGACCACACCCAGATCATGACTGTCACAAGGAGGACTTTAGTTTTAAATTCCTTAGATAACCAACAATTGGGAAATGGTTAAGCAATTATTGAACTGCTCTGTGGGATGTCATGCAGTAGGAAGGCCTGCAGGATAGGCAGGACACTGGGGGACACTGGGGGACACTGGGGAACACTAGGGGACACTGGGGGACACTAGGGGACACTGGCGGAACACTGGGGGAACACTGGGGGACACTGGGGGACACTGGGGGAACACTGGGGAACACTGGGGAACACTAGGGGACACTAGGGGAACACTGGGGGACACTAGGGGACACTGGCGGAACACTGAGGGAACACTGGGGGACACGGGAACACTGGGGAACACTAAGGGACACTGGGGGAACACTGGGGAACCCCGGGGGAACGCGGAATGAGAACCGGCAGAGCGGAGCAGTCTGCGCACGGAGACCGCGATGATGTGAAGAAAGGCGGCACGTCAGAGCGCAGTGGCCCCGCACAGGTGGTTTTCTTTCTTCTTTTTATTTATCTTTATTTTTTTTAACTGCTTTTTGAAAAAGTTGATTCCAGAGAGAGGAAGGGAGAGAGAAAAACACTGCTCAGCCACCTCCCACGTGCGCCCTGACTGGGACTTGAACCCGCCACCCCTTGGTGTACAGGACGATGCTCCAACCAACTGAGCCACACCAGCCAGGGCTCCTCATTTATTTCATTATTTTTTCCTTAATCCCTTCACCTTCTTCACCCAGCTCACCAACCCCTTTCCTTGTGCAACCCTCAGTCTGTTCTCTGTATCTATGAGTCTGTTTCTATTTTGTTTGTTCATTTATTTTGTTCTTTAGATTCCACATGTAAGTGAAATCATCTGGCATTTGTGTTTCTCGAACTTATTTCATTTAGCATAATGCCCTGTAGGCCCATCCATGCTGTCGCAAATGGTAAGACTTCCTTCTTTTTGGCGACTGCATAGCATTCCGTTGTATACACGCACTACACGTTTTTTATCCACTCATCTACTGATGGGCACTTGGGCTGCTTCCATATCTTGGCTGTTGTAAATAACACTGCAATGAACATAGGGGTCCATATATTTTTTTGAATTTGTGTTTTGGATTTCTTTGGATATATACCCAGAAGTGGAATTGCTGGGTCATAAGGCAGTTCCATTTTTAATATTTCGTGGAAACTCCATACTGCTTTGCACAGTGGCTGCACCAGTCTGCATTCCCACAAACAGTGCACGAGGGTTCCCTTCTCTCCACATCCTCACCAACACTTGTTTGTTGATTTACTGATTATAGCTATTCAGACAGGCTTGACGTAGTATCTTATTGTGGTTTTAATTTGCATCTCTCTGATGATTAGTGACGTTGAGCATCCTTTCATATGTCTCGGCCATCTGTGTGTCCCCTTTGGAGAAGTGTCCATTCAGGTCCTCTGCCCATTTATTAATTAGGTTGTTTGGAGTTTTTTTTTTTTTTTGGTGCTGAGTTGTATGAATTCTTTATAAATGTTAGATATTAACCTCTTATCAGATGTATCATTGGCGATGGATGGTTTTTTTTTTATTGTATAGACATCCTTAATGGACTTTATCATTTATTATTTTTTTAATTTTAGGACTAAACTTTGTAAACTTAAAACTCTATATTCAATAACTCCTCTTCCATTTTTTAATGATTCCAAATGAACCAACTGACCTGCTAAAAATATTTTGTTTTGATTGTAGGTGCAATACAGTAGTTAATGAAAACAATTAACTGGCAATGTTTTTTAAGTTAGTACAAAACCAGGTTGCCTGACAGAACACCTCACTCGTAGCCAGTCACGCTGACATCAGTAGGTGCAGCTGGCCGGCTCTGACTGGTAGGTAGTAATGACTTGTTTCAGTGCACAGCTGTCATAGGCCATGAGTACTTGGGGTGGGGAATGGGGCAGGGTTGGGAGGAGGAGCTGGTTTGCTGACTGACTTCAAAGATTGTTGGACAGTTAGGTGACGGCTGGGCCAGAGAACAACCAGATTTATCTGTTGGTTATGAAACTGAAACCTCGGGCTTTTCAGACAGCCATATACGAAGTCTCGGGTTTGTCTGGAGAAAGCCACAGAAAATTCTGACTTCCCTCTGGCTTCATAAACACACAAGGGGTTTTAGCCTTTAGTAAAACTTTGGTAAAACATTGCATAATTCTGATAAAGCAAATGGTATTGAAAGGTCTAACATTTCCCTCAAAG
Source organism: Tadarida brasiliensis (assembly GCA_030848825.1). NCBI lineage: Eukaryota > Metazoa > Chordata > Mammalia > Chiroptera > Molossidae > Tadarida > Tadarida brasiliensis. Next base: position 111,313,204 of record CM061262.1, on the reverse strand, counting down.
AGACTCGGCTGTGCCCGGCCGATGTGGCTCAGTGGTTGAGCATCAACCCATGCACCAAGAGGTCACCGGTTGGACTCTGGTCAGGGCACACGCCCAGATTGTGGGCCCAATCCCCAGTGGGGGGCATGCTGGAGGAGGCCAATGTTCTCTGTCATCGATGTTTCTATCTCTCTCTCCCTCTCCCTAAAAATCAATAAAGAAAAAAACATTTTTTAAAACAGACTCGGCTAATATATGCTTAGAGGTAATGTTCCCCACAAAAAACATTAAGGAAAAAACCACAGGGAAAATAACCAATGCCTTTTTACTCCATTGGAAGCTTGAAGTGATGTCACGGGTCAACGCTATATTTATTTTTGTTAATCCTCACACAAGGATATTTTTCCATTAATTTTTAGATAGAGTGGAAGGGAGGGAGAGAGAGAGAGAGAAACATTGATGTGAGAGACACATTGATTGGTTGCCTCCCGCAGGACCCTGGCTGGGGCTGGAGATCACACCTGCAACCCAGGTACTTGCCCTCGACTAGAATCGAACCCGCAATCCTCCAGTGCACGGGCCAATGCTCTAACTGCTGAGCCAAACTGGCCAGGGCTATTTCATTCCTTTAATAAATTTACATTATCCCATGTCCTGCATAATTCAATGAAAAAATAATTTTAACATTTAATAGTGGAGAAACTTTGGATATAAGATATTCAGTTGCTCTAAGTGGCAAGGTCTTGTCTTTGTTTATTATCTGAAGTGCCAGCATCCTTTGGTTTATTATGAGGTTATACCTGTTTTTCCTTGAAGTCCTCCAATGCTTCATTCATTCATTCTATATTTTATTATGAAACATGTCAAGTGCATATAGAAGCTAAGAGACCAGTCTAATAAGAGCCTATGTACCCCTTGCCCATGTCAGTAACTCCTCATGGCCAGCCTTGTGCCATCCCCTCCTACCCCCAGGTTATTTTATCCTCACCCGAGGACATTTTTTTTTTTTTTCATTTATCTTCAGATAGAGCTGGAGAGTGAGAGGGAGGAAGAGAGAGAGAGAAACATCGATGTGAGAGAGACACATCGACTGGCTGCCACCCACACAACCCCAATCGGGGCCCGGGACAAACTGCAACCGAGGTACATGCCCTTAGCGAGAACTGAACCCGGGACTCTCTGGTCCACGGGCCGACGCTCTAACCACTAAGCCAAACAGACCAGGGCCCCCCAGATTATTTTAAAGCAAGCCCCAGAAATCCCGTAACTTCCTCTGTAAATATTCCAGACCTCTAAAAGATAAAGACACATTTTAAAATATAATCACGGCATCATAATTACACCTCTACAGATTAAATATAATTCCTCAAATATCCGGTTCAAGTTCAGCCTTTCTCAGTTGTCTCATGATGTGTCTCTACAGTGCCTTCACATCTGGATCAGCCAGCTGGTCTCCCGGCTCTGCTGGAACAGACCTGTCACGGAAGCCAGGTGGTCTGCGGAGCTCCCCTTCTTAGGTATGACTGACCCCATTCCTGTGGTTTCTATGAGTGTCTTTTCCTACAGGTTGGTAGTTAGATTTACAGACTTGGTCAGTCAGTTCCATTTTCATCCGCAGGGCCACCTAGTTGATCTCTTCCCACTGCAGATCAACCCTATTTCTGTTAGATGATAATTTACTGGGATAGAAGTCTCTTTGTGATGTGACACATATCTCAGAGTATTGATTTTTCTAGTTTATGTCATTAGAAGATAACCTTTAGTTTCTCAAAAAGCCACAAGCCTTTCGATCATCGATCCCAGACTCAGACTGGGCAGGCGTTCCGTTTGCCTGGGAGTGGGGCGCCCACCTCGGTCCCTGGCAGCCAGGAAGCCCCGCCCTCGACGTTTCAGCTTCTACTTCAGGACAATGATTTTCTTCCTGCTCTGTGTTACAATGTATCACTTGCTTTCTCAAACAGCAAACTTTCCAGGCTGCCTAAGGCACGAGCGGTGTTCTGCCTTCTCGGGGAGTCCTCACAGGTCAGCCCCTGGACCCAGCAGTCTCTTAGGCTCAGTTTTCGTTAACACTCTTATTTATGTATTATTTCTATATATGACACACGTACTTATATCATCTGTCATTTATCCCTATTCCCAGGGATAACGGTACCAGCATTGCTCTCAGTCCATCGCCCTCTGCCACTACCTTTCTCATTTCTGCGCTGGCACTATTTCTGGGCCAGTGCCTCAGTGACAGCTGTGGGTGCCACATTTAACCTACAGCTGAGTGTCTCACAGATGCCCTTCGCGCCCAGCTCTGCAGACGGCTCTGCCTGGGCACAAATGGCCATGGGGTGGTGCTCCCTGTACCTCTTCTGGGAGGCTCAGGTGGTCCAGGTTTCCTTTTAGAAACTTTGAGTCAAGCTATTCTCAGGGAGACACCTGCTGCCCAGGGGCTCAGAGGCCTGACAGCCTTAAAAGGAGAGGCCTTGAGGACGGACCTCAGGCTGCAGGGCGGGGCGGGGCTGATGGGGGGACAGCAGTGAGCTCCAGGAGCCTGGCCCCAAATAGCCTGCTCCCGGAGCTTCCCGGAATAGCCGCCGTGAGTCAGTCACCCACGGCCACAGAGAGCCTCTGACACCTCTCAGTGCTCGTGTCTGTGCCACAGCCGGGACCTCGGGTTCTCACCACTGCTCCTGAGAAACTCTGCTCTCTCCTGTTTCCCCAATTAAAGCTGTTTTCAAGGTTCAAGATGTCCTCTCGCCTCAGGACCTGAGATGGGCTGCAATGTGACAAGTCACACCAGCCTGTGCAGGCGCCATGGGGGGCCACCCTCTGGCACTGGCCCCGGCAGGTGGTGTGGGTGGGGGACCACCTGTCGCCCAAGTTACCTCCATTTCTGGGTGAAACGAAATGTCTGGCCTTTTGCAGTAGAGTTCATCTCAAACAATTGTCCAGAAAAGTAAAGTGACTTTACCCAGGCTTCTCCATGACTGGACTCCAAAACCAGCTCCTGTAGCGGAAGGGGGCTGGGCATTCTCCACCCAATGGCCAGGGGCGGGAGGATGTTGGGGGGCCAGGGTGACAGAGGAGCTGGGGTGAATGTGCCCTGGACGTTCACACAGTGCCAGGGTGGAGGGGCCTGGGGCCGTGTTTTGGAACATCTAACAGAAATGGTGTTAACGAGAAATCAGGCCCCAGGACGAAGGAGACTCGGTCCTTCTTGTCCCCTGGAGGCCCTCAGGCTCCCTATGGTTGCCCCTCACCATCCCAGGCCCAGACCAGACGCAGTGACATTGCCCTGGGCACAGCCAGCTCCACCGCAGCCCCCCTCCCGAACCCCTGCTCCCGAACCCCCTCACTACCTCCCCCCTGCCTCCCCCTGCTCCCTCCCCCGCTCCCTCCCGTCCCCTGTGTCCCCCCCACTAACTCTCCCCCCTCCCAAACCCCCTGCTCCAGAACCCCCCGCTGCCTCCCCCCCTGCTCCCAAACCCCCACTTCCTCCCCCCCACTCCCTCCCCTCTGCTCCCTCCCTCCGCTGCCTCCCCCCATTCCTGAACCCCCCTGCCTCCTCCTGCTCCCTCCCCGCCCCCCCTCACCCCCTCCCAGTGGGAGAGGAGGCCCCCGCCTCCCAGGCCCATTTCCCCAGCAGATAAACACATTTAGCTAATTTCTGAAGTTAACTTGTCATTAAAGATTTTAATGAAAAATTTTTATTTAAAATTGGTGTTTAATATGCTTGTATTTGAGCCCAAATGATAGCATGCTAGTTCTGGGTGCTGTCCTGCAGCGTCTCACGAAATCAGTTTTCCAAAGCGCATGGCGTTGCCCATTGCATTGGTCGTGCATTCGCTGGACGGGAGAATTCTCACACACACCCTGTGGGGAGAAAGCCGCTGTCTTGGAAAGAACCTCATTCTTCTCTCCATTCCAGTCCTCACACAGTCCTGGGACCTGAGGAAACCACCTTCCTCGTCTCTGTCTCCACCTAACCCCTCGTCAGACCTGCTGACCTTGAACCTAAGGCCGCGGCCGCCCTCGGTCTCCTGGTCTCCTGCCTTCAGGTCTCCGCCACCAGCACCGGGTCTGACCAGCTGCTTCCCTCCTGTCACAGTCTCATTGCCTTCGGTTGGGACTCACTGTAGAAATACTTACGTACAATAACATTAGGTCTTTCAGGTGCAAGTCTGTGTGTGTTGACAAATGCGCACGGTGACACCTACCCCACCGCAGTCCAGACAGGGAGTGGTTGCTTCGCACCCCAAATCCAGTCGCCTCTCCGCACACCCAGCCCTGGGCAGCCACGCTCTGCTTCCTGCGCCTTTAATTTCGCCTTTTCCAGAACATCATACCCGCAGAATCACACAGCATGGAGCCTTCTTCAACACTGAGCCTTTTATTTGGGGGTAATAGTAGGCTCACATGTAGTGGAAAGAAATGACGGAGGGGTGCTGTGTGGTCCCCACACCGTGTCCCCAGCGGGAGCACCTCGTCCAGGAGAAACAGGTCCCATCACGTGGGCCCTCCTGGGTCGCGTCCACGCCACACCGGACACGTGTGTTCCTGCCCCGTGCGGCCGCTGTCCTGTTCTCTGTGCTATAACATGTCCGTTCAAAAATGCTTTCTACAGACTTCTTCACGCATTTCTGCCTGTCCTGCCTTCCTCTGCGACTCTTTCCCACGGCTGTCCTATCCGCTCCCTTTTTCATGTCTGCACCATAATTACGCTTTCTGGGAAAATAAAGCAAAACAAAACAGAATGTCATACAAGTGGAATCATACATTTGGGATTAGCTTTTTTCTGTCAGCATAATTCTCTGGAGATTCGTTCAAGAACAGCCTGGGCGTGGTTGCGGGGCCATGCGTATGTGGTAGAACCGCAAATGCCCCTCTTGCTCCTGTTTTCCTGGGTCAGTGACTGACTGACCACCCGTGTCCCCTGATCGCCTCACAGCACGGCAGCTGGCTCCCCCCGGAGGGCGAGCGAGGTGGTGCAGGCTGCTCTGTGCCCCCACTTTGCAGGGACACACCTTCACCTGGTCCCCGCTGTTCCTGAGTGAGTGACAGTCCTGCCACGCTCCAGGGGAGGGGAATGGGTGCCACCTCTGGAAGGGAGGGATGGCGAAGAATCTGTGGACAGATCGTGAACTCATGCAGTGGGTTTGTCCACACCCGATCTATAAAAACGTGACCCAAAAAGCCACCTGAAAATGCTGTTTGGTGTCTTATGTGTAATGTTGGCTTGTAATGTAATATAACTTGGCCACATGCCAACCGTGGGACATTGGGCTAATTACCCGGCTGCTTTGCGATGGGTCAAACAGGGACACGCGTGGCTGCCACACCTCCCTCCCAGGGAGGCGGCCGGGTGCCCGTGAGCACATCCCATCACCGATGGCTGCAGCCTGGACCATCTCTGAGCTCGGTCCACAGAGACCCACCACGGTGCCCCCACTGTCCACCTCCCCTAACGTCTGGCCTCAGGACGGAAAGACATGGAATTAGTGGCTCATTCACTGGACCCGTAAGTTCCTTGGAGGTGGATGGTCTCCCAGGCACACGTGAGCCTGTGGGAATTTTGACTTCATGACGACATGGGTTTGCCCAGATTTTCCATCCACACTGTGTTCTCCCTCCCTGTGCGGCTGCTGCCCGGGTTCTCAGGAAGCACGCCCTCCGTGGGGTCCCACATCTGAGGGATGGAGGCCTGGGAACTGGAATGACAACAACCTGTCCCTTTGTTCCTCTCCGTGGCTTTTGTTTGCTGACAGATGCTCAGCCTGGCACGTGGCACCCCTGGGTCGTCACTGAGCGGGAACTGCTCGGCTTACTGATCTCCACATACTGGGTTCTGTCCTTGTCACGGTCCCTACAAGGCCCCAGCCCCCAGGCCTCCCCTCAGCACCCACCCTTCCCCTGCTGCACCCCGAAACTGAGAGCCCCAGCAGGGAAAGCAGTCGGGATAGCCCTGTCCCTCCCTCCCTCCTGCCGGAGCTCGGAGGGTTGCTCAGCCACTCTCTCGGTGAGAAGTGACCACGGCTGTGGCGTCTAACGGCGTCTGCATTTGGAGACTTGCTGTGTTGAAAGGAAGAGCGCACTTTCAGAGTGGTGTGAAGGGTGTGGATGATTATATTCTTGTTGCTTATGGGGTGTGAGGGATTTTAATATATTCTCTAGTCTGTTCCAGATGACATATCAAGGAAGAGAAGGTACTTGGGGAGCAGGTCCCACTCACTCAGTGCTGGTCCCCAAGACCTTTCTGAGGTCCCCACACACCAGCCTCCTGCACAGAGAAGTGTGTCTACGTCACACCTCCCTGCGGCTTTTCAGCGCTGACTCATTTCCTTCAAAGCTTGGATCATTGGGCTGCTGGAAGGACACCCGTTCCCGGGGAGCCGAGGGCTGGCACTTACACAGAGGCTGGTGGCGAGAAGACCACCCTCAGGACGTGGTCCAGACTGACCCTCTCCCCTGGGCCAGGTTGCAGGACAGAGGTCGGAGGAGGGACGAAGGCGGGAGCGGTCGCCCTGGCCCCGGGGAGGTGGACGGGACACCGCCGTGCCTGTGCTGAGTCCTCGGGCCTCTACCTGTTCTCAGTGAGCCTCTGGCCCTGGTCCTGCCGCCAGCTGCCAGCGTGGGCTGTCTGCCCATGTCCCAGCCCCTGCAGAGAAGCTGGCAGCCCGAGTCCCCATCAGCCCCCTGGGCCTTCTGCGGCTCGGGCCAAGGGCTGGTTCACAGGCAGTCTGCCCTTGACTGGGGGCGACTTCGGGGGGGGGCGACTGCAGGGGCTCCTACGTGGTCTTCTGGTCGTCTGGGCCGTCGTCGTGAGAGGGGTGGAGGGCGCATGCCTGGCTCTCTCTGCCTTCTACCTCCAACAGAGAGACAGCGAGACACAGACAGACAGAGACAGGGACAGAGAGAGACCCACCACCAGGAGAGCTGGGAGGCCAAGACCCAGGAAGGAGAGAGGCAACTTGCTAGAGCATTTGCTAGAGCGAACACCCCATCAGACTGTTAGGGTTCAACCCGCACAACCACCTGAAGGAGTGGGGTCCCCGCCTTCATGGGTAAGGACACTGGCTCAGGGACAGTCTGACTCCACACCTAGAATCTCCTTATTCCTGAAAAGCTATGGGCACAGGTGCAGGGAAGAGAGAAGGCTGCAGGATCCACGCCACGTGTGCGCTGTGGCCGGGGTCAGCATCCCAGGCCGGCCAAGCCGGCAGTCTGTGGAAGGGGCCTGCGTCCTAAATCCACTAGAAGTCACGGCGACCGGAGGGGAGAGGGGAGGCAGCTTGGCGGTGGGGAACGAGCACCGTGTCTGCCGATTAAATCTCACAGCGGGGTCTGGGCGGAGGCGGGTGGCAGGCGCTGGTGTGGAAGACATTCCCTGAGCGTCCACGGGCCTGCTGGGGCTCGGCAGCTGGGCGCTGGCAGCCGAGCAAGTAAACAAGTAAATAAATTAGAGACGGAGCGGCCAGGAGGAGGAGGGGATGGCGACTCAGAAAGGCTGCTGGGGCTCCATGCTTCCGGGGAGGCCCGTCCAGTGCAGCAGCAGCTACAGAACCTCCGGCCTGTCCCGGCTGGTGTCTGCCTGACGGCCAGGGCAGGAGGGGAGAGTGGGGCTGAGGGAGGGGCCTGGTTCTGCTTGCAGTCCTGAGCTCGGTGAAGGAGAAAAGGCAGTCCCAGCAAACAGCCAGACCGCAGACACTGGTGGAAACTTTTTAAAAATATATGTTTTCATTGATTTTATTTATTTTAAAAAACTTTTTTTTCCTTTATTGATTTTAGAGAGAAACAGAAACATCGATGAGAGAGAACATCGACTGGCTGCCTCCTGCATGCCCCACACTGGGGATCGGGCCCACAACCTGGGTATGTGCCCTGACCGGGAATCGAACCAGCGACCTCTTGGTGCATGGGGCAACGCTCAACCACTGAGCCACACCGGCCAGGCCTGATGGAAACTTTAACCACTGTTGAGTGCTTACTGTGAGACCCACGAAACACAGCATCAAGCACTTCCTGGTCATTTTCTTGTTTCATTCTGGAAACAATCCTCGGAGGTGTTAACCGGCTGCGGCTATGGCATGCTGTGTCACGAATCACCCCAGTGCTTGGGGACAGAGAGCCTGTTTCTCATTCCCGGCGTGTGGGCTGCTCGGGTCGGCTCTGCCCGGCTGCAGGTGAAATTCTGCTTGTCTCACCTGGGACCCGGCAGGTTCTGGCTCAGGTGGCACACTCTCATGGAACCGAGCAAGTCCACGCCAGCCCAGCTGTCCTGGTGGAGCAGGGCGGGATGGGGGTGAACACGCAGAGCGGAACCGGTGCCCCGTTCGGTGAGGCACATCTCCCTTCGCAGACAGAACAAGGCCCAGAGCGGACCTGTGGGCCTCTGAGGTGCATCACTGCAGCAGGAGCACAGCACAGGCCCACCTGTGGGCAGACACAGGACTTGGGTGTCAGAGTTCCAGTGCCAATAGCCACACCTTGAGCCAGTTTAAGCCGAAAAGGGTTGACTACAGGGACAGGCACTTCCAGGTTGCCGTGTGACCAGAGAGCCAGCTCCAGGCTGGACTCCCAGAAACACCCTGACTCCTCAGCCCCGGTCCAGAGGGTCTGAGCTGCCTGCAGACTGCGGCTGCAGGACCTGTGGGCCTCCCCCATGTGGCCAGCCAGCCACGGAGCCGTGGGCAGGACAGAGGTGACTCTGTGTGACAGGGAGGATGAGGGGACTTCTCTGTGGCTCTTGGTAGTTAATGACTAAATACAAACTTTCAGAAGAAAGTTGGCTCCTTATTCTGTATCAAAAATAAATAAAGTCTACATTGACATCAATGACGGAATGTTACAAAAAAATTTATGATACATTATCATGTGATTTTTGACATATAACTCTGGAGGATTTCAAACAATTGAATATTGTTGCTACAATGAAACTTTTACATCAACAAAGTTTCCTCAAACATACAGCTAACAATGAAAACTAGGAAAACACCTGAAGCTGAACCGTCCCCCATTTATCAATGAGCATCAGTGGCCCAAAGGTAAACCACTGGGAAACCCCAACACGCGCATCCTGTTAAAACAGACATTTTAATATAACCTTACCATTAATGTTCTTTATCAAAATGTACAGCATATTTATGCTGTTTTGAGCAACTGTGTACTGGTAACAAGCATGATGATAACTTTATCCAGAGTAAGTTTCTTATACTTCGAACAGGGATTCTTGATTTCGGGCATCCATGAACTCGGGGGAACATTACATTTCTTTTCACTAGCCTGTCAGGGACATTTAGCGTTTCCTCCCGTCACGCATGCACGTGACCAGTGAGCGGTGTCGTGTCTGAGACTCTGTCACCAGAGGGCTTGGCGAGGGCTCCGTGTCCCTGTCGCTGTGGCTCGGCCGCGTCCCACAGCCTGCCGAGGCGCTCACAGCGGGCGCGGGGCCGCCAGGGAGCCCGCTCTGCTGTGGGGCGTCCCCACCCCGGCTTCCTTCTCACCCTGTGTCTCATGTTCTGCATGTGAAGACATTATTCTGAGAGGGGTCTACAGGTTTCACTCGACCATCAAAGACCAACAGAGATGACAGCCTCTGGATTAGTGGCTTACGATAAAAACTTATTTTAAAAAATGAATTCACATTTTTATTGAGGAGAAATGCCTTTAATGTAAAATTAGCCATTTTGAGGTGTACAATTCAGTGGCATTTAGCACATCCACACTGGTCACTCATTGGTTCACTAGCAAACCATCCCTCCCACGGGCTGAGACCTCGACCAGGGCTGTGGCTGCCGCTGGAGGGAAGGGTGGGGAGAGACTGAGGAGATGCTGCCACCTGCACAGGGAGAATCTGCCTGCCCCTGTCTGTCCAGCATTCCCTCTGGGGGTCTCCCTGGGAGAGGGGCCGCTGCGGGCGACTTGTGACTCCAGGAAAGAGATCCCAGGTCCAGGCGGCAGGCAGGGCTGTCCGCGAGGGAGGGGGCTGTGGCTTAGCCAGGTCTCTGAGACAGGATGCCAACAGGACTGGAATGGAGTCCCAGGAAAAGGGGACACCTCACAAGAGGCAGGTGCAGGCCTCGGTGTCGACCACTGGCCCAGCCAGGAAGTGGAGCAGGTGTGGGTAGTGGCTTTGCAGGCGGAACCCTAAGCCTAACCCTACGGGGCCCCCTCCAGGGTCTGTGCACTGTGTTCGGTGTGTGAGTTATGTGGGATTTCCTGTCAGTTTTACTTCTTTTTTTTTTTCTTTATTGATTTTAGAGAGAAAGGAAGGGAGAGGGAGAGAGAGATAGAAACATGAATGAGAGAGAACATTGATTGGCCACCTCCTGCATGCCCCCCACTGGGGATCAGGCCCACAACCTGGGCATGTGCCCTGACCGGGAATCGAACCGGCGATCTCCTGGTGCAGGGTCGACGCTCAACCACTGAGCCACCCCGGCCGGGCAGGTTTCACTTCTTAAAATAACTTTGTGGAGCCTGGCTGGTGTGGCTCGGTAGATGGAGCGTCATCCCCTGGACTGAGAGGTCCCAGTTCGATTCCCGGTCAGGGTACACGCCTGGGTTGTGGGCTCGATCCCCAGAAGGGGGCGTGCAGGAGGCAGCCCATCGATGTCTCTCAAATCAATGTTTCTATCTCTCTCCCTCCCTCTCTGAAAGATCAATAAAAACATATTTAAAAAAATACCTTTGTGGAAAGAAGAAATGCCCTGTATTTCCAATAGTCCGAGGGGCTCTGGGATTGGGGGAGACAGACTGTATCACAGACGTTACCAGTCCCTCCCTCTCCCTGGCTGCACTTTCGCTGGGTGGCCGCCTGGTAGAGCACCAGTGTGGGTTTTACTGGGTGGTGCCAGCGCAGATGCCCGGGAGGGGCAGCCATGTTGGTGAGAACGGGAGGGGTGTGCCTGGTCTTGTGGATTAGAGTTCAAGACCCTCAAAGACACCTGAGGCCAACCCGAGCTCAGGAGATAGTTGCTGGCAGCTCCCTGGGCTTCTGCACAAGCCCCGCCTCCCAGGACTCTCAAGGTCCCACATCCTCTTTCTTTAAACAACAAAGGGTGATCCTTGGTGACCTCTGGGCTCCTTGGCTAAATGACACCAGCGACCAAAAAAAGAACAGCTTTTCGAAACCCCACAGAGAGCTTGGGAAGCAAAGTCTATGCCTTGAGACTAAATGCCTCCACGCCCACTGCACGTCATGGTCTTCGTGGCCATTCAGTGTTCTGAGCTGCCCTCATCCATGTGCTCATGCTTGTGTGTGCACGCGTGTGTTTGTGTGTGCATACATGTGTGTGCTGTGTGTGCATGCTTGTGTGTGCTGTGTGTGCTGTGTGTGCATGCTTGTGTGTGCTGTGTGTGCATGCTTGTGTGTGCATGCTTGTGTGTGCTGTGTGTGCATGCGTGTATGTGCTTGTGTGTGCACGCATGTGCTTGTGTGTGCATGCTTGTGCGTGCTTGTGTGTACTGTGTGTTCATGCTTGTGTGTGTGTGTGTGTGTGTGTGTTTGCATATGTGTGTACTTACAGACTACAAAAGACCATGGACTTTGGGTCACACAGACCTGGGTTTGGATTCTGGCTTTGAATCCCAGACCCACCACTTGCTTTATGATTTTGGACCAAGTAACAGTCTCTCCATTTCATCACCGATAAAAAGATTTGCAGCAGACACTGCCCAGGCCTTCCCCTTTCCCCGTGGACTGAGAGGACACCAGGGCACCACGATGCCCGGGCAAGTGGCACCCCCTCCCTATCTATATTTTAAATGAGAGAGGGCCCCACCCAGTCCCCAGGGCCACGGTGGCCTCACTTTCTGCCTGTGGCATCAGGTCATGGAGTCCCACGGAGCCACAGTGGAGAGGGACGCGTGGGGGCAGCCCGGCGAGCGGGTACCCACGAGAGACCCTGTGCGCGCCCTGATCGTCCTGCTCCTGAGGGTCCTAGAATCGATGTGGACACGATCACTTGAGAAGAGAGAAAACAGGACAAAACAGATAAGCTACAAGAGGAAAGAAAAAACAGCAACATCAAACATCCCCTTTCCTTTTTCTCAACTCATCAAGCAAGGTCTTTCCCTACCATGTTTTGAAAAACCACGAGGAAGACTTTCCTGAATTATGAGGATTTGGGGCAAAATCCACAGTATTTAATATGGGAAGCGCCACGATAATTAGCATCTGTGTCACGCCTTACCGTGTCCAAGCACTTTAAAAAAAATTTTTTTAATTGATTTTCAGAAATAGAGGAAGGGAGAGGGAGGGAGAGAGACATCAAAGTGATCAGCCCACACCCGCCACGTGCCCTGACCGGGGCTCGCACCCCAGCGTTTCGGTGGACAGGCCGACGCCCAGCCCACTGGTCGCACCTGCCGGGGCCCAAGGTACGCACACTGGGCTGCAGTCACAGTAACACCCACAGAATCGACGTTGAGATTTTCATTCACCTTTTCACACGAGGAGACAGAGGCTCATGATCCGTCGAGGCCTCGTCACAGAGCTTCAGCACATCTGAAGACTCACGGGGACAACAGACCAAGAGAAAGGGGCGTGGGGAGGGCTGGCGGGGAGGAGAGGGAAGGAGAACGCAGGGTGAACGCCGGGGTCGGTCCTGTGCACAGGCCCTGCTGGTGGGCCCTGCTGGCGGGCACCCGGTGCCTGGGTTGAGGGGACACCAAGAATCAGGGGTGAAGGGGCTTGTCCGAGGCCACACGACTCGTGCCTGCTGGTGCCCGGCCCCCTCTGTGGAGGGCAGTGTGACTGGGGTCGAGGGCCCAGTGGCAGGCCGAGGCCGTACAGCAGGACCCAGGACCCTCGCCTGGGCCCTTTCTCCTGGCAGGGGGACTGGGCAGCGGCCTGGGGCCCGAGCTGTCGGGGGCATCGCTGTGGGCAGGAGCTGGGCAGACATCTCTGTGGGCGGGCCGGTGCCCGTCGGCCTCCTCGGAGCCGGTCCGGGGGCCGTCGCTGTGGGTTGGGGTCTGGCTGCAGGGGAGGAGCAGCGGTGGAGGACAGACTGCTCCATGCCGCGTTTCCATCCACAGCCTAGGGCAGCCCACAGAGGCAGGGGAGCCAGAGCTCTGGGAACGAGAAGCAGGATCGGCGGTTCCAACCTGCGTAGACCACCTGTTGGAATCTGCTGGCTGGGCCCGGGGACCAAAGGCTCTGCCGCCTGACAGCTGCTGGGAGGGTGCGGACTGAGGAGGGGCCTCGGCTCAGGGAGAGGGACAGCTGTGTCCTGGGCACAGCCCACTGTCAGCGGCACCTCTGACAGACTCAGCCCAGGGCCCAGGGTGGCCATCTTTACGCTCATTAACCCCTCTCTTCATCTGCTGCATGAAGTTATTGAACACCTACTGTGAGCAGTGATGGAGGACGCGTCTGCCTGGACGGCTCCGTGCGCCTGGCCCGGGCTGGGGCTGTGGGACTCGCCTGAGGCCATCCACGTGCCTGTGGGATCGGGCACCGCAGGTCCAGCCCAGGCTTACGCCACAGGCAGGGTCCCCACTGCACGGGGCGAGCGGTGAAGGACTCTCAGGTCACACGCCCTGTCCTGCCAGGTGGACTTGTCTGGAAGCTCCGTCCCTCGACGTTCGAAGCAAAGCCTCCGAGGAGGAGGAGAGAGGCGTGCGCTGTGGCCCGAGTCCGGCTACAGGGAGCCTGCCGGAAATGAGCACCTTGCGGATAGAAAGTTGTGTTTTCCAGGTAGAACTTTTATCGACAGCTGGCTCACTGGTTCATGGCACAGGCCAGCGATCCCCGGGAAGTTCTCACAGACATCGAGCCGTTCCTGAACCGGGCCTTTCACAGGGTCTGAGCCGTGCAGTTGCCCTGGGAGCTGGCAACAGGCTCGCGGGGCCCAAGTGTCTCTGCAACACGGTGACTGAGGTTCCCGGGAACCACTCCTCAGACAGCGTCGCACTGTTTCGGGTCCGGCACTGCCTAGGGCAGAGGCCGACCTGCAGAGACCATGCCGCATCCAAGCATTTCCCGGGCACCAAGCGCGTGCTGTGGTGACAGAGAATGACCCGCAGGCCAGGCCACCCACGCCCTGGGGCCGCTTGAGACCTTCCGAGGGCGTGCTCTCACTGCAGTGAGCACGGGGACACGCCAGAGGACAGTTCAGGCGCTCAGAGCCAACGCCCGGCAGTGTGGTCCAGTGGTCAGTGTCAGCCCATGCACGGAAGGGCTGCGGGTTCGGTTCCTGGTCAAGGGCACGTACTTGAGTTGCCAGTTTGATTTCCGGCGTTGGTTGGGGTCATGCGGGAGGCAACCAATCAATGTTTCTCTCTCTCCCCCCACCCACTCTCTCTAAAAAACTCTATGGGAAAATATCCTCAGGTGAGGATTAACAAAATAAATATAAAAATAAACAAAGCCCACTGAGCGTGAGAAGTTCCGGGACCTGGTCGTGGGCAGAGCCCTTGTGTTTGTGTCTGAGGTCCCTTCCCCACGCCCTCTCTGGCCCCTGTCCTTCAGGTCCCGGCCGTGGAGGTGTGTCTGGCCGTGGAGGTGTGTCCGGCCGTGGAGGTGTGTCCGGTGGAGGGAGGCCGGGTTCTCTGGGCCTCGGAGGCCCCGGTCACATTTTGTGGAAAGCAGGATTAGAGGCTCAAGCCGCAGACCAAGGAAGAAAGGACCCACTGGGATGCAAATCGCAGAACCTCTGTAGTGCAGGAAGGCGGTTACACTGAGGTGGCTGGGAGGCCACCTTCCGAAAGTTCAAACTCACCTACCTTCGCAGGTGGTGCCTCCCAGCTCAGTCATCCACACCTGGTGCCCGCCCAGCCGCAGTGTGAATTCCTGTCCTGGGGTGTGACTGTGGGCTGGGTGGGGAGGAGGCAGGCCGGGGTCCTTTGATCTCACACACTCTCAGGGTCATTTGTGGCCGAGGGAGGAAGAAGGTGAGAAGCCCCATTTCTCAGCCAAGTGTTGATGGCTCAGCTCATTGAACCCCAGCTCAGAGGGGCAGCTGGACCAGCCTGAGGGCACCGTGAGCAGGGGAGGGCAGCACAGATGGCCGCTGCAGAGCTGGCAGCCCGCGGGGTGGGGGTGGGTCTCTGCTGGCCCTCTAGGTGAGTCCGCTGGCTTGGGCCCCGGTGACAGTGACTGGGGCCTGTAAGCAGAACTGTCAGCGGAGTCTGCTTGCCTCTTCCAGGTTGAAAAGTAAACAATTCACCATTGAAAAGGGCCCCTCTCCCTCCTGCCCTGAAAACCTGTCCCCAGAGGTGGCCCTGGAGGGACGTCCCTGGGCTTTGCTGAGGGTCTTCAGACCACAGATGCTGTCACCTCCCCATCTGTGCTTCCTCAACACCTCCCCACACACCACTCTTGACCTGATTCCATGTCTATAAACATCGGGGGGTACCCACCCCAGCCCCCTCCCTGGAGCCAGACCCCCTCCCAGCTGGGGTGGGGAGGCCGGGATGGGGGGAGGGCGGAGGCTGTGTCTGCCTGTCTAGGCCACCCTGGTCCACCAAGGCCGTGGGTCACTGGGGCTGAGTTTCTCCTTCAACCAGAAAAACCCACAGGCAGAGGTCACCACTGTGTCCCATCAGGAGGCAGGGAAAGGTCATCCGTGGTCCTAAGTAACCCTGATCTGCAAGGCCTGGCTGCCGGTGCCCAGGGGCTTCGTCTGTGGCCGACCCTCTCTCTTCCATAGGCCCCACACCCTGACCCTGGTCCCCGATCCCAGCAGTGAGGCGACGCGTCCGCCAGTGTGGAGGGAGGGAGAGGGGGTCCCACAGCAATGTGGGCCCTGGAAAGTCATCCTTTTTGTTTAAAAAATTTTTTTTTGCAATTTTTATTAATTTATTTTTGTTACAGATGTTTCTCCTCTCCCTCCCAGACACCCTCCTCCTGATCCCGGCCCCCCATCTCCAGCATTGTTGTCGATGTCCATTGGTTACACATACATACATGCATGTAAGTTCCTTGGTTTATCTCATCCCTGAGGTTTGTCAGTCTGTTTCCTACTTCTATGTCTCTGGATCTATTTTGTTCATCAGCTTATTTTATTCATTATATTCCACAAATAAGTGAGATCATGTGATATTTGTTTTTCTCTGATTGGGTTATTTCACTTAGCATAATACCCTCCAGGTCCCTCCATGTCATCTCTAAGGATAAGAGATCTTTCTTTCTTACAGCTGCATAGTACTCCATCGTGGATAGGTGCCACAGCTTTTTTATCCATTCATCTACTGATGGACACTTGGGCTGTTTCCAGATCTTAGCTATTGTAAATAGTGCTGCTATGAACATGGGGGTACATATATTCTTTCTGGTTGATGTTTCAGGCTTCTTAGGGTATATTCCTAGAAGTGGGGTCACTATGTCAGATGGCAGATCAATTTTTAATTTTTTGAGGTAACACCATATTCTTTTCCACACTGGCTGCACCAGTCTGCATTCCCACCAGCAGTGTACTAGAGTCCCCTTTTCTCCACACCCTCGCCAACACTTGTTTGATGATTTGTTGATGGCAGCCATTCTGACAGGTGTGAGGTGATACCTCATTGTTGTTTTAATTTGCATCTCTCTGATGATTAGTGATGTTGAGCATTTCTTCATATGTCTCTTAGCCATTTGTATGTCCTGTTTGGAGAGGTGTCTATTTAGTTCCTCTGCCCATTTTTTAATTGGGTTCTTTGTCTTCCTTTTGTTGAGTTGTATGAGCACTCTATATATTTTGGAAATTAACCCCTTATCTGATGTACCGTTGGCAATTATGCTCTCCCATACAGTGGGTTCCCTTTCCATTTTGATGCTTGTTTCTTTTGCTGTGAAGAAGCTTTTGAATTTGATGTAGTCCCATGTGTTCATTTTTTCCTTTGTTTCTCTTGCCTTAGGTGACGTATCAGTGAAAATTCTTCTGCGTATGATATCTGAAATTTTGTTGCCTACATTTTCTTCTAGGATTTTTATGAATTCACAAGTCACATTTAAGTCTTTTATCCATTTTGAGTTTATTCTTGTGCATGGTGTAAATTGATGGTCTAGCTTCATTTTTGTGCATGTAGCTGTCCAATTTTCCCAACACCATTTATTAAAGAGGCTGTCTTTGCTCCATTGTATGCTCTTGCCTGCCACCTTTGTCAAATATTAATTGAGCATGGTGTCTTGGGTCAGTTTCTGGGTTCTCTGTTCTGTTCCATTGGTCTATATGCCTGTTCTTGTGCTAGTACCAGGCTGTTTTGATTACAGTGGCTTTGTAGTATAACCTGATATCCGGTATTGTGATCCCTCCCACTTTGTCCTTATTTTTCGAGATTGCTGTGGCTATTCGGGGTCTTTTTTGGTTCCAAATAAACTTTTGAAGTATTTGTTCTAGTTCTGTGAAATATGTCGTTGGTATTTTGATGGGGATTGCATTGAATCTATAGATTGCTGTGGGTAGTATGGACATTTTAATGTTAATTCTTCCAATCCATGAAAAAGGTATATGCTTCCACTTTTTTATATCTTCCTCTATTTCTTTTTCAATGTTCTTAAGTTTTCTGCAAATAGATCCTTTACTTCTTTGGTTAAGTTTATTCTCAGGCGTCCTAAATGGGATTGTTTTTTTAGTTTCTCTTTCTGTGAGTTCATCGTTGGTGTATAAGAATGCCGTCGATTTCTTGGTGTTAATTTGGATAGCCATCCTGTGAGGCCTCATTGAGGACACCTGTCTGGTCACTCCTGCCCACCCCTGCCCAGCACCGCACACATGGACCGAGCCTCACACTCCGCAGGTGCTCAGTGAAAGCCTGCAGACAGGGCTGAGCACCAGCTTTCTGCATATTACTTACTTGACACACAAACGCGTGTCCAGCAGGTCACTACTTCTCTGCATCACACGAGCTGGGTGGTGGTGATGGGCTGGGAGGCTGACCGAGGGCCTAGAAGGAAGCAGCTGATGGGCTGGGAGAGGCCTGCGGCCTTGGACCTTGTTCATGCGCTGCATCCCCGTTCTCATCACTGACACCATCCTCACGTGGTCACTGTCTGCCCTCCTGGGGGAAGGGGGTGTGTGAGTGTGTATCTGTGTCTGTGTGCATGCCTGTCATGCCTGGAGCAGGGTGGGGACTCAGGGGCCACATGCCCACAGAGCTGGTGTTTGTGACTGAACGTCTGTGCTGTGCCCACCCCACCCCCCACGTGTGGCGCCCCTGTGGCTTCCCACAGGTTTTGCTAGTGACACTGCACACACAGATCACTTAAAATTCCTTCTGTTTTGAAGAGGTGGTTTCTTTGCTCATTTAGGTTTTTTCTATCTGTTTTGTAAAAACGCGGCCAGCCTTCTGGCTGCTGTCTCAGTGACAGGACACAGGCAAACACAATGTCAAAACCCACAGAGCTACCACTTGACTGCACAGATGTTACACGATAAATACTGTTTTAAAAGATGCAACAAAGTGACCTGAACGGGAAGCCAAGACTCTGTCCTATTTTGCAAGTGCCGCCCTCTGTGGGTCCGTCCTCCTGGGGCTGTTTCTAGGTTCAGTTTAAATCCTCTGACAGCATTAAAATATCAGAAGTCTTATTACTGACAGTTTTAAAAGCTATCATCAAATTCTCTGTGTGTCTGTGCCTTAAGTTGATGTATTTTCTTTGCAGGATTTCTGAGACCCTCCTCTGCACCTGCCTGGTTCCTTTCCTGTGGGTGACGGGTGCTGGTCCAGGGTGGGGCTGCGGCTGCCCCACGGTCTGTGGCCAGGCGTGGTGGGCACATGCTTCCCTGTTGCTCTGTATCTGGGGAAACAGGGAAGAGCTGAGAACATGGCCCTGCGCCCGGAGGAGAGGGACACTGGGACGGACACTCCCCTGGGTGTCTACTTCCCCGGGCCACCGGACCTTCCCTCTCTCAGGTGTATTTACTACCTGAGCAATCGGCCCCTCAAATGTCCCAACGGCAACCTCAGAGCTGTTTCATGATCTTCACATGAGGGCCAGTCTCCCTGTCCTCTCAGGAGCACATCCTCCTGAGTGCCCTCTCCCGTCACCCCTTTACCCGTCCCACCTCTGGGCGACCCCCTGCCCGGCACAGCACCCTGGCCACCAGGCGGTCTCAGCCACACCCTCACGGCTTTGCTGGAGCCCCTCAGCGTTGGGGGTCTGGGAGGAGGGGCCCGGCGCTTGCAGGGCCTTCCCGCCTGTCCGGAGGCTGAGGGGGGCCGTGGATGTGCCCCAGCTGGAGCCCAGCCCCCGTGGCTTGTGCCTTCGTGTCCACGGAGCACGTGAACCACGGCAGGAACACGGGGCTAGGGGAGGCCGTGGGCTCTTGGGCTTGGTGGGTGTCACTGTAAATTTTGGATTTCTGTGATTATACAATAACACTTACACCAAAATGCAAATGTTCTATTACTCATCGAATCCTTTGGCACGTATTTATTAAGCACCTACTGTGTGCTGGGTATTACGCATGTGCACCATGCACTATTTTCTTAGAATACAATCCAGCATTTCTCAGGCTGTGTCTGAGCCTGCTCGCTCTCGAACTGCCCAGACTCCCGCCTCGGGTCCCGCACGCGGCCAGACCGGAGCCCCTCGCGCCCGGCCCCTCCTGTCCGAGGAATTCGTGCGTTTCCCAGATTGCACTGTGCGGCAGGCTGTCAGCTTCTCATCATTCTTGCCATGTGGTTTGAGGGATTTGTATGTATTTAACAGTTTTATATGTTTAACAGCTATTTGGCTAAGAGGCTTAGCATAGTAAACACTGCCAGCCGCGGGCCCCGTGCGTTCAGGTTCGCAGGGGCTCCATCCCCCAGATCCGCAGCCTCTGGACGGCACCCCTGCTGGCCACCTCTGGGTCCGGGGGAGGGGCAGGAGCCGGGGGAGCATTTGGGACTCCTCGGTGCTTCTATGCTAATTTGTTCACTTTTGCAAAAGCATGGGAAAAACAAAGAAAGAGGGAAGCAAACTTCCACAACAGTCACCAGCTCGGACGGGGGCAACATGAGGGCTGTCTGGGGCCCCAAAACCACACACAGTCGGCACACTGACCCCCGGCTCCCCGCGCATTGAGCCAGTGACACTCAGCTCAGTGAGAAGTGGGTGAACAGGAGACGCTAGTCCCTTTATTTCTGGCATCGTGTGTATGAAGAAGGGGTGTTTGCTCTCCACCTGCACCCAGAGGCTGACAGTTTTGAGAAAATCAGCCTCCAGCCCCATCACCCCAGAGGACACACCTCCTTTGGATCTGCTCTCACACCGACCCCTTTGCATTTCTTCCCCCACCTGCAGCCTTGGGCGCGCAGCACGAAGTGGCCCGGACGGTCCCCACTCAGCTCCAGCCCTGTCCAGACAGCGCCCTGCCTCAGCACCAGGCCCAGAGAGGAATGCGAGAGCCGCCCCCTCCGCTGCTCCCCGCGGAGACTCCTGCCTGCTGCCTGCTCCCAGCTGGACGTTTCCACACCCACCCTCTCCTCTGGCCTCGTGTGAGGCGCGCCAGCCGGGCCGCTGCGGCCTCGTGACCGTGAGGAGACGCGTCTGTCCTGGCCCCTGTGAGCCGGGGTCCCCTGAGCTCCCTGCCACAAGCCTCCTGCTCCGTGAGGAACGGTCCGCTGGCTGAAGCTGCCCCGGGTGGGTCCGGCTGGACCGAGGGCTGGGAGGGCACTCCAGACAGTGACCAGCGGGCAGAGGGCGTTTTGTTTATGGGATGGCGGGAAGACCAAGAGGCCCATGTTGGTCATGAAATAAAAGCTACACGCCAGGCAGCATGCTGGGCACTGGGGACCCCTGTGGCCTCCCAAGGGACACCCCCGTCTCCTCTTGAGGCTGCTGGTGTTGGGAGGTGTCGCCGACCTTCTCCTGGACGGTGCTGGGGGGGCAAAGGGCATGGGCGGGAGTCTCTCCTCCCTCTCTGGAGGCCGCGGAGCTCACTTCATGTTCACCACACACACTCGTGTGCACACACTCAGCTCTGTGTGAACACAACACGCGCACACCACACCCCCGCCCACCCCCGCCCGTGTCTGAACAACTTCGTGGGCGTGTGGCGTCCAGGAGGGGCTGGAACGCTCTCAGCCAGCCTGCCCATGCTCAGAGTCCCCAGGGGCCATGCAGCTTGGACGTGAGGCCGGGAGGCCGGGCACAGTGGGCATCAGAGGTGCCACAGCGTGTCTGCAGGGTCCAGCCCTGGGGCCTCGGCCTGGCCTTTTGGACGGCGCTGCCCTGAAGCCCCCGGTGCCCCTCCCGACAGCCCGTCTGCACCGCAACCTGCCCGAGAGCTCCCACGTCCGGCCTGTCCCCTGGGAGGGCGGACGCAGCCGACCTGAGCTCTGACCGGCTCTGAGAAAGGGAGTCCTTGCTGAGGTCTGCGCTGACCACCAGGTGGCCTGGGCAGAGCCCGCTGGACGCTGGTCCTGCCTGCCCAGCCCCGGGTACCCTCCCCGGCTCACAGGTGTGGTGTGGGCGCCCGAAGGGGCAGGAATGCTCAAACAGACGTCTGTCCTGCTCGCGTCTGCAGGTCACCTTGGCAGGAATTCAGAATCTGTGACCTGCACTCACTCAGCCGTGGCTGGGGCTGCTCCACCCGGCGGGCGGAGGCACAGGCGCGGACCTGCTGGACGCTGTAGCTGAAGCCACCCCCCTCCCTCCCTCTCGCCAATGCTCTGCCTCCCCAGGGTGACCGGTCACCCACACCTTCCTCGACGTCCTCCCTCCAAAATCCTCACTGCGTGGCACACTGTCCCACCTGCTGGGCCTGGAGAGAAGAACCTTCCAGAAACCTAAGCGAATCCTCACCCAAGGCCCAAACGTGGCCCAAACCCACCACACAGGAGCCCTGGGGTCGGGGGGGGAGGGGCAGAGGCCCAGGGATGTGCCCGAGATGGTCTGGCGGCTCCGTGAGCTCGCCGGTGGCAGGCGCGGATTCTCTCCCAGGGTTCTGCCTCACGCGTCTGACAGGGGTGCTGCCGTGTTAGCGACCACACGAGCTGGGCCACGTGACCTGGGCTCCCAGAGCCGTTTCAGAGCTGCCAGGTGGGCTCAAAGGCACGTCTCCGGGTCCCTGGATGCGGTGGGTCAGCGGCCTCCAGGCTGTGGCTCCAGGGCTCTGTGTGGAGACAGGTGTGTTTGGAGGCGCACACCTCAGAAACTTCTAGAAGGCCGTTCTCCGACCACCCCTGGAGAAAATCAGGCTGAAACCTCCCCGAGCGATTTGCTCTGTATGCTCATCACTCAGCCCTGACCCAGCCCGTCCACGGGGGCTGCTCGGATTCCGGTGTTAGGGGGGTTCAGTCCACAAGATGGGGGACAGGAAGGTTGGGGGGCAAGTGTCCACATGTAGGGGCAGGAGGGCAGCTCTGGCTGCACCCCAGCCGTAACCCATGGGGGCCGGAGGCTGCTTTCAGGGGCTGGTCTTCCTACCGCGCAGCCCGGCTCAGTGAGGGTGTGTGGAGGTCTGAGTCACGATCCACAGCTCGGCAGGTCTGGCTTCATGCAGGAGGGCTAAAGGCTACAGCGGTGCTAGGCACGGGGTACACAGCCCCTCTGGGGTCAGGACCCCAGATCTTGCTCTCACTACCATCTCAGTGATCAGAAGTGGCTTTGCTGAGATTCCCACGAGAACAGCTTAATGGGCCCCAAGTGGTGCCTGGAACCCCCAGCCTCTGTCGTTGAAGACTCAAACTGGTCCCCTTAGCACAGGAGGGGACACTGTGGTCCCCACTCCAGGTGGCCACAGCTGACCCTTCTCAGCTGCCAAAGGTCAGCCGGGCTCCAGGACGCCAGCTGCAAACTACCCCCTGCCCTGCGTGCAGACCTGTGATTCCCACACAGCCAACCCTCTCCCTTCACCCGGGAACAAGCACCGGAGGGTGTTATCCTGCCAGCTCCTGCCCTCTGATGTCCAGGGGCGAGCTGCAGGTGGGGACACTCCAGAGCCCAGGAGGGAGGGCCTGCCCGCACCTCTGTGTTTGCTCAGGGCCTCCCGGTGGCCTCCCGGGCGGGACAGAGCCAGCAGCGCAGGACGAACGGAACAGGCCTCTGTACAGACTGAGCCGGCGCCTCGTCCCCCTGCTCCTGGGCGTCTGGGCGGAGGCTGCGGGCTGTGACCTGTGGGACCTGGACGGAGGGGTGAGCGGAGCCTTTTCAGCTGGACCCTGACCTGTGAACGTGACGTGATGCCGCCCGGGGCCGTGGGGCAGTCTGCTGGGGAGCGGGCTGGCGGGTCCATCACCTGGCAGTCAGTGGAGGGCACCTGGGCACCTGTGACACGTCCCAGAACAAGAACCAGCAGGTGGTTCGGACTCACACACCTCAGAGGAGGGGTTGGGGGAGGGAAGAGATAAACCAAGAACTCATATGCACATATTTGTAACCAGCGGACACAGACAACCATGCTGGGGCGGGGGCGGGAGGAAGGTGTCCGGGGGGAAAAGGAAAAACATCTGTAACAAAAATAAATACATACATACATAAATAAATAAATAAATAAAGAGCCAGCAGGTGGGCTCACTTCCTGATCACACGTGACCAGCTGCCTCCAGGCCGGGAGGGGCTGCAGGAGGCCCCGGGGAGGGGTGCCTGCTTGGGGGACGCTCCCAGGTAGGAGGACAGGCGAGCAGGGGCACCCCACTGCCCAAGGCCTACAGCCCGCATGGACATGGACGAGTGTGGGGGCCTCCTGGATGGGGGTGTCGGCCTCTGGCAACGCTGAGGCTGGTGCAGGCTTGGGGCCTGTGAGGTGTTCAGGTCCCGGTGCCCAAGGCTGGCTGGGACAGACTGGGCTTGGGGCTCGGTGCCGTCTGGGAAGTGCCCAGCTCCTCTCCTCCGCTTCTCGTCAGCAGGCGCGCCCACGAGGGCAGAGACTGTGCTACTGTTTCTCCAGAGGCTGCCAGTCTAGGAACTGATCCCATGGAGGGGTGCCTCGGGGTCAGGGGTGGGGCACGAGGGCCACAGAGCAGCTGCCGGCGCTGGGGCTGGGTCTGATGGGGGTAGGGGTGGGGATAGCATCGGCAGGAGCAAACCTGCTGAATCAGGGCTCAGGTGACACGCACACACACGCACATGTGCACACACACACGTGCACACGCACACACATGTACAAGCACACACAGGTCTGAGCGGATGGTCTGTCCTAGAACGTGTGCTCTCTGGGCTGTCACCGGGCGGAGGTGCCCCGGCGCCTTCCCCGAGCTCTCAGCTACAGCCGGGCATCATCAGCACTGTGTCTGGGTTCTCAAGTCTGGTCCCCGGTCAGCAGCACCAGCAACTTCTCAGAACTTGATACAATGCGGGCTCCCAGGCCCACTGAGGTCTGTGGCTCTGTGCAGAGACCCACGGACTTGGTGTTGGGGTTAAGTCCCCGCCTACAAAGGGAATGAGGCCACAGGGGCTGCATTAAGCGGTCAGTGAAGCACTCAACCCTTTGCCCCGTCCCAGGCAAGAGACACAGACCCGGTCCTGCTAGGAGGCTGCTGATTCCAGTCTCTGCCTCGGGGGAGGGGGGTAGACAAGGCCCCTCTTTCCCAGTGAGGTTCAGGCAAATCTCTGCTCCCAGAGTCTCGTTCGGCTCCTCGTTTACAAAGAAGGTGGAGGAGCCCGGCCGGTGTGGCTCAGTGGCTGAGCATCGACCCTGCACCAAGAGGTCACCGGTTCGATTCCCGGTCAGGGCACATGCCCAGGTTGTGGGCCCGATCCCCAGTGGGGGGCATGCAGGAGGCGGCCAGTGTTCTCTCTCATTGATGTTTCTACCTCTCCCCCTCTCCCTTCCTCTCTCTCTAAAATCAATAAAGAACATAAATGTTTTTTCAAAGGAGTTGGAGGGGCTGCCCTGGTCCCCTGTGACCCACAGACAGGCAGCGAGGAGACAGCCGGCAAGGACACCAGAACTGAGGGGGCAGCACCCCAACTGGAGGGGAGGATGGGTGCCCAGCCTCGTCCCTCCGTGCTCTGCTCAGGACAAGCAGAGCGAGTTAGTGACGGACACCCCACAGCCCCTGTGCCATGCCTCCCCCACATCGCGGGGACTCCTGCAGGGCAGGGGGGTCATGGTGGCCCCAAGGGCTTTGGCTCTGCCTGAGCTGAGGGCAGCAGACAAGCTGGGGCCAGCCGAGCAGGACCCCACACCCCACGCCTGCCTGGGGGAGCTCCAGTAGGACCTCAGTCACTGTGAGTGGCTCCGGGGGCAGGCGGAGAAGGGTCGTCTCGGTCGGCAGAGCTGCGGGGAGCGGTGGTTAATACACAGACATCTGCTCACACAGAGGCTCTGGGACCCAGACACCACAACATTGCAGTTTCAGTGCAGGCAGTGTCCCCAAACAGTGCTACCTCACACCTTCTCACCCGTGAAGGGTGCCCCCGGGCCCGGTGTCACCCCCAGCATCACACACAGTGGACTCACGGAGCACAGCGCTTTGGGTGTGAATGTGGCCTGTGGCGTCCAGGCTGCGGCTGCGAAGCTGTGGTCCTGGCAGACAGGGCTGGGTCTGCGCCCCTGGGCCTCAGCACCCCCAGGCCCCCTCCTTCTGTGCCCCTGGGCCTCAGCACCCCCAGGCCCCCTCCTTCTGTGCCCCTGGGCCTCAGCACCCCCAGGCCCCCTCCTTCTGTGCCCCCTGGGCCCCTCCTTCCGCGCCCCTGGGCCTCACCTTCTGTGCCCCTGGGCCTCAGTACCCCTGAGCCCCTCCTTCCATGCCCCCTGGGCCCCTCCTTCCGTGCCCCTGGGCCTCAGTACCCCTGGGCCCCTCCTTCCGTGCCCCCTGGGCCCCTCCTTCCGTGCCCTGGGACCTCGGTGCCCCTGGAGCAGCCGCTGTCCACACGGGGCCCAGCACTGTCTCAATGCAGAGAACCTCTTGGGTGTGATTTCCAGGGATGTCGCTGTGGTCCTGAGCCTGGGGGCTCACGGGGGGCTCGTGGGTGGGCACAGCCCCTTGATTCCTGCACGACCCCCTAGGCCTGTCCACCCTCCCGGGCTGAGGAAGCAGGCTCAGAGAGGGAACTAACTTGCCAAATGTCAAAGAGCCAGTGTCCAGACCACCTGGCCATGCCGACCCCGGGGCTCAGTCCACGGAAACAGCATCTGCCGTCGCCGGCAGGGGCTCTGGGACACAGGACTCGGGACGGACGGCAGGCCCAGACCAGCTCAGGGGGCTCTGGGATCGAAACCTCGGCCTCTCCCGTCTCTGCCCAACAGGTGCCCCCCCAAGGGCCCTTTCCCAGGCTGGGCCTCGGGCCTCGGCACAGGGTCCACATGGCGAACTGTGACAGAGCCCCTTGTGGGGGCCACAGGCTCCCGACGGGAACTGAGCCACGGGCTGGAGGATCTTGGAGGGCGGAAGTCCCACAGCCTGTCAGTGGGCATCACGCACTCAACCAAGACTTAGAAAGGGCTTGAAACACAAGCAGCGCCAGGGATGGTGCCACCCACAGCGGGGACCACGTCCAGGGCGCCGCATCAGCTGTGGGTGTGGGTGCGCAGGAGTGCAGGCACGCATGTGCACACGTAGGCCACGTGGTGTGGCATGTATGTGTGCATGCGCGTGGTGTGCGTGTCCCATGTGCATGTGAGTGGACGTGTGTGAAGGGGGTGAGTACAGACGGATCAGGTCACGGGACCACAGGCACCGGGGGGACACAGACGGGGTCGGCCTTGGAGGGCCCCCTCAGCCTGACACGAGGGAAGGCTGGGTCCGCAGGGCGAACAGTGGAGGAAGCGGGACCCGTGGCTGGCTGCCGTCGCCCAGAGAGCAGACACGCCACGCGCAGACGCTCACCCAGAAGCACATTTCTCTGCCAGGAGATTTTTAGAGTTACCATCAGTCACCCATCCCCTTGGGCAAAACCAAAGTCGGGCTGAAAATAAGCATGGTTCACTCGGGGTGGTGTTTTTCTGCGTGTTACAGATATTCCAAAATAAAAAAGGTTGCAGGTTCGACCCCCAGTCCCATGTTTCTCTCTCTCCCTCCCTCCCCTGCTCACTGCCCCCTTCCACACTCTCTCCAAAATAATCAATGGAAGACCATCCCCAGGTGAGGATTAACCACAAGGGCCCAGCACTCAGCTGCATCGTAAGCCCCGTTTCAGAGTGGAGCAGTCCGGGCCCTGGAGGGGGCGCACGGCCCACGCCCAGCGGCTTTGGGGTCCATGTGCAGGAGGCCTAGTGGCCGGGTGGGAGGAGGGACAGCACAGCCACCACAGGCTGGGTCTCCGGGCTCACGGGTCAGGGAAAAGGATGGAGACCAGGGTCTGTGGCTGCCCTCCGCCCTCCTCCATCCCCGGGCCTGGGTGACTGACGGATGCATCCTATGACGAGACAGGTGCTGACTGACCGGTGGTTGGGAGGACCCTCCGGGACCACCAGAGCACCGCCCGGGACCACCAGAGCACCGCCCGGCACGGCGACCCTGGCCAGGCCTGGTCAGCACCCCAGGGCCCAGCCCAGCCTCAGGCTCCCAGGACCCTGGCTCACGGCCCCTCCTCCTGGGCTGGCTCTGGGGGGGCTTCCAGGGCAGAGACCAGCCTGCAGCCGCCCCAAGGTCCTCAGGCCGCAGGGCTGCCTTGTTTCTTGCTGTGAATGCATCCTCCAACGTCCTGCTTCCACTGCTGAGACGAAGTCTCTGCTCCTGTCACTTCCCCAGGGGGCTGGTTCCTGGAGACCAGGCTGCCAGCTTCTACACTCGTCCATATTTTTGTGCATTTCTCATGTGCTCTTCTAGGGCTGTTTTCCAGACACAACAAAATGACCCATAACGATCGCTTCATCTCATCCTTTCCCGTTGGCTGCGTTTACGTTCTCTCCCCAGACTGCTCTCAGGGCTGGTGCCCCCGGAGGGCGAGGGCCACACTGTGAGCCGCCTGCCCCTCGACGCAGAGCTGGCTTCCCGGGGGCTTCCCGGGTGGTGGAGGGAGACCATTTACAGTGTTAAAGTAGTCACCAATTTCCGTTTTTGTTGTTAACTGTCACCCTAGGATATTTTTCCATTGATTTTGAGAGAGCTGGAGGGAGGGAGGGAGAGACACATGGACTGGTTGCTTCCTGCAACCCAGGTACCTGCTGTTGAGCGGAACTGAACCCTCAACCCTTCGGTCTGGTGCTCTAACGGCTGAGCCAAACCATCCAGGGCCCACCCATTTCTTATACGAGGATCATTTCAGAAACAGAATAGATGTTAAATGTCATCCAGTGTTTTTCAGAATCTACAGGTTTGATCACGTTATTTTTCTCTTGTGCTCTATTAAGTGGTGAGTATATCAATACAGCCATTTTATCTTTGCTGAAAAAAATACTCAGTCACGGCACCTAATCCCGTTAACACACCGCTGGACTCTGTTTGCTAACAATTTAGGGTTTGCTTGGGGCTGTTTAAATGTTGGATTAGCTGATAGTTTTATTTTTACTGATCTCTTGGGAGCCAATGCTAGGCTTGCTGCATAGAAACTGGGCTTTCTGCGGCTGGAGCGGCTCGGACCCTGTGGGGTGAAGGGAACCCACACCGTCCAGGCGCAGCTGGGGGACATGTGGAGGGAGATGTCGTGAAGGAACCTGCACTCTAACCTCAGCTGAGCTGCTAAGCCCAGAGTTCCGCTGCTGGTGCAGTCCCACAGCTCCCGGCTCTGTACTACCTGGTGCACACAAGTTCCTCAGCTCATCTGGAAGCTGTCCGCAGCCCAGACTTTAATTTTCCTTAAGTAACACTATTTTGTGCTCATAGGTGACAATAACAAATGACACAGGAAACTGTGACTTAGTAAATGACCAAGTGCCCCTTCAGAAACTTAGCTTCGGGGCTGAGACCACATCAGGGACACCCCAGCCCCCGTGATGGGGGGAGGGTCACTTTTTAATGTCATAAATGAACATTTAAAGAGATTTGGTGGAATTCTGTGGGCTGTGCCACTCACTAGCCTGGGCAAACTTCCCTCGGGCGTGGGGGAAGGCTGTGGGTGTCCTGGGTGTGGGTGTGGGTGTCCTGGGTGTGGGTGTCGTGCGTGTGGGTGTGGGTGTGGGTGTGAGTGTCCTGGGTGTGGGTGTCCGGGT
The DNA here is from genome assembly GCA_030848825.1 of Tadarida brasiliensis. Lineage (NCBI taxonomy): Eukaryota > Metazoa > Chordata > Mammalia > Chiroptera > Molossidae > Tadarida > Tadarida brasiliensis. The sequence goes on along the minus strand of CM061262.1, from coordinate 111,284,288 downwards.
CCCGTCCAAGAGCAGCTTCCCCCATGACTCTGGAAGCACAGGCGATGCCAGGTGCTCCAGGTCACTCTCTGTGCCCTCGCCCAGGGGCCTGGTGCGGGCTGGGGGGCCCAGAGCAGACCCTGGGCCTCACCCTCCTGCCTGGTCCCGCTGTGCGGACGCGGGTGCTCCCCCACCTCGGAGAGCAGGACAGCCGGGCGCCCTTCTTCCTGGGAGGGGTCTGTCAGGCTCCATCGCAGGGCACACAGCTCAGGCCCTCGGAGGACTCCAGGGCAGGGCCCCACGCCCCCCCACGCACAGGGGCGAGTCTCTCCCACCCCTGCACACTGGACACCAGACTGAGAATCAGGGAGGGGGAGGGGCAGAATCCAGACTTTGAGTCACTCGATTTAGGGCTCAGAAAACAAAATCCCGTAACAAAGGTTCAGTTCTGCCCAGATGCTCGTTCCTGAGGCCGGGTCCACTGGCCGCTGGGGACGCCCCAAGCCCCTCAGGTTTCCCAGATCAGGGCCTAGGCTTGGCCTTGGGCACCTGACCGCACGGTCGGGGCGGTTCCCAGGCTGCGAGGGGCATCCCGGCAGGTGTCGCTTTCCTGGGGCGGAGGAGATTCAGCCCTCAGACACGGGCTGCGACTCTGGACGGCTCCCGGGAGCAAGGGGCCGGGTGGACAGAACAGGCCCCACCGGGCTCGGATTCGCCCCAGGAACTCCCTGCTGTACCTGCTCAGGACTGGGGGGGGGGGGGGGCGTGGGCAGGGGGGAAGGAAACCTGCCCTCACACCTGCCCCAGCCCCCTCCCCCAGCCTGTCGCCCCTCCCCCAGCCCCACACCCCCTTCCCCAGCCCCACTCCCTCCCCCAGCCCCATTCCAGAGCACAGATAAAAGTGAAACCCAAGTAGGGAATGTTTGTGGTGCCACCGCCAATCAAGGGCTCTGTCGCCACGGTAACGGGGACACTCCAGCGGCTCAGCAGCAGATGGCCAGTGAGCAACAGGCAGCATATGCTCCGTGCGCCGCCGCGGGCACAGATGGAGGGTGGGCAGCACGCGGGGAGCCCGACGTTTCCTTCGTGCCGCCCATCGGCGCTGGGCCGCCCGGGAGCAGCGGCTGCTCGGGGCTTGGCTGGACCCTGCGGCCTGGCGACTGTCAGGAGCACAAAGCCAGGCCAGGCTCCACCGCGCTTCCCCCAGGACCCGCCAGCTCCTTAGGCTGGGGCGGGGGTGGGGCACGGCACTGCAGACTCAGGTCGGGTGCCCATCCGGGCTGGGCCCTGGCATGTGTGACCCAGGAGTCATGGTTTGCAGGCCGCAGCCTCTTGTCGGTCAATACCCTCTGCATTTCACTGGACACCTTGAAAGGAGGCTTAACCGCCCGCCCGCGTGGCCACCCTGCGCTTGGGGAGAAAGGCCGGGCGACCAGTCACCACCACCAGCTGTGTCCCAGCAGCTGCCTTTTCCGGAGCATTTGCTACGCCCAGACCCTGCCGACGCCTCGGGCTTGTGAGGCAGGTGTTGCCACAGCCGGCCGGCCAGGGCTGGCGTCCGTCCCCAGTCCTGGGTGGGCAGCCCCCGAAAGGCCCCGGCCTCCAGGTCGCGCTCCCCTGGGCCTGGCTGTGCTCTGTAGGGCCACAGGCCCAGGTGAGCTGGGCGGGCAGAGCGCACCTGCCCCTCTGTCAGCTCACTGGACCCCCTCCCACTGAGGGCTGTCCCACTCTGCTGGGGCTGCTGTGTCCAGTCCTGGTGGCTGCAGGAGGCCGGGGAGGTGCCCTCACACTCAGAGGCTGCGTGGTTTCCTGTCCATCACAGACGGGCTGAAGCACAGAGTAGCCCCCAGTGACCAGGGACCGCACGGCCAGTGAGCAGCCGCCAGGGTCTGTTCTCTCAGGTCACAGGTGCTCAGACACCCGTCTCCTCACTCCCGGCTAAGCCTCAGCTCCCAGAGCCACAGCAACACTCAGTGGGACAAAGCCAGTCTCCATCCAGCTGCAAGGGGCCCCCAGCCGGCAGCGTGTGAACCTGACCACACACTGCAAGTGGACACCTTGAGGACGCTGGCATTCCAGGGGCCGCAGCCCACCCCTCCGTGTCCCCGGGGGGTGTCAGTGGGCAGAGGCAGGACCCTAGGTGGCACCTGGGTCAGTGGGCAGACCCGAGTCAGCCCACCTCCTCTGCTTGAACCCTGAAAATGGTTTTTGCTCTGCTGGACTCCTTGGACACCGACCGTCACCTCAGTAACCAGCTAGGCTGCGTGGTGTCCGCGTGGACTGCACCTGGGGTGACAGGGTCGGGGGACAAGTGTCCTCTTCCGAGTGCACTCTGAAAACCACGCCCACGGGACTGCATCATCACACCCGAGCGCTGCACTGGGAGTCGCTGGATTTGGGGCTGGTCGGTTCTCCAAGACTTCACCAGGCAGAGCTGATAACCTCCTGGTGTGTGTGGATGATGGCTGACCTCCCCGTTTTTCTTTATCGGGCTCCGTCTCACCAGCGGGCAGGAGGGCCTGACGAGCTGAGGGACATGGGGTGGCCTCCAGGCTCCTCTCCACTCCCCTGCTGTGGGGCCATCAGACAGCCCCTCGGTCCCTTCACAGCCGAGCACCCCAAATGCCAAGCAACCTCCACCCCAAGGCAGACACCACTGGAAGCCCTCCGGGAAGCTGCACGGGGGTAAGGCCCGGGACTCGGTCACCCAGAGGCAGCTGAGGGCCTTAATGGCCATGTGTGCCTCCACACGACCCTGATCGGCCGGGGGACCCTGCCCACCCTGCTGACCGCACAGGACAGCGGGCTGGCGGACGCAGGAACCTGGCTCGATCGTGCTTGTGACGGAAGAGCCTAGTGAAGGCAGGAAACGGCAAAGGTTTTCCATCGATGTTCCTAATCCTGATTACTTGAAGTCATTCCCCGCTCAGAATTCAACCCCTTTGTCTGATGACCTCCTTGGACGGGGTATTTTCAGTGACAGTGACATCAAGCACTACCACAGATTTAGACGTGGATGCCTAGGGCCTGGCCTACGTTAGGGGCTCCGTAAACACACTGAACAGACTTCCCCGAACCGAATCCACACACCGAGACCCAGGAGAGTGCAGCGAGCCCTCCTGTCAGCACCGCAGGCCCCTTCTCACCTGACAGTGGGCGCCACAGCCACACGTCTGGGGACTGTCTGCTACTCAACTGTTCCTACCAGTCACCAGACGCAGCTGCCTGACGTCACCCGACTCGAGCGAGGGCCTCAGTGTGTGCAGAAGCGCCGGGCAATGTCGTCGCTTGATAAACGTGAGCGAGTGAGCAGACGACCGGACGGGCTCCAGGAGAGGGTCTGTTTTCAAGGCTGAGTAAAGACAGGGTGTGGCCACGTCAATGGACGCAGGGGCATCACGGTGCCAGTCAGCAGGAAGAGTGCTCTGCGAGGGTGTGGAGAGCGGGAGGTGCAAGGCGGGACTCGCTTTGTGGCGACGCTTCCAGCGGAGATGCAGACGAGCTGGTGCCTCTCCGTCCTCCCTTCACAGCTGAGCTGAAGGCCGAGATGCTTTCCACGAGGGAGCCAGCGAGCAGACAGGTGCCATCTCCCTGTGGAGCTCGGGTGCAGGCCCCTGCCGCCCACAAGCCCGCTGTCCTGGCAGCAGCTCAGGGCACCAGGTGTCACCGGGGCCGGTCCAGGGTCACAGCTGCTCTAGAAGGCCTGGCGACCCCTGTCACCCACTGCCCTCCAAAAGTCGAGCTCCAGCGTCACGGACTCACTCAGTGCTCTCTGCAAATCACCACGCTGTGCCAGGGGCTGTGCCAGGAGCGGGGTGGGCGGGGACGGAGGCTTCGCAGGCAGGGTGGGGTCCCAGGGGGTGGCTTCTCACCCATCACCCATCGGACTTTGGAATGTGTTGTTACTTGGTAGACAACAGATTCCCTAACTGGTTTCCCAGGCCAGCGTTAGAATCGGCTCTTTTCTTAGCAAACACTGGCTGGCGTGCGTGGCGCCGACAGGACATCACTGGGGTCAGCATGCAGGACCTGGGGCCCAGCAGCAGCTGCACGCGGGCTGGCAGGGAGGCCTGGGCACGGGCTGGTCTGGGAACATGGCTGCAGGACAGGTGAGCTCGGGGCCCGAGCACTTCACAGCTACTGGTGGGGCCCAGGTGTGTTTCCGGCCATGGCGTGCCACACGGAGCTGCCCTGGTCAGAATGACCTTTCAGGTCCACTCCTCCCTGGTCAAATGGCAAGAGGTGGACCTGCTGGTGCCGGAGGAGACGTCCGCACAGAACACGGCCCCTTACACGGGGGCTGGGGCGCCAGGCCCCAGGGTGCACAGGATGGGCGTGGAGGGCACCCTGCTCCCCATGACGCTGTTACCACAGGGTCAGGCCTGCACCCAGCTCCCCCGCTCACCTCTGCCCTGTGCCCTTTTCCTCTCGTCCACCCCGCTCCAGGACGAGCTCTGGGTGAGCAGGACCTGAACGCCAATGCCACGTGGGTACATGGTGGCCAACAGAGTGAGTGGATTCCCTCCCCAGCCCCTCCGTGCGATCACAAACTCCTGGGCACCTGCCCCGCCCCCCCGGGTGCTGTCAAAGGGTAAGGGACACAGGCTCCCTGTTCACAGGTGGGTCTCAGGGCTCCCTGATCCAGTCATTTCCACCTGCAGAGAAAGAGCGGGCCGGGGGTGGCACAGGCCCCGTGGCCTCGATGTCGCCACACGGTGAGAGGGCTCTGGAGGAACGACACTGATCCCCAGGACCTTCGTGTCCACCGGCTCAACGCGGGGGAATAAAACGGAGACACTGCAAGTCACTGCGGGTCTCCCTGTGGGCCTACAGCCCCTGTTCTCAGCTCTTCTCAACGCTTCCCAAAGAGCCCCCAGAGATCTGGGAGCCAGACGCCAAGAAGAAAAGGCACGCGTCAGCCTCCGTGACAGGAAGAGACGCCGGCTGGTGGCAGGTCAGGCCCCGCGTTCCACTGCCCTCCAACAAGGCCACGGCGAGGCCCAGGGGCGCCCGACGTCCAGGGGCGAACGCATCAGGTGAGCAGGCCGAGCTCCTCCCCTGGAACTCAGCTTCCCGAGGACAGTGCAGGGGCCTCCTTCCCCAGGCAGCTGCTTGGTGGTCGGACTGGTCAGCAGGCCCACAGGCCCGCGGGGGAGGGGCCCGACTCAGGCTCAACACAGACACCGCGGCCCAGCTGTTCCCAGGATGGTGGACAAGTGAACCAATAAGCAGCAAGTTGGAGCGAACATTTCACCACACATGACACACACACAGTCACACACACACCTCCACACAGTCACACACACAGTCACACACTATCACTCACATGCACACACACTGACACACACTATGACACACACAATCACACGCACACACACTATGACCACACACTCTCACGCACACACAATGACACACAATGACACACTATCACATGCACACACACTATGACACACACTATCACACACACAATCACTCACGCACACACACTATCACACACACACTCACACGCACACACACTATCACACACACAATCACGCACACACACACAATCACTCATGCACACACACTATCACACACAATCACACACACACTGACTCACACACACTCACTCACACACAATGACACACTATCACATGCACACACACTATGACACACACACTATGACTCACACAATCACATGCACACTGTGACTGTCACTCACACACATGCACACTGCACGGCGGCAGAGGCCTCCCTCCTTGGTGTCCCTCTCCTTCTTCAGGACGGTCAGGAAACACGGCTGGCTACTTATTTTCCTTCCTAGGTTGTGGCAGGTGCTAAAACAGCTTGAAATTTTAAACAAAAAATGTTCAAAGAATGAAGACGGTGAACATGTCCAAGCTCTCGGGCACTAAGACCGAAAGGAGAGCAGGGTCATGAGTCCCCGGCGACCTTGTACTTGACCTGAGACACGCACACTGTCACTGGCTTCGCTGTTTCTCCTTTCCCTTTCTTCTCAGGGACACTGGACACAGCGTCCTTGCTGCTGTGCAAACCCACAGCCAGAGAGGTCAGAGGCCCCCGCGCCCCCGCAGAGGCACGCAGTGGGACTCCGTTACCGAGGGGACAGGGACGCAGGCTCTGGAGATGGGCTGTGGCTGGTGCCCTGGGCAGGGTCTCCCCCGCCGCCCCGTCCCAGCACCACCACGCCCGGCTCCCCCCAGGCCACACATGTCCCTCTGTGGGGGGGCTGCGGCCAATGCCCCGTGCAAGGCCTACACTTGACCACAGGCTGCTGCCCGCCCACTGAGAGCCCCCAGGACTGTGACAACAACACCGTCTGTTCTGAGATTTTGTCTTCATTTCTCTAAACGGTGATGTCTCGGATTGCAAGCTGTACTAAGAAAGCTCTAAGCATAAGGGATCAAATGCATGTCTGACATATTTAAATGACATTAGAAATCGCCACTCTTTCCCCTGCAAGGGTGTGTAAACGGGACTCACGTGTGGGAGACCCCACACGGAAGTGAACCCGTCCACAAAGAGGCCAGAGCGGGAGGTGGCGGCCCGGGGCCCGGCCAGGCCCTTGCTGTCAAGAGCCCACAGGTAACTTGCGGGTCTCACCTGCCCAAGATCCCCCATGTTCTTTTCAGGTCTAGAATCGAGTGACAGGTACAAACGAAAAGCAGACACAAGCAGGTGGTCTCGTCTTCTCGTTAGTAACGACAGGCTGTTCACACTGGGCAGCGCACCCCGAACTACGTGCACTACAGACCCTCGTCACAACACAGAGGGCAGACCCAAACCCCGTCGGGCTGTCTGTGCAGGACAAGGCGGTGACGTGTGGCCCTTGTGGTCTGAGAGAAGCGGCGGCCACAAACCAGGCGTCCCCACCCACAGCAGGAAACTCTGACCTTGTGACCAGAGACATTTCTGACAAATGTAAACGAGGGATCCAACCACAAGAGCTGCCTGCACCAGGACCCTGACAAGGGCCCGTCTGTTGGGTCTGGGCCGCACTGGGAAGACATGAGTTGCTGTGGAATCACATTTTAATCTGAGTGTGACGAGTGTGAGACCTGCGGACAGCACACTCGTGTCGGTGGGCCTCCACGTGGCTGCGGTTTCTCTCCAAGCGCGTCAGACCAGGGGCTGTGAGGAGTGTCTCCCTTCTCCCCCGAAACATCCCCACAAAGACAGCTCCGCTGTGGGTGAAGCCGGGAGATGTCTCGGGCACAGCAGGCGTCTCACGAGCGTCCTCCTCTGACCACTGTCCGCGGGAAGAAGTGAACACACGCCACGCCCAGTTCCATCACACCCGTGCCGAGGGGTCAGGAGAGAGACGGGTTTTATTGTGTCTCATGGTCCACGAGCAGACGTGGACTCCACGCTCCACATCTGAGGGTCACAGGGAGTTCTCCAGCTGGGGAAGGGTCCTGGCCGTTCTGCGGAGGCGTCAGGTGGACCACCTGGAACACAAGTGGGCGGCCGTGTGAATCAGCCCGGTCAGGGAGGGTCGCACCCCCCACTGCCCCGAGGAGGACGTGCCCCAAGTGGAGGGGCAGCTGAGGAGGCGAGGGGTCAGCTGCAGCTCCCTGACATGAGCAACCTAGGGTGTGTGTACAGGTGTGTGTAAGTGTGGTGTGTGTATGGTTGTGTTTATGTGAGTGTGTGTTGGTGTATGGATGGTTGTGTGTATGTGTGTAGGTGTGTGTGTGTAGCTGTGTGTGGATGGTTGTGTGTGCTGTATGTGAGTGTAGGTGTGTGTGTGTATGATTGTGTGTGTGTGTAGGGGTGCATGTGTGGATGGTTGTATGTGTTGTATGTTTGTGGATGGTTGTGTGTGTGTGTGTAGGGGTGTATATGGATGGTTGTGTGTGTGTAGGGGTGTGTGTGTGTGCTGTGTGTAGATGGTTGTGTGTGTAGGTGTGTGTGTGTGTGTGCTGTATGTAGATGGTTGTGTGTGTTGGGGTGTGTGGGTGTGTGTGTGCTGTGTGTAGATGGTTGTGTGTGTTGGGGGGTGTGTGTGTGCACACACCCAGCAGCGACCTGAGGATCTGAACCACAAGCCGGAGAACGATGCCCGTGAGTAGCTGCTGCCTGACTGGCAGGAGCTGGGCCCCGCCCCAGGTCTCCCTTACTGAGCACTGCTGTGGCCATCAGCACTGCCCTCCTACTTGCTAACCCGAGGTCATGTCTCCAGCCATGCTCACTGACCTGGCCTCGCTCACAGGTGCTCATCAGGGCCGACTCACACACTCGGTGCCCAGTGTCGTCCGTACCTGGAGGACTGCACCCCTCAAAGAGAGGGGGAGCTGCCCTCGTGAAGAGCTCCCCACGCCGTCTCCTCCACCCCGTGGTCAAGGCTCTGGCGCCAGCGTCTACGCTGGTTTCCACACGCTGCCAGTTCCTGCTGTGACCCTCAGCTGACGTTTCTGGACACCTGACAACAGAGGTCCCACCACTGCGGGTGTGACGGGACATGTGCTTCCTGGGTGTCTGCAAACGCTGCCCTGTATATACATTCTCCTCTGAGCTCAGTCGGGGGAGGTGGCACTGTCCTCACTGAGAAAGTGGGGAGCAGAGAGGTCAGCTGTGCAGCCCGAGACCACACCCACAGCTGCAGCAGAGCAGAACCTGAACTCACGTTTTCCTTCTGACTCCAAATTCCACCAGTCGGCACGGGCACCTCACTCACCAGGCACCCGAGGGTGACTGCTCGCCTCTACTCCTCTTCTTCCCCCCCCATCCCCCCCAGTCAACAGCACTGAAGTCGCAGCAATGCAGTCGGAACCTGGGGTCACTGTGAGGCACCTCTCTGGCCTCCCACAGCCCAGGGAGTTGTCTCAGCTCTTCCTAACTGCCCCCGGTCTGTGCCGACCCGTCCAGGAGGCTGACTTCGAGGTGAGGAGCACAGGCTCCAGGGACCCGCCACTCAACACAGCCCAGCACAGGCGTCCAGCCCCCTTCTCAGGGCCTGACTCTGCAATACGAGTGGGCGCTCGAGAGGTGCCAGGCATTTGAGGAAAAATCCAAAATAGAAACAAGGACCAACACACACACACACACACACAGAGAGAGAGAGAGAGAGAGAGAGAGAGAAACCTGGAAGACAGTCGATGAAGAAGGAAACAGAAGACCACTGGTGTAATGGACTTGTTACCGCAAGAGGAAGGCTCCATCAGGAAACCGAAGACTACACTGTGAGAGGAAACCCTTCCGAGCGCTCGGCATCTAAGAACAGCAGAACTGAAGAACTAATAGAAAAAACAAATGGAGATGAAACTGTGGACATTTCCCACAAAGTAGGGCAACAGGACACGAAGTGAGGGGAGTCTCACCTCCAGACAAACGAGAGAGCAGAGAAGTGGAAGGGAGAGAATCACCACAGGAATCGTCCCAGATTTCCCAGATCGGAGACAGGACCGAGCTCAGCTGCCTCCGCGGGGCCGACGGCGTGGGGAGCTGGAGGGGCCGTCGGTGCACCTGCCGGGCGCTGGGCTCTCCAAGGGCCTCTCCCAGGGCTCTGGCAGGAGCCCATCGGGACAGCAGCATCCACCCTCTTCCTTCCTCGTCACAGGCCAGAGGGGTACTCGGTCTGCGCGGCTGCTGAGCTCTTGAGTAGACAGGTTCCTGACGAGAACTCCCGGTCAGGTGACGAGCTCTGGCAGCTCTGGCCACTGCTCTGGCCCTGCCGAGACCCTCCGCCTCCGGCCCGCGACGGTCTGAGTGTGCGTGTCCTGTGGGCTGCGTTCGTCCTCACCGGAGCACGTGAGCCTCGGATACGCAGGTTCACTCTCCCATCCAACCCGGGGAGTTTTCAGCCATTGTTGCTTAAAATGTTCTCTCTCCCCTCTGCCCACCCTGGGACAACGCATGCTCTGCGTGGCGGCAGCACACGGGTCCTGGAAGCTCCGCTCACCTTTCTTCATCATTTTTTTATTTTCTGGTTCAATAACTTCAAAAGTCCCATTTTTGAGTTTGTGTATTTTTTCTCCGCCTGCTGAAAGCTGTCTTTGAACCCCTCCCGTGAATTTTTCATTTCAGCTTGTACGTCTCAGCACCACAACCTTTTTGGCTGTTTCTGTGAGAAGTGCCATGGGAGTTTCGATGGGAATCTCACTGAATCAGTAGATTGCTCTGGGCAGCGCGGACAGTTTAACAATATTCATTCTGCTCGTGGACACGAGACATCTGCCCATTCATCTGCATCTTCTTCAACTTCTTAAATCCATGTTGTATAGTTTTCAGTCTGCAGATCCTTCCCCTCCTTGGTTACAATAATTTCTAAGTATTTTATTCTTTTTGATGTGACTGCAAATAGGGCTGCTTTCTTAGTTTATTTTTAAAGCTAGTCTTCTGTGAGTGTACAGAAATGTTGGTTTTGTATCCTACAACTCCACTGAATTCTTTCAGTAGTGCTGACAGTTTTTGGTGGAGTCTAGGATTTTCTATACATGAGATCATGTCATCTGCAAACAGAGATGTTACCCTCGCTGAGCAGACGGGGAGCCGGCACCTGCTCCGCGCCTGACCGCCCAGGGAAGGGTCCCACCGTCAACACTGCAGAGGATGGCGGCAGTGCGCTTCCACAGAGGCTTGGACTGTGCGGAGGTATGCTCCTTCTCACCTAATTTGGTGAGTTTTTATCACGAAAGGATGTTAAATTTTGTCAATATATAAAGAACATATTAAAAGAACTGAATAGAGAAACAAAACAATATAATAGCAGAGAACTTCAATACCCTAATTTCAATAATGGATAGACATCCAGACAGCGTATCAAAAAAGAAACACTGGACTCACGGACAGAACAGAACACAGCACCCTGCCCACAGAGGCACACGCTTTTCAAGCACACACAGAATACCCCCCGGGGCAGAGCGTGTACTAGGCTACCAGCACTGTAAGGATTTAGGAAGACTGAATGATAGCAAACACATTTTCTGACCCAGTGGATTGGAAATTTCACAAGTCAGTGGAAATAAAACAAAGGTGAGAGCAGAAATAAATGATATACAGACAAGAAAGACAATAAAAAAGATCAACAAAACTAAGTTGGTTTTTTTGAAAAGATAAATAAAACTGACAAAACTAACCAAGAGAGAAAGAGATGACTCAAATAAATAAAATGACAAATGGAAGAGCAGACATCACAACTAACCCCACAGGAACACCAAGGACTACAGAGACACTGCACCCTCCACACCCGCACTGAACCAGAGGAAATGGGCAGTCCTGGAGACACGAGCTGGCCAGGACCGAGTCATGAAGGGACAGATCCTGAACAGACAAACCAGTGAGAAAGGAGACTGAACTGTCATCAAAACTTCCCAAAAAACAGAAGTCTAGGTCCAGACAGCTTCAGTGGCGAATTCTACCAAACATCGAAAAAGAATTAACGCCAAACCTCCAACCCTTCAAAACCCGGAAGGGGAGGGAACCCCTCCAAACTCCTTGCACGAGGCCGCAGTGCCCGGACCAGATGAGGACACTCAGAAGAAGAACATCACAGGCCAGCACCCCTGACAGACACACGCAGAAACCCCCAGAAAACACCAGCACACCCCGCGAACAGCATGGCTCAGGCCACGGCCGCAGTGCCAACCCCGCGACGCACGCTGGCGGAACACGCACGCCCACCAGCCGCCCGAGACGCGGGATCGCATGGCCGTCTCAGCAGAGGTGGAGACCGCGGGTGACGAACTCAACTTCTCCTCACAGAGACCCAGTGTCCTGGGTGGTGACATGGGTTCTAAGTGATCAGAGAAATGTGAAGTTATATTTAATTCTGAGCAACAAATATACTGTTTTATTTTCACTTTAAAACTGGTATATGGCACTTCCACAGAAGACTGACTGCGGAGAGGACTTGGAGACATCAAGATTCCAAACCCACGGCGCTGGCTGTCACGCCCTGAGGCACAGCTGAGCTAACCGCAGAGGGTCTTAGGATGACCCGCAGCTGAGGGCCACGAAGGAAAACGACATCACGGGGTCGACACACAGCCTACGGGACGAGAACTCCACTTCAACCTTGTGCAAGTGAGCAGCGCAGACGGGACCGTCCGGAGGCAGCCGCGGTCTCGATGAGCAGAACTGAGAGGAACACTGTCAGGACGCAGACGGAACACGGCCCTGAGAGGAATGGAAAGGCCCATTTCCAAAGCGAGGAACAAGGCTGAGGTCCCGCAGACGTGCATGACCAGTGACGAGACCCGCACATGTCCGTGGAGCGACGCGCAGGAGGCGGTGGGCTGTCTCACTCGTGAGAAATGCCAATGCACTGAACATCTGCAGACCGCACCCTGTCCCGGTAACAACCAGACGGGGCTTCAGGACAGGACCAAGCCTGGAGCTGTGGGACCCGAGCTGAGAATCGGGGACACCCTCTGAAGTGCACCCGCGGGGCGGCGACTCTGCTGGAAGGAGGACCGGCCTCTGGGGGGCGTGCGTGAGCACTTGTGAGTGGGCCCTCAGCCCAGGAATGGGGCCAGGAGAAAGCTTGGCTGCTGTGAGGCGCCTGACTTCCAACTTCTCATCATTACCCATCCTCCAGAGGTTACTGGGCGTAAAATCGTAAAATGTTGATTCTTGGACTATCTGGAAATTCTTCCACGCAGAGGACTGCTCAGCCCTCACATTCGTTGTCTGTCTTTAAAGCTACAAACGCACCACTCAGGGGACCACAGATCAGGCTCCCTGGTGCCGGTGCTGGGACCCAGCAAACACAAAGTGGAAGGGAGGATGCACAGACCAGACCCAGGAGCCACCCGGTGGCATGACCCAAGGCAGAACCTCCCACCATTAGCTCCCACCGGCAGGGCAGGGAAAGGGCTACTTCTTTTTCTGCACAAATTCTTCTGAGGACCAGAGAAGCTCGAGCTGGAGACATGAGCTGTGGTCAGAACTGTGGTGAGAACACGCACAGGATGAGCCGGGAAGATGCTCATGGCTCTGCGGCCACGGGCCAGCACCACCCCTCAAGCTGGACGTGAGAGGGACGTTCTCTCGATGGACAGCGAGGCCTGGACGCGGAGCCTGCACCCCCCTGCCCCCGCCTCCAGCAGGGCGGCGTGTGGTCTGGTGACTGAAGGAGGGTGACACGGTTTCATGTCATCTGCTCTCTCCACACTTTTCCCGTAGAAAACACTTTTCCTGAAACCAAGCTAACTTAGGTGCAGGCCAGCAGGACCTAACATCTGGAGGGTTCTAGCACCTGGCACTTGACATGGAAGTCTACATTATAAAGACATGTTCTACTTCAACTTTGGTGAAACAGACTCACCCTGAAGTGTGAGTGGTACTTACCCAGAGGACGACGGGTACCTTCTCCACGGGTCGGACTCATGCTGTCTATTTCCTGTACCAAACGAGACAGGAAAACCACAGCTAAGAATGGACTGTGTCTGAAGCCACACCGAAGAAACTGCACATTCCTCAGCATGCACGAGACAGCGTGCCGAGCTGTCTGCAGGGCACGGCGTCACTGCTGCCGCTCGTGGCCCCTGGCACTGGGCTTCTGTCCTCAGGGGCAGCACAGTGAGCAGGAGGAGCCAGTGTCAGTCTGCTCCTGACCCAGCCACCGGAGGCTGCAGTCTGCTCGACAGCCACGCTGCCCAGGGAGCCCGGGAAGGGAGCGTCACCGCGGACAGCCCACGGGGACACGCTGCCAAGTACTGAAAAGGCACCGCGGGGCCCTTTCTACAGCTGAGCCCGGGGTTCCCGTCCAGGCCTGGTGCAGCCGGCCACCTCTGCCTTCCCCTGGGCAGGGCCACCCTACCTGTGAAAAAGGCGATCAGTTTCCACCTTCAACAGGTAATACTTTTACCACTAAATCTGTCAGCCTCTGCCTGGCGCTGACACCCACCCTCCAGGGGGCGGTGGGCTCTTTGGTGCTCACACCTCTCCCAAGTGTGAGGCTCCCAGGGCCCCACCCTTGTTATCACAGGTGATCAGAGGCCATTTACAACCGGCCAGCCTCCCACAGAATCACCCCAGGGAAGTGAGAATCTGAAGAAATCACAGGCCAGTTGGTAGCTAGTGACTGTGGAATTTCACACCTCATTTCCCACCACCAAGGACGTCTAGTCAGCTGCCTGCAGCTTTGATGCTCACACCTCCCCGGTCCCCGCCCAGGTCCAGCAAAGTGCTTCCCAGGAAGGAAGAGCCAAGGAGAGGTCTTCCCACTGCAGCCCCCTCCACTCCGGGACTCCCCAACCTTGCAGCCAAAGGGAGACAAACCCAGGAAAAAATGTGCTGGCCAAGTAAAGGGGACATAAGTTAATCATGGCAACTAAAACTAAAAAGGTGGGTTACCTGACCTGAAAAAATGTGTTCCAGTCGTAACACACGACTGTGTGCACGTGGGAAACACGCACCCAGCCCAGCGAGCGCCTCTACGGAGGGCGCGTGCGGACGGACACCCCACCCTGGCACGCCCACGCGCCCTCCCATCGGCTCTCCTGTCCCCGAGGTCTCCCCCGCCAGCCGTGAAGGACACGGGACAGTCTCCACCCCGATGTACCCGAGTCGCCGACTCCTCACGTCCAGGGGTGTGTGCCCAGGTCCTGACGTGCACACGAGCCTGGCAGGGGTTGGGCACTGCACACAGGGAGTTGGGGCAGGGTGGCGGGGCACGCAGGGCCCAGAGCTGGAGGGAACACACTGCTTGAGCTGCTGTTTCATTAGAGGGACGTGTGTGCAACCTTAACGAGAACCTCCCTTTGAGTGGATTACAGAAGCTGAGCCTTGAACAGATGAATGACTGACAGAAAACAGCGAGCAGGAGGAGGGACGGACCAGCACTGAGCAGGGAAAGGGTTCTGCTTCTCTGAGCATGACCTCGGAGATATCAGTGCATCCCTGTCCACTCGCTGGGAAGTCACCACCTCTGCTAAAGCAGGAGAACCGCCCACAGACGTCCATGCTGACCGAGACCGTGCGGCAGCCCCTCTTACCTGGGCCCTGGTCTCTCCAGTGCTGTCCTGGGCCTGAGCGACTGTGCCTCAAGCTGGTCCTGTGGGAGCCGGATCCCTGTCGTCCCCACCGCCCTGTGGGGACACATCAGCATGTTAGCTAGCAAGCCACCAACGCCCAGCCCCCGCGGCACGTCATGTGTGAGCCTGCAGCAAGGGTAGCAGTTTTCTAACATCTGGTGTCTTTAACGCCAAAGGGGAAGCCCATGAAAATGTAGACGCAGGGCCAGTGCCAGGGATGGGTGGTGGGGGACGGGGGCCTGCCCCGGTGCAGGAAGCAGCCTGAGGACAGGAGTGCTCTGAGGTCCCCATCCAGGCAGGGAGGGCCCTCTGTGGTCAGTCTGATGGACTCTGCCTCCCTGGGCCGGCTTCCTGACCAGCATACCTGCCACCCGTGTGCAGGGACTCCGTGCGCCAGACGCGACTCTCCACAGGCCCTGCACATGCTCTCACTGTAGATCCCCTCGCCCCTGGTCCGCCACCCCACCACGGGTCTCTGTCAGAATTTAACACAGAAGGTCTGGCTGGGTCTTACTTACATGCACTTTAAAAATCACCTTTATGTTTCATGGTGACCCACAAAGAAAGCAGGTGCCTGGTACAGTGAGCCGGGCTCCACTGCCCTCGAGCGCACACTCTACTCGGCTGGGAGCTGCCTGCAGTGCAGACGCCACGCCCCCGGCACACGGGCTGCACGCTCATGAAGGATGGTGAGGCCTGGTGTGTGCAGGTGCAGATGCGCAGTGTGAATACATGTGCGTACAGTGTGAATATACATGTATGTAGTGTGAACTTACACATGTGTGCGGGCATGAATATATACACATGCAGTGAATACACACATGTGCAGCGTGGACACACGTGTGCAGAGTGCACCGGTACATGTGTGCAGTGTGAACACACGCGTGTGCAGAGTGCAGGTGGGCAGCGTGCACAGGTATGTGTGCAGTGTGCAGTTGTGTGACCTCCCGGCTCCCCCTGCACTGCCACCAGGACTGACCACACGGCTGTCCTTCCTCCCCTGGGTGAGCCCCCCCCCCCCACCTCGGGCCCAGTGTCCCTGCACTCAGCAGAGCTCTGATCTTATCACCTCAAAAACCCTCAAGGCTCCCCACCTACTGTGGGAAACATATCAACACTGACTAGGCTCCCAGTCTTGGTCCTACTTACCCCCCAGCTTTTTCTCCTGTTCCCATTAGATTCACCCAAATCTAACCACAGCCTTTCAGAAAGTAGATTTTTCTGCTGTAGCTTAAGCTCTTTCTTCCTTTGCAACGTCCCTTTATCCACCACACACTCAAATTCCACTGAGCCCCCGAGGCCTCACTCAAGTGCCACTTTCTCCACTAAAATCTCCACGACACCCAAGTGCGGTCCCACGGTCCCCGCGCTCGCTGTCTGGGTCCAGGGAAGCTCCTACTGCGCCCCGTTGGAACTCATCGCCCAGCTCCCTGCCCGATGGGACCTCAGCATCCAGGAGTCTGAGGTGGTGAGCTCAGAGACTCAGCACAGGTGAGGCAGCCATGTCTCCCGGGGCACAGCACCTGCCCCCGGCTCAGGGGCAGCTGGGGCAGGCAGGCCCGTGGGAGCGGGCTAGCTGTGCAGCCCTGTGCCCGGGGGCCTGGGTCCAGACCCCCGTGTGGAGACGCGGGCAGTGTGGCTGTGCAGGAGGTCAGAGACCCCAGGGCTCCCTCCAGACCTGCTGGGGACGGGAGTCACACGGGGCCTGTGTTCCCTCCTGCAAAGTGAGGGGAGCACACACAGGACCTCGAACTAGGTCTGTGAAGAGGCTAATGACTCAGGACAAAAGGCCCAGTGTCCACGTGTTCTAAAGGGACTCATCGTGTTTCCGGCTCTGCTGGTGACGTGGAGTAACTGACAGGATCACCCACCTGCCCCTGTACGCGCATTCACCAGGAAGTGATCAGGTCCCACTTCCTGAAGGACCAGGAGCGACTGAGCTGCAGCATGAAAGCACAGGCCATCTTGCACACACCTGTCACACAGCCCCCGAGTCGCCTGAGCGCCTGTCTCTGAAGCACAGTGAGAGGGTCAGGTGTCGGCTCCAGGGGGCAGCCTGCACCCACCATCTGCAAGTCCCGGCACCTCACAGGCACGGAGCCCTGCCGCCCTGAGAAGCTGTGCTTGGGTCTCATGTTCTGCCCACGGCGGGAGGAATGTCACGCGGGCAGAGGGCAGGGTGGGGGGGGGCCTGCCCCGTGCTCCCCACCCGCCGTCACTCTCCTCGCCCCAGAGGCCGCCCTGTAGTCAGATCCACACAGGCACCTGGTAGGACCTGACCTCCTAACATGAAGGCAGAATGACAGGTGACAGACGGACACTAGGCAGAGCTGGGACAGCCTGGTGGGGAGAAAGTTGGGGTGAATGCTCTTATTTCACCAAGAAAGCAAAAGGGGCTGCCACAGTTACAGGTGTGGCAGCCAAACGAGGCCATGGAGTAACTAACAGCAGCTCACTGACAGAGTGAGCTGGTACACAAGGCGTCCACTGTCACTGGGGACCCAGCAGCACCCAGGTGACGACATACACTCTCAGCTAGAGTCAGTCACAGGGCAGACTGTTCAGTGCTGGGGCCCTGAGACAGAGCTCCGCATCGCTGCTGGTTGAGGTGTCAACTGATTAAAGTGTTTTAGAGAACAAATGGGCAACATGTGTCCAGATCCGATGACATTTCGATCTGTGACTCTGGGAACTATTGTACCCTATTCTTAAGAAATGATACACGTAAGAGCAATATGTACGATGACAAAAAGGGAGCACCTCAGAGCTCAAGGTGGGGGCCCTGAAGTGAACGGGGCTGCGGGGGGAGCCAGCGTTTCAGTTGCTCTGTTCTCCTGACCGTGCTCACAGCTCACGCTGAGCTGAGTGCTACCTGGGACACCGGACAGACGGCAGAGAACACAAGGAGACAAAGGTACTACGGAACGCAGTCTCCGTCCACAGCGACCTTCAAGGTTGCAGAATGAAAGGCATTTACATTTCCTGTTTAATTACTTCCTGGTGTTCCGATTGCCTTAACACACGTTCACTGTGAGAAATGATGACCCGTCTGCCACAAACACCAGCCAGCGGTGCCTGTGCGGGGCCCTGGGAAGGGGTTCTGCACCCCGAGTCGCTCCTCGTGAGGAATTCACTGAGGGATCCTCAAGTACTTTTCCTGCTGGAACCAAAATTGAAACTGCCAGGTGGCAACCGATCGTTTCGATTTCGTTTTTCAAGCAGCCATCAGCTCCCTGGCCTCCCCGAGACCTGCACCTACCTGCGTGGTGCGGCTGCCGCAGCTGCCCACTGACCACACGCCTGTCCTCCCGCAGGCAGGCCGCGCACACGGCCGACTCCAGCTGCCGGAACTGGGTGAGCCACGCCCTCTGCAAACAGACCAGGGTCAGACACGGTGGGCCTCGGAGGACTGGGGGACAGTCCCCTCGGGCTCCAGGAGGACGGGCATCAACCCTGTCACTGACTGGCTCTCCCGAGTCCCCGGACAGTAACACCAGCAGCTGTGTCTTCTCTTCTGCCGGTCAGACGGTCACTTCTAAACCCTCCGTGCTGTGTTGTGACATCGGGGTCACTGCCACAGAACATGGAACTCTGCCTGTGAATACGCTGTGACTTCACGTGTGTGAGCAGCAGGCGGGGAGGAACACTCGGTCTCCCAGCTCTACTGGACCAACTATCCCATCCTGTCTGCCTGTTCTACCGGAAGGTGTGAACTCACAGTCACACACAGGCACTCTGCACGTGGTCAACACACTAGGGACAGAAAGAAGAGATCTGTGACCCATGATTCACAGCGTCTGCCTCTCGTCCTTCCCATGGTAACCAGTGCAGACGGAGCAACCCTTTCCCACACCATCCTGCTCGTGGGGTCTGTACGTGACTCTGGCAGCTCCTAGATCCTGAACGTAAGTTCCCGCGACGCCCTGCTGCACGTGTGGGAATGTTCCTGACGTGGAGCTCTGGCAGCTCCTAGATCCTGAACGTAAGTTCCCGCGACGCCCCGCTGCACGTGTGGGAGTGTTCCTGACATGGAGCTCAGAGCACACCCGCTAACCGGCCAGCGAGCCCTCTGCACATGCTCCTGGACAGCAAACACCAGGGAGCTGGGCCGAGGCCTCGCTTGGAAATGTCCCAGGAAGTGCGTAGCAGCTGCACTTGTGAAGCCGGACAACAGCCAATGTCCCCGACTAAACTGCAGCCTCAGGACTATTTCCAAGTAACCAATGGCCCCAGCCTGACGCCTGCAGAGGTGTCTGCACTTCCTTACCAAGGGGAGGGGTGGAAGCACCTGAGAACCAGGCCGGGCTCAGGCTGGACAGGACGCTGCTGGCTGGCCCTCTGCAGACACTGAGGTCTGAGGCCCGGGGAAGGGTTCTGGCAGAAGCTAGAAGATATGCTGGCCCTGCAGACTTAGGCCTCGAGCCGGAGGCTCCAGCAGCAGGCCCAAAGTTACTGTGTGTGCCCTCGGGTGTTTCTGGAGCACGCCTGTCCCCGTGAAGAGGCGTGAGGGACACAGCACCCCGGCCTCTCTGCCGTCCAGCCAGGGGCTCTGAGTCTTTGTGGCCACGGGTGCAAACCCACCCCGTCCGGGAGTGAACAGCTGTGAACTCACGTTCTGCTCCACGAGGGCCTCCGCGCTGTACCCTTTCTCAGACTGCAGGTACTTCTCATGGAACAGCTTGCCGTCAAAGATGTTCCAGGGCATGAAGTCGCTCATGCTCCAGGGGCAGCCGCACGCGCTGTTGACCAGCACCAGCATGGTCAGGCCTCGGACCAGCAGGGAGCCCAGCTGCACGGCTCTGGAGTCGATGTGATCGAGCTGCGGGGGCCGGACACACAGAGACGGTCAAGAGCAGCCCACAGCGTGGGGGATGGAAACCCTGAGCCTCCAGGCTGGCTGACTCCACTCAGGACAGACACTCGCAACACAACCATGGCCACTCCAGGGACAAGGCGTGGAGGCAGGTGACCTGCGGGAGAGGCTCCTCTCCCACCTCACACAGCGGACCTCGGCCAGGCGGCCCTGCTCAGGCACCCTGGGAGCTGCAAACCAGAGCAGCAGCCCCCACGCAGAGCAGAGCCCTCGGCAGTCTCTGGGGTGCACGTCCCCCCCACGCAGAGCGGAGCCCTCGGCAGTCTCTGGGGTGCATGTTCCCCCCACGCAGAGCAGAGCCCTCGGCAGTCTCTGGGGTGCATGTCCCCCCCCCCCACGCAGAGTGGAGCCCTCGGCAGTCTCTGTGGTGCATGTCCCCCCGCCACAGAGCAGAGCCCTCGGCAGTCTCTGGGGTGCACTCTGCTCCGGAAACTTTTCTTTAAAAAGGAGCCAAGAAAAGCATCCTTTTAGGTACTGATGCACTCACTGTGCTGCAGAAAATGACAACTGTTCTAATTATGAGTGGTAATGATTAAAAATGCCACTTTAAACAAACACCATTTACAAATAAAATGGCTTATTATCTCAGAGGTTGATAATTTTCTACAAACTAAGACACTCATTCCAATACGAAGCATCTCTTTTCTGTCAAATCTACCTGAGGTGGAACATTCTTCCTGTCCCAGGACGGAGCAGCTGCCCTAACCGGCCACAGAGGGGATCCTGCTGGGCCACTACTAGTGCCCTCCTGGCCACTCGTGCCACACTAGTCACGCACACGCAGCAGGCGTCCATGATCCCGTCCACGAGGGCCACCCCTCGCCTGCCTGCTCCAGCTGGGCTGAGGCTCCGACTCACCAGCAGCCACTGGGAATGTCGCTGCACTTCCAACAGCTCGTGACCCCGAAGCAAACCTGGAGAAGGGATATTATCCCTTCACAAGTGAAGTGTCACTTCACCTACTGAGACAGACATCTTGGGGAACTCGTCATAAACTGGGATTGCCAAGTGAGTCTGAGGCTGAGTGAAGGGTAAAAACTTTCATTCTTTCCTTTACAAGATATTTTCATTCAGTTTTAGAGTGTGTGTGGGGGGGACACTGATGTGAGAGGGAAACATCCATCGGCCGCCTTCTGCACGCCCCCACTGGGGATCGAGCTGTCAACCCAGGCATGTGCCCTGACCGGGAATTGAACCAGTGACCTCTTGGTGCACTGCACAAAGCCCAACCCACTTAACCACACCGGCTGGGGCCGAAAGCTATTTTAATAGCTAAAAAGAAGGCAGGTTTTGAACCAAATATATGAGAATTGTGCCACTAAGATACACTCCTAGTGGGCTGACCCCATGACACGCCCCTTTCCCCCCAGCGAGGCTCCTGAGGGAGCCCCTTCCGACACAGCCCCAGGTCTGCTGGGCGGGGCTGCTCCTTGGGTCCTTCAGTCTCAGGTGTGTGTCAGGCAGGCAGCTAAGGTGATTTTTTTTTTACTTTTTATTTTGAAATGATACACGGGAAGTTACAAGATAACAGATTCCCTCAATCCTAACATCTTACCTGCTACGGTTTCAAAACCAGGAAGTGACACCGGTTCGATGCACAGACCTGCAGACCTGTGTGCGTTCTGTGCACAAGGGTGTTTGTGAGGACACGTGTTGATGTCACGTCCTCACGGGATTCTTTATAATGACACGTTACTGTCTTCCTGTGCTACTCACTGACTCACGGTCAGACACTGGGCACACGTCTGTGCTCCTGACTCACGGTGTGGCACTGGGGATGCGTCTGTGCTCCTGTCTCATGGTGTGGCACTGGGGATGTGTCTGTGCTCCTGACTCACGGTGTGGCACTGGGGATGCGTCTGTGCTCCTGTCTCATGGTGTGGCACTGGGGATGCGTCTGTGCTCCTGTCTCATGGTGTGGCACTGGGGATGTGTCTGTGCTCCTGACTCACGGTGTGGCACTGGGGATGTGTCTGTGCTCCTGTCTCATGGTGTGGCACTGGGCAGGTGTCTGTGCTCCTGACTCACAGTGTGGCACTGGGCACACGTCTGTGCTCCTGACTCACGGTGTGGCACTGGGCACGTGTCTGGCTGCACACATGCTGAGGCCTCCCTGTATGCAAAAGGAACCACAGGCGCCCAGCCACCCGCTGTGAGGCTGCTGCTGAGAACAGTGGGTATTCTGCGAGCTGCCAGCTCCCACGCTGGAAGGAGTGAGTTTGTGGTGTTTGCTCGACGAGGCCCTGTGGCCACACACTGTAGCGAGGTCTGTTTGGCAGAGCGCCAGCCAGAACAGGATGAGAGCCTCAGACGAGAAGGGGACCTGCTGCACCCCAGCCCTCGCCCCCTCGGGCAGCCGTGCACGGCAGGACAGAGCGGAGCCGCCAGCCAGGCTGCCTCTGTGGTGCTCAGTGTCACTGTCCCGGTGCTACCGGGTCTCCGCGGACTGCAAACGTGGGGGTCCCGTCCGCAGACTCAAGTACAGTGAAAACAGACACACGTAACTGTGACCTCCCGATGTCCTCTAAACGCCTGTTCAACACAAAGCTCTCTCACTGCTTGGAGCAGGTAAGGACGTGCCACGCCAAGGACAGGCCGCCCAGGAGAGGGGACGCGATCACCTCCACCGCGGCCATCCAGAGCTGCCAACAGGCAGTCACCTGCCCGTCACTAAGCACCAACGAAAGGGGGAGAGATCATTGTTTTTAAACTGGAAAATTTACTCTTGAAAAACAACTAACCCCACACGGTAGACAGCGTTTGTTCTTGGAGATCGGAGTGCCAGTACTTCTTAGTGAACATAAAGCCTCGACGGTTCACCAGCAAACATTCGGCAAGTGACTCTGGTGCACGTGGGAATCTGTCAGCCCGGGGACAGGAAGGAGCACGCCATGTCGTCGGAGCCCCCGCCCACCTCTGTGCCCTCTGCACGGCCCCACACCCCTGGGCCTCAGGAGCCAGGCACCGAGGGTACAGGGAGAAAATGCAGCCAGGCATGCCACCTCAGGACAAGAGAGTGACACACCAGTGTATCAGAGACACTGCCAATTCCAACTCAAGAAGCTTTCTAGACATTAATTCCGTTCCCTGCGATGGCTTTCTTCCCCGTGCCGTAACACGTGGGGGCGAAGACCCAGCGAGGGTGGAGGGGCACACCGGTGCGTGGGGGCCGGCCGGTGCTGGGCCTGACCCTCGATGTCCTCTCGGCTCCACAACCACCGCAGCAGCTGCCAGCCCGCGAGGCGTTACCCAGAAGCAACCAGCTCGTCCGCAGACAGAAGATGACGTGTGAAGCCGGAGAAGTCAGGCGTTTCCGTGTCCCACAGCGTGCTTGGAGTCCTTCCCAGCCGTGCTGCCTTGCTCCCTTTGCAAGCTTCTGGCACATGAGCTCTGCCTTCCCCCTGCACAAGCCTGCTACGGAAGA
Organism: Tadarida brasiliensis; assembly: GCA_030848825.1. Lineage (NCBI taxonomy): Eukaryota > Metazoa > Chordata > Mammalia > Chiroptera > Molossidae > Tadarida > Tadarida brasiliensis. The sequence goes on along the minus strand of CM061262.1, from coordinate 111,261,034 downwards.
GAGCCCCCAAATGGGCTGAAGCCGGGCTGGAAACAGTGGAGGACCCGGGGGCTCGTGAACACCGGGCGGATCAGGGCCAATTTCCAAGTTACTTACCAAACAGAAAACTACTAACGTAGGCTGAGTGGGGGTCCATGAGAAAGCAGGGCATCTGCAGAGGCTGCAGACTGAAAATCCGAGCCCCCGAGGTCGTCTTTCTAGCAGCAGAGGAAGTCACAGACAAGTTCTTCTTCCCCAGGACTGGATTTAGGGGACATCCTGGAGATAAGTCGGCGTGGCAGAAGGCGGACCCCAGATCCAGGCTCCGAACTGCTGGGCTGATCTCATGTGGCAAAAAGGATGGTTTGACGCATACAATGAATAAACAAAAACAGTCTGTATTTGGAAACAGGATGTAAGTGTCGGGGAATACAGACAAGGAGGCTGAGTGCTTCCTGAAGAGGAGGGAGCGTCTGATGGGGACAGGGACGCAGAGAGCCCAGGTCTGAGGCCCCAGAGCCAGGCAGCACTCAGCCCCGTGCGGCTCCTGCGCTCCCGTGGGCGGCTGGCGGGGTCCTGCGGTGACGTGGGACGCCACTACTCCACAGCTGCCGTCCTCGGGCAGTGTGACCGCGGGCAGCCTGGCGTGTTCTGGAGAACGAGGCGGGAATCCACGGGACCAGGAGAGCCGCTGCCCACTAGTCAACACGCAGCAGGGACACACGCCGAGTGTCTCGGGTCTGAAAGGCCGGGCTGATGTCACCGTTCCGCACCGAAGTTCCTTCTGCTGTCGGGGTCTCCAGGTTGCAACTGGCCACCACCGTCCACACCCCTCCCAGGAGACTGCCCGGCCCTGAGGGGCAGGTGCCGAGGGACGGCGGGCGGGCCCGGCCCTCACGGCCATCGCTCCTCAGCTTCCTGAACCAGGACAGATGGCGTCCATGGCCTCAGCGCACGTCTGTTGGAACGGCTCGTGAGGGCAGAGGCCTGCCCCCTGCTCACTGCCTGCGACGAACAGCTGGGTCCATCTGCCATCTCCACGTGGCACTGGGGACCCTCACTGTCCTTTCTCTAGATTCATTTCCTTCTGAAAAGGAAACTTCCGTTTGTTGAACAACGCTGGCCGAACATCAACACTCTCTGTGCCCAGAGGTGCGTGGACTTCACCTCCCAGCACCCCCCACCTCTGGGCAGTGCAGCCCCCATGGGGAGATGGCGCACGGGGCTGAGGACCAGAGCCCTGCTCTAGAGGGGGCGTCCACGGGGAGGGCTGCCGGGGGGGGGGGCAGGGGTCTAAGCATCCACTGACGAGAGACCAGGCGGCTCAAATCCTCAGGGATGGGCAAGGAAGGGAGTCCCAGGCAGGTGTGTGACCGAGCAGGCACAGCAAGGAGCAGGGCTGACGAGGGAACGTTCCGAGGCTCTCACGTGAAATGACAGCAGCCAGGGAGAAGGACGGAGCCGCAGGACCGCAGGCTGAGACTCTCGCCTCCTGGAAGGTTCCAACAGCGGGGAGCCATCCATCTGGAAGGAGGCTGGAGTCAAAGCCAGTGGTGGGGACGAGGGTTTTGCTGGTTTCAGGGACTGGATGCCGCAGAGATGACCCACTGGACAAAGAAGCTACAGCAGTTTCCTTGGCTCCTTCCCCAGAGAGAGAGCGAGAGCTGACGTCAATCACAACCACCCAGGAGCAGGAGCAGACGCTGTCTGTGCGCCTTGGGGACAGCAGGACGGCAGCCCTGACACGGCAGCTTTGCACAGGACCCCACAGAACACGCTGGGCACGCACCCAGTCCCACGAGCACCGTGGGTGAGCAGGGAGCCATTTCTAGTCTTAGGTTCCCAGACAAGGTGCGGTGCCCATCAGGAGCTGCTACGCAGATGGGGTGCTAAACCAGGGCAGGACCAGGACAGGACCAGGACAGGGACGTGTGCAGGTGACGGAGCCTCTACCCAGGCCAGCCTGCCCAAGCTGCACAGACAGACACATCCGAGGACCCCCCTCCCACTTGCAGCTGCTTCAACAGGGGCACTTGGCAAGCTACCTATCCACTCTCCAGTTTAGTCTACTGTCTAGACGACTCTCCCTCCTCCCTATGCAGATTCAAGCCCAAATCCCATCTCCAGCTGTGTGTGTCCACACGGGCTGCACAAGGTGCAGGAAACCAGCCCCGGGGAGCACACCGCCACAACCAGGAAGGAGCGCAGCACAGGTCACACGCTCAGCTCCTCACCCGCGCTCCGCACCGGCGAGAACAGTGTCTCGTCACTTGTGCGACCACCTTTACGCACCGTCGCAGAGAGCTGGCTTTTCTTCTGTAAAACAGAACACTTGTCACCTCACTCAGTCGCACTGAGCCTGCTGTTCAGCGTGTGTCCCGAGCCCTTGTCACTCCTGGTTACAGGGTCTTTCTCACGGAGAAGGACAGAGGCAAGGACACTGCATGGACATGAGGAGCCTGACTCCATCTCAGTTCTGCCAGTGATACGGCGGCTGGTGAGACCGTGTCGGCAGGGACGAGGAGCATCTCGCATCCCCCATGGTGCCTTGTACGTCAGCGTCCCCATGTCTCACGAGAGAGGCCGTGTCCGGCTGCTCCCAAGAACCTGCTCGAGGCCAAGCAGCTACTCACATGTCATGACCCCAACTCCAGCTCTCTGCCTCCCACACGGCTCAGCTTCCCCCCCGTACAACAGAGCAAGAGATGGCATGACCTCTGGGCTCTTTCTACTTCCACCTGGCTGTTAACTTCGCTGGGTCCCAGCCCACAGCTCAAGCAGCCCACACCCGCTGATGGCCCAGGCGGATGGTCGCAGGACAGGGGCCTGGACGGCAAGGCACGCGGTTGGGGCTACAGCCCAGGTTCAGAATTAGTATTAACCTGCTAATAACTCATGGCACTTTATAAAGTTGTGTTTTGCCAAAGGAAAAGAAAAAAACCCACTTTTAGAAACAGGTCTTCTAAAAACAATGTAGAAAAACTGCTAATACAAGAGAAAACAGCCTGTCTGTGCGTCTGACCGGACAGCTAAGAGAAGTAGGCTGGAATCACAGCCATCAGACAAACGTTCTGCGATCACACTGGAGGTTGTTTATTAGTGAGAGTTAGGAGCGTGCCGCTGGAAAGACAAGTCAACACGCGTTCACTGAAGCTGGAGCTGTGGATGCACTCACACCATGGCCCAGGGGTGTTTCCAGAGCACAGTCGGAAGTGCCCACCAACGGCTGGCCCGACCTGGGCTTTCCCACGTGGACATAACCACCAGATCCCAGCTGCAGCCGCAGAGGAACCACGGAGGTTCCCGCGCACGGGCCATGGTGTGAAATTAAGGCATAAACACGCGTGACTGTCCGTGTCTGAAACAAGCGCACAGGACACGGGCCTGCTGGATGCGCCCATCCTCCCCAGTACCACACGCTCCTCACGGACGCCCACGACGGCGGGCACCAGAGGGCTGTGACGCGGCCCACCCTGCGGGAGCTGGCCCTGCTCGGGGGACAAGGCCCCCACACAGCGGGCAGGACAGGGCGTGTCCTGGCAGCAGGACAGGCACGCCACCTAAAGCCAGCAAGGGTCACAAAAGATCACATGAAGGCTCGTGTCGAACGGCAGGACCCCGAGACCGCGGCAGGAGCTAGGAGTTCCTGGGAACGCGCGGCCGTGTCGCCTGCACGCTGCTCGGACACCTGGACGGCCACTGCGCCGCCTCCTGCAGCTCCGCCCGCCTGGCAGGGCTCTGGGCGCAGCCACGTGAGGGGCAGCCACACCACGCACAATGGAAACACACACCAAACTAAAACACGCAGAGGCTGTCAGCGCTGACCCTCCCTCGGGCCAGGCTGTGCTCAGGCCTGTGCAGTCCGTCGTGTCAGTGTCAGTACCTGCAAGTCTACGAGCTGCACAGCTGACTTTCCCTGGAGGCACAGGGCCTGAGCGAGGAAGGCGTGCAGGTCCTCGAGGCACAGCGTGTCCACCTGCAAGGGACGGGAGAGCCCAGCGTTAGCACTTCTCAGACGTGGGTGCACTGACTAAAGACAGGCACACAGGGTACATTCAGGTCTCGAGCAGCAGACAAGCAGCAGGACACGCGGGTGTGAGCAGGGCCTCTTCTCCCACTGCCCGTGGGGTAAAGCTCTCCACGGGGCCCAGGCCAAGCTGGCTACTCTCTTGCAAGGCAGGAAGTTCCAGAATGCTGGAGGAGTTAGGAGCTACGACCAGGTCTTAGAGAACACAGGGGATCGTCTCAGCACACATCTTGAGCTGGCATCCGGGGTCTGCAGACAGCACCACAGCGGGCCTGACGGGGCGACCAGGGCTGGGGTAAGAACTCACCCTCACCAGCCCTAAGGGAAGCTTGTGCCCTCAAACCCCAATTTAAAGGAAATCAGGATCCCCAAAATGAGTGCCCACCAATCCTTTGTGGAATGAAAAGGTCTAACAGGAATGTGAGAAAGAAACCAGGAGAGGCAGAGAGGCGGAGAGGAGGCAGGTGGGAGGTAAGGAGGGACCGAGAGCCAGGACGAGGGGGCCAGGCGAGCACAGCGGACGCAGACTCCTAGCCTCCTCCTCACGGGCCCGCGGGGCGGCAATTTTGCCGTGTGCCCACCATCTGAAGGACCCAGGAGCTCCTCCTCATAGGAAATGCTTCCTGTGGCCAGGCCAGGCCTGCGGAGAGACTGGCGCTAAGATCTGAACATTCTGGCCGACCCAGCACCCTACTATTCCGTTTTTATTCCAAAGCAGTTGCTGCCTTTGTGTGAGTAATAGTTGTGATTATTTTAGGGAAAACCAAAACATCTACCAATGTGCAGAGCTCATGACCAAGGAAAAAGACCCCCTCTATAGAAGCAGGTCCAAGCAGAGAACATCGTGTAAATCCATGAACCCATCTGTCCGTTCAGACTGAGGTTTGTGGCAGGTGATACAACTTCCTGCCATCAGCAACTTCTGAAGAAGGCTGGTTTTAAAACACCAACTTCCGGGAACAGAACAGCTATTTCTGTCATGCCTTTTCAGTGCGCCAATTTCTGGCCGCCATCTTTACAGCTAACAAATCTATAAAAGGCCAGGTTCTTAGTAACACCAACTTCTTAGAATTTCACATGATGGGTATTATCTTACAAAGTATTTGCTCTACAAAGTATTTGGATGTTTATTTTAAATGTACACTGACTTTTCTCAGAGAGCTGGGACTAGTTTCTGGGTAGGTTGGCACACTGAACAGAACGTATTTTTATCCCAAATTACAACACACAAAAATATCTGATTTAAGCACAGCTACACAGCAGTGTACTCGCTGCAAGTGCACCTTCTCCCTTGCTAACCTAGGAATGGTCACCCGTGAAGGGTCACGGCCATTCTAACCCAAGGACACTGCCACAGTGTCCACTTGTTTAGTTTTAAAAAGTTCCACCAATGTGTCCTTTAGGGTCAAGCCAGCATCAAGTCTACCTCACACTGACTTTCACTAAAAAGATTTTTACGTAAAAGGTAATTATTAGTAGCACAAGGTAAAAGTGGAAATCCCGGACGCCTGTCTTGCTCCAGGTCTAAGTGCACAGCACGGAGAGCCGCTGCAGGAGGTGGGCCCGGCGATGACGCTGAGCAGAGCTCTGCTGAGTGACCGCAAGGGTGCAACAGCCCGTCTCCACAGCTGGGAAATAACTCAAAGTGCATGTCCCGGGGGGGCTACACCCAGGGGGGTGCTCACACACGGGAGGGCTCACACCCGGGAGGGCTCACACGTAAGGGGGTGCTCACACACGGGAGGGCTCACACGTAGGGGGGCACTCACCCCCGGGAGGGCTCACACCCGGGGGGGCGCTCACACCCGGGAGGGCTCACACCCGGCACACACGGCACTGACAAGAACACACACTTATTTCTCTGGGAGAGAAAATTCAGCCGCTGGCTAGGGGCCCGCCCCACCCCCACGCGGCCAGGTCACCAGAGCGCCTGCAGCCTGGCACCCAGCACACAGGGAACACCACCCTACAGCGAGGGTACACTCAGTGAGTAACACCAAGGGAAGCATTTTACACTAAGTATCAAACTACTCGCCTTCTCTATGAATTCGCACTTGGCGGAGGCTGGTGCAAACACAGACGTGTTCCACCCACAGCCGTGGTGCACAGACTGAGGCTCATGGGCGGGGCAGCAGCCATGAAGCAACACCCCCATTCTCCTCCGACGCAGCAGGAGAGCTGGCTGCGGAGACCAGCGCCAAGCGGCCCGAGAGGGGACCAGGGGAGGCCCCCAAGTGCAGCGCTCAGCTCTCCGCCAGGCGAGTTGGGGCTGAGCCAGAACCAGCCCTCCCACTCCAGGCGGATGGAGCCGGTGGTTCCGCCGACAAAGTGCAGGTGGCCTGGAGGGGAGGGTTCTGGGAAAGTCCACAGGGGCTGAAGACACAGGGTGCTGTTGCTGTGGTTGTGACGACAGTGAGATGGAGACAAGTCCACACGGTCTCTCACATGTGGAATCTCATGAACAAAGCGACGGACCCACTAGGTCCAGAGACGTGGAAGCAGGGAAGAGGCTGACGAGCCTGGGGGGGGGGGGGGGGGTAACCAGAGCTTCCGTGTACACGTGCACAGCCCACGGACAGACCACAGTGCGGTGAAGGCCGGGGGGGCGGCAGGGTGGATGGAGGGGGTCAATGGGAAAAAGGGGGGGACATCTGGGACATCTGTAATCCTCTCGACAATAAAGGTAATTTAAAAAACTAAAGTAGGACAGCGGGGGAAGGGAGGTGGGCTGGGGACGGAGTATTTTAAGCTCTTCTTTTATTGGGTGTCCAGACGTGTGTGTGTGTGTGTGTGTGTGTGTGTGTAGAAAATAACTAAAAAGGCAAATCTTTTCATTGGCTTTTGTAATTTTCATATGTAAAGTCAGCGTAAAATGAAAGAAGAAGCCGTCCAACCTGCTGAAGGTTACCCACAGAGACCTAGGCTCCGCCCCAGCCTGTGGCCTGGGCCCCGGCAGCAGGCTGAGGACGGGAGTGACGGTGACGAGGAGCCAGCAGACGTCCCCCGGGCTCTCCCGGAGCACCCCCGTGCCCACCACCCGATGCTGCTCCAAGAGCCAGGAGGGAGCGGTCACCTCGTTCTCAGCTCAGAACACGGGTCAGTGCCCAGTGAGCCTCTGCTGGAGGGAGAGAGGGCTGTGACCTTGGAAAAGCCGCAGCGACTCGCCCAGCGGCGCCTTCCTGCTGAGGGAGAGCTGGGGCCGCGGCCCGTCAGCTCAAGTGCAGAGGTGACGCTCACCTGCACCACCCAGCAGGGACACGACAGGGGCTGCCACTCCCCGGGAGTCGGGAAGCAGGGCAAAGCGTGAGTAGGGCTTCCCAAGCCTGGGCACCCGCATGCATCACACATCCCCAGTCTGACGGCAGATGGTTCCCAAACGTGGACCATGAACCGTCTGAGACTTCGCGGGGATGGAGCGCTCATGGACCAGCACTGCACAGTGACACTGCGCCGGCCCTGGCCGCACCTGGGGCACTGCCCCTCACACCCTGAGCGACGAGGAGCCGAGGTTACCTGCACAAACAGGTAGATGAGGAGGCAGCACAGCGCCTGGAAGGGGCTCTCCACAGCCTGCAGTTCTTCCCTGGAGGAGGAGAGGTCGAAGCAGGCGAGGAGCACGTCCACCCGCTGGGCTTGGGCCCCGGGCTCCTGGCTCAGCCACAGCTGCTTCAAGCTGGGTGTCCCTCCTGCACGAGAAGAGTCCGTGAAGTTCATGCACGCTACTCTCTGCACCAGCAAGTCATCACATGCTTCTTCCAGAAAGACAGCAAGAGGACCCAGGACACGAACCGCTCCCCTCCCTGACACCTCTGGGCTTTAGCGGGACCAGGTCACTCAGCAGAGCTCACGCGAGGCCACACACACGCACTTCACAGAGACACTGTGCTTTCGTGTTCCGAGGGCAGCAGGCTCTTTCCTGCCTGCGCTGTGCCCTGTACAGCTAAGGATGTTCTCGGAGTGTGTTACCCCCTTCCCGGGCGCCTCGCCATCTGAGATCTTTGTGTGCTGGCTGGCCGTCCCTCCTCGGGGGCCCAGGATGAACGGAAACTAGTGCGTATGCAATCCTGGAACAGGTGTTTCCACGGTAAACCCGTGACTGCACTCACACCGCACGGGGACAATCAGAGACCCGCTTCAGCAGGGCTGTCTGTACCTGGGATGTTCACCTGCAGGGGCCTGACGAGGTCCGGGTGCCTCAGTGGGTTCCCAGAGTACACGAACCACTCCTGGACGGGGGGGCAGCTGCTGGCGCCACCTGAGGAAGGACAGCTGGTCAGTACATGGGTGAGGCCGTTCGTCCCCAGGCCCAGCTCTGCTGGGGACCCATTCCAAGCTGAGGCAGAGGTTCCTCCACTCAGGGCCGATGCTCCCCCACTCCCCCTGGGCACCCTGCACCCCCTCCACAGGCCTCTAAGGTGGAGGCAGGTACAGCAGCACCAGTCTGCCCTCACCTCTGAGTCACGGGGCAACAGGGACAGGTAACTTAACAGACCCTTAAAATGCCTTCTCTGTCACCAGAGGGTAAAGGGCAGTGCACAGAGGCTAGAGAGTGTTGTCAACATTCACAAACAGTAAGTCGGGCGCTGGCTGGTTTGGCTCTGCGGTTAGAGCATTGGCCCGCACACCAAGGAGTCGAGGGTTCGATTCCGGTCAAGGGCATGTACCTCGGTTGCAGTTCGTCCCCGCCCCTGGTCGAGTCGTGGGAGGCAGCCAGTCGATGTGGCTCTATCACATCCGTGTTTCTCTCTGTCTCTCTCTCCTCCCTCCTTCCCACTCTATCTGATAAGGAAAAGTATCCTCGCGTGAGGAATAACAAAAAAAAGAACAGCCCTGGCCGGTTTGGCTCAGCGGTTAGAGCATCGGCCTGCGGTCCAGAGAGACCCGGGTTCGGTTCCTGCTAGAGGAATGTACCTCGGTTGCAGTTTGTCCCCGGCCCCTGGTTGGGTCGTGCGGGAGGCAGCCACTCGATGTGTCCCTTTCACATCGATGTTTCTCTCTCTCTCTCTCTCTTCCTCTCTCTCCCTCCCACTCTATCTGAACAAAAAATGGAAAAATGTCCTCAGGTGAGGATAAAAAAAAAAAAGAACAGAGTAAGTCGGGCAGGGTACGTCATACCCTCAGCTCGACCTACACATTCAGATGGCACCGCTTTCACTCTTAATCCAGATGACCCCTCCCACAGGGACAGCTCCCGGCTCCTTCCAAAACTCTGAGATCCCCTTCAAGTAACAATAAACTCACGTCCTAGAAAAGTCTAGTTTGGCCACTGTCTGGGCACCGCTTCATTTCAGCGGTTTTAACGTCACCACTTTGAAATGAGAGCAGAAACGTCTGCAACAATTTGGTCCGTCTGAATGAAGATGAAGTAACCTGAACGCCACAGATGGAGACAGAGGGAAGAGGGAAGAGGGCCTGGCAATGCCTCACTGGAACTTCCGAACGCTGGCTCTGCGTTCGTTCACAGGACAGAGGAAAAGCTCACTGCTGGTCTCCTCCCCCGCACGCTTGCCGCCGCACCTGGAGACGGCAGCCTGGCCCACACCTGTCCTCAGTCACTCCCACGGGACAGACGATGCCTCTGTCAAGTCTCCTACACGTAACCGAGACACGTCTCCCTGGGAGCAAAGCCGGGCCCCTGTCCACACTCCACCCTCTCCCCTGTGACCTGCTTGGTCACATGACCACCACCCAGCGAGCCAATTCCTCACGATCTGGGTCTGCGGGTGTGCGTGGGGGCGTAGCAGAGAGCAAGGAGGAGCAAGGGGACTTGAACCTCTCAGTTACTGGGATTTTCAAGTTTGTAACCATCCTCTAGCTTTTTAAAAAATATAGTTGTCCTTAGGGTTCTGTAGTGTTTTTATACTGCTGTTTAATCTACAATTGTGTGTGCTCATGGTCCTTAAAATAACAAACTTTCCATTCTTTTTTTGTATAATTTTTTTTTTAAGTTACCTTTAGGTCAGTATCTAGAATTTCAATGAGGGAAGGGCCTGCAGGTTGCAGACTTGCAGGCGGGGCACCCACGAGACACGCCACCTTCCCCAGCCCATTGGATGGACAGGAGGACGACCAGGGACAGAAGGCCCACCAGGGTCAGGGCCCCCGAGCCCACGGGTTCTGCTCTAACGCAGGTAATCACGGAGCCATCGGGAAGGCGTTTCTTCCACCTCCTAAATTGTGGACGGTTTCCTAGTGGTTTACGCTAAGATTATCACGATCGTCAGAGAGACTGAAACTCAGAGAGAGTCAGAATCAGGTGAGAATAGGTGCGAGGCCAGGAATGGGCCAAGGGTGAGTGGGTCAGGGTCTCTCCCGCTTCTGGCCACAACGCCATTTCACCATCCAAATACCACATTTTCACGATAAAACACCTGCAGGCGTGACACCAACCAGCCGCTCCCACACGACCAGATCTGCAGAGCCCAGCAGTTGGCCCACGGCGAGGGACTCCGAGGGTCCAGTATCACCTAGCCTGCAGTCCTTGGCTCAGCCTCACAGGCCCAGTGGCACACGCTGAGGGCTTGGTCCCGGTGCTGAGTCTGTGTCGTGGAGACAAAGGCACCCTGACCCCGAACCTCACTTGAAGCGCTGCGCTCCACCTGCCAGGCAGCCGAGGCTCGGAGACAGCTGCTCCCTCTGTGGACCTGAGAGGCCGCCACTCTCTCCCGCATCTGAAATGTAATCACTAGCGTGGTCCTTTTCTGAGCGATGCCTTGCTCAATGCAAATACTCCTGAAAAGGTAGTACTTAGAGCAGACACTCATCAGACATCTCCCAATCACCTAACTGCAGCGAAAGCACCTGGACAGTCCCTGCCAGCTCAGCTGCAGCCTGGTGGGAGGAGGGACAGCAGCAGAGAGCCACAGCCCAGTCTGGCAGGTACAGACCGCAAAGGCTTGAGAATGGAAAGCACATGGTGCTGGAGGGAACAGAGGCGCTTGGAGGACTTTATTTCTAAGGACTTCAGGGAAGCACAGAATTGATCAGAAGAATGGTTTGAGCCAGAGAAACAGAAGTTGTGTCTCTCAACGTGGATCTAGTTTCCAAAGCGATGCGAGAGAACAGACACGTGGGTGTGCAAGGGCCCAGCCCAGCTCTGAGGACGCCCACGGGTGAGCGGAGCGCAGGGCCAGGGGAGGGCGACGGTCCCCACACGGAGGGGTCCAGCAGGAACCTGGAAGTCAGGGAGGAGTTTCCACAGAAAGAGGAGAGAGGTGGGGAACTCACCAGGGCACCAGGACAGTGGCCTTGATGCAGAGAGGGAAGAAAGGAGGAAACTCCTCCATAAGGGTGGAGACTGGGTGGGGAAGTGTTCCCACCATGTAGGAAAAGAAACAGGAACCAGAAGTGAAGACACAGGACACCGGCCCAGGAAGGCAAATGCCCAGCTCTTAGCCCGTTCCAACAGCAGAGAACAGAGACAACGAAGGACGGAAATGTGTGGTCATGAAGGGTAAAGATTCTAAGACTTTCCAAGAGAAAAGAAGTCACCAGGACAGGAACAGAGTCAACCAGCACTTCACACTGTCAGCAGCTAGAACACTCGAGGACGGGGCATGGCCGAGATGGGGTGGGGCTGCTCGCCCGACCCCACATCGGGACACGCTTTTGAAGCCACTGCGTCCTCACCCCGATTCTGTGCCCCGAGGCACCGTGCAGACCACAGCCTGGGGAGGAGGAGCCCTGGCCAAGGAGCGGGTCTGAGTGAGGACACAGAGCTCAGACGGAGGTTGCTGGGACCCCGGGCTGCAGGCAGACCAGCAGGGAGGTGGCCTTCCTCGGCAGAGCTGCGCCCCGAGCTCCCGGCTAAGACCTGAGCTCTGGGTACAGGGCAGACTCCGTGAAGCTGGACAACACAACCACTGAGAGCCCTGCTGACCACCTGCCAGGCCTGCACAGGCTCCAGTGCGCAGGGACCCCCCGAAACACCCCGCACTCAGGGGGCAGCCCAGGGGCGGGGCCGCTCCGGTTCGAGTATTTCCACAGACCCACGGGAATCCGCCAACACTTCCGAGCACCTGAGCCTTCCAGCACACGGTGATCACACACTCACATGGGAGTGAGCAGAACCACGCGGACCCGTTACGAGGACAAACGTCAACAGACTCTGGCCCAGAAGTGACAGGGAGGATGGAGTTTGTGAGAAGGACTTGAAGACGGCTCTGTGAATACGTCCAAGGGTTTAGAGCAGTGGTTCTCAACCTTCCTAATGTCCCACCCTTTAGTACAGTTCCCATGCTGTGTGTGGGCATATCTGCATGTGGGCGACCCGCCTGGAGACGGATAGAGGAGCGGTGTCTTGGTTCCTAAGACCATCGGAAATATGTGTTTTCCGATGGTCTTAGGCGACCCCTGTGAAAGGGTCGTTTGACCCCCAAAGGGGTCGTGACCCACAGGTTGAGAACCGCTGGTTTAAAGGAAACCATGAAGACAGGGAAGAAAGAAATGGGATTTCTGAACAGCTGAGGAACAGTATCTGAAGGGACCATCTCCCTGGCTGGGACAGTGGCACACAGACGAGGCGGAAGAGGACTCACTGACCTTGGACAGAGCACAGAGAGGGGCTCAGAGACCACCTGGTGCCTGAGGACACTGAGCTGCAAACCACACACGCAGCTGACGGAGGGCCTGGAGGGCGAGGCGAGAGAGAGAAAACAGCGTCGCGCTGACACAGACCGAGGGTCACGCTGCGAACCAAGGCGGACAGAGCAGCTCGCAGACCCTCGCTGCTCATGGGGAGCAACAGTGAGAAGGACCTGTCAGCCCACAGGACACAACACGAGCCGGAGACCATGTGTGACAGGTCTGACGTGCTGAACGAAAACATCTACAATTCTATGCCCAGCAAGTGTACTTCTGAAACAAAGATATTCTAGGGAAAAAACTCGGGAATAAAATGAGCACAAGAGCCCTGGCTGATATGGCTCAGCAGTTAGAGCATCGGCCTGTGGACCAAAGGGTCTCGGGTTCGATTCCCGGTAAGGGCATGTACGTGGGTTGCAGGTTCGATCCCCGGTCAGCGTCGTGTGGGAGGCAATCAATCGATGTGTCTCTCTCTTTCTCCCTCCCTCCCTCCCTTCCACTCTGTCTAAAAATCAATGGACTAATATCCTCAGGTGACAACGAACAGAACAAAATAAAAAAGAAATTCACTGAGTCCTGTGACTCTATTGCCACGTTCTTACAGGTAGGGAAGTCGTCTGGGTCATGACAGGCTTAGAGATTAAAAAAGAGCTGGGGCCCGGCCCGTGTGGTCAGTGGGTGAGCGTTGATCCATGCACCAAGAGGTCGCCAGTTCGATTCCCGGTCAGGACACATGCCCAGGTTGTGGGGGGCATGCAGAAGGCGGCCAATCGATATTCTCTCTCATCAATGTTTCTATCTCTCTTTCCCTCTGCCTTCCTCTCTCTCTAACATCAATAAAGAAAAAAAAATTTTAAGACAAATGGCTGTTTAAAGGAAGGGCTGGAAAATGACAGCCTGTGGGCCAAATCTGGCCTGTTTTCATGGTCTGAAAGCTAATGCTTCCCACATTCTTTTCAGTGACTGATAATTAGCAAAGGAGACCCTCCTGTGACTCAGGTACGGCGCAGAGCTCAGATTCGGCGACGTGGGGGTGAACACGGGGAAGCTCGACTGGCCCCGCGGCGCCGTCACCGACCGTCGACTGCAGCAGGGGGCTCAGGGCTGGTCACAGCGACGGGGGCACCTCTGAGCCTCAAAGTTTACTGCCCCATCCTGCACAGAGCAGCTTTCCAACCCCCATTTAAAGTAAAAATGAGAATCCTGTATTAGGGGTTTAAAATACATGCATAATTTCAAAAAGTTATACACTATATGTTTTATTTATCTAACACTTTCAAAATGACCAAAACACAGAGAAGGAGGACAGATCGGGGTCCGTGGGACAGGGAAAGAAGGCAGGACACCCAGAGGCAGCGCCTGTGGGGAGCCCAGGTCTGCGTGCTGACGTGGGGTGGGACGGCAGACCTAGGAGGACGTGAAGACCAGTGAGGCACGGTGACGGCCTGCGGTCCAGCCAACGTCCTGCTCTCCTGAGCTGACCTCACAGGCACCCTCTCTGGGGCAACCGGGTGGTGTCTCTGTGGAACTCAATGTATTACTGCTGCAATCTGCGAGTGTGTGATTACTTCGAAATAAAAAAGGGTTAAAACTACACAGGGGACGTTAAACCAACAACAGCTGGAACGATGGGAACAACGGAAGAGCGCTGCTGCGTGGACGCTGCGTGAAGAGTCAAGGATGTATATTGCACAGCCTAGAGCACCCGCTACAAAGACAATAGGGAAATCTAGCAATCCCAAAGAAAATATAAAACAAAATAAAAATTACTCACTTGATCCAAAAGAAGTCAGAAAAAGAGTAAGTAGGAAAAAAAACCACAGCCAAGAGCAAAATGGAGACAACGATTACATTAAACGTAAAAGGTCTAAACGTTCCAATTAAAAGACAGAGACTGTCAGACAATATGCTGCTTAAAAGAGGTGTACTTTGCATATAAAGAGGTATTTTTAAAGTAAAAGCACAGAACAAGGCTACCCCATGCAACACTAATCACAAGACTGGAGTGCACACGTTATATCAGACAGAGCCAACTTCACGACAAGGAGCACTGCGCGATTTTTAAAAAAGGGAAATCTCATAATGTTAAAAGGGTCCATTCATTAAGCAACACAGCAATCCTCAATACATATGCACCTAACAACAGAGCCTCTAAGAGAGCTGAAGCAAAAACTAACAAAACACGATGTATAAATAAAAACATCTACAATAACACCTGAAGGTGTCAACATTCTTTTCTCAAGAACCAAGAACAACGGACACTGGCAGAAGAGCTGAGCAGCCCCTCCACACGCCGGACATGGATGGGACACTCCACTCCACAACGCAGAGGACACGCCATTCCCACGTGCACGCGAGGACACGCTAGCCAGATGACATGGAGCACGCTTTGGTGTCATCACCATAAATAAACCAGCAACAGCAGCATTTCATTTTCACATCCTAATAATGTAAACTTCATGTCAAAAACCAAAAAGCTGGAAAAGAAAGATGAAAGGTAGAGACCAATTATGAAGACAAATTCGATCAGAGCACTCTCTCCTGTCACTGCGATGACCTAATGGAGTTATCCATGTGACTGCAAGGGGATCACCAAAGCACGAAGTTTAAGTCAGTCAAGTTCACGTACTTTAGCCTCACTTAATAAAATGCAGGGGACCCTTGAACACGAGCTTGAACTTGGGAGACCCACGGACATGCACCTTCCGGTAGGCCCGTGCGGCTCACAGCCGCCGTCCAGGAATCGAGGACATAGAGGGCCAACTGCACTGTGTGTGAACTTCTGACTCAGTGTGGGGATGATGCCCCTAGCCCTGCATTGTTCTGTTCAAGGGTCAACTGTATTCTAGAAACAATTCTAGGCAAATATTATTCTATAATGTACATTTTTTTCATGATGAAAATATATTTTTTAACCTATCTTTATTGTTGAATGTATTACAGATGTTCCTCATTTTCCCCCCATTGCCCCCCTCCTCCCCGTTCCCACCCCCCTCTTGCCCTTCCCCACACTGTTGTCTGTGTCCATTGGTTATGCATATATACATATAAGTTCTTTGGTTTATTTCTTCCCACCCCCCAAACCCCCTTGCCTTTGAGGTTTGTCAGTCTTAACAACCAATTTGTACTTCTTAATCCCTTCATCTTTTTCACCCATCCCCCCAGCCCCCACCCATCTGGTAACCAACAAAAGTTCTCTATCTATGAGAATGTTTCGGTTCTGCTCGTTCATTTTGTTTGTTCATATTTTTTTTTATCTTTTTCTTCAAGAAGACTCTTCAACATTTCATATAATAATGGTTTGGTGGTGATGAACTCCTTTAGCTTTTCCTTGTCTGGGAAACTCTTTATATGGCCATCGATTCTAAATGACAGCTTTGCAGGATAGAGTAATCTTGGTTGTAGGTTCTTGCTTTTCATCACTCTGAATATTTCTTGCCACTCTTCTGGCCTGCAAAGTTTCTTTTGAGAAATCAGCTGACAGTCTTATGGGAGCTCCCTTGTAGGTTAACTAACTGCTTTTCTCTTGCTGCTTTTAAGATTCTCTCTTTGTCTTGAACCTTTTGCATTTTGATGATGGTGTGTCTTGGTGTGGGCCTCTTGGGGTTCATTTTGTTTGGGACTCTCTGTGCTTCCTGGACTTGTATGTCTGTTTCCTTTGCCAAGTTAGGGAAGTTTTCTGCCATTATTGTTTCAAATAGGTTTTCAATTTCTTGTTCTCTCTCTTCTTCTGGCACCCCCAAGATGCGAATGTTGGCACGCTAGACGTTGTCCCAGAGGCTCCTTACACTATCCTCATTTTTTTGGATTCTTTTTTCTTTTTGCTGTTCTGATTGGGTGTTTTCTGCTTCCTTATATTCCAAATTGATGGTTTGCTTCTTGGCTTTACCTACTCTACTATTGAATCTGTGTAAACTATTCTTTAGTTTAGTTAGTGCCTCCTTCATTTCCAACTGTGCATCCTTCATTTCTGACTGGTCTTTTTTATGCTCTTGAGGCCCTCACTAAGTTCACTGAGGTTCTCACTAAGATCACTGAGGTTCTCACTAAGTCCATTGAGCATCCTTATAAGCAGTATTTTGAACTCAGCATCTGTTAGGTTGCTTAACTCCATTTCACTTAGTTCTTTTCCTGGAGTTTTGTTCTGTTCTTTCATTTGGGACCTGTTTCTTTGTCTCCTCATTTTGGCTGCCTCCCTGTGTTTGTTTCTATGTATTACTTAGCGAGAGGTATGGGTCTAGCTGAGACCAGATGCTGCTTGTTTGAAAGAATTTAGGAAAAGCTGAAGCAGGATCCAAGACAGGCCAATCCTATGGTAAAGCAACTGGCAACAGCTTGGGTGGGCCTGGAAGTTGGGTGGGGCGGGGCCTCAGGGAATCACCAGGGCAGGGCAAACAGTGTGAGCTAGGTAGCTGGAGTCCCAGATTTCGTAGCTGTAAGACTTCCATTCAGCTTGATTTGAGGCAATTTTGAATGATGGTTGTTCTGTAGTTTAGTTGTAAGTTTGATGTGGTTGTGGGAGGAGGGGAGGTCCATCTTTTTTAATCATCAGTCAATGTACAATCATTCATGTTCAGAAAGAATATGGGCAGAAAGCCATATAAGGAGAAAATTAAACAATATTTGTTCCCAAAGTTTAATACATAGGCTCTTTTGTTTCTGTTTTTCTTTTTTTTTAATCCTTACCCGAGGATTTTTTTTTCATTAATTTTTTTTCAGATAGAGTGGGAAGAAGGGAGGGGGAGAGAGAGAGAAACATCGATGTGAGAGAGACACATCAATTGGTTGACTCCCGCATGACCCCGACCAGGGCTGGGATTGAACCTGAAACCAAGGTGTGTGCCCTTGACCAGGAATCGAACCCATGATCCTTCAGTCCTCAGGCTGATGCTCTAACCACTGAGCCAAACTGGCCAGGTCATGGTCCTGTTTTTTTTTTTTTTTAATCCTCACCTGAGGACATTTTTTCATTTTTTGTTCAGACAGAGTAGGAGGGAGAGAGAGGAAGAGAGAGAGAGAAACATCGACGTGAAAGGGCCACATCGAGTGGCTGCCACCCGCACGACCAACCAGGGCCGGGGACAAACTGCAACCGAGGTACATGCCCTTAGCGGGAACCGAACCCGGGTCTCTCCGGACCGCAGGCCGACGCTCTAACCGCTGAGCCAAACCGGCCAGGGCAGTCCTGTTTTTTTTTTTTTAAATGATGATTACCCTTGCTATGGAGAGGAGAATGAGATTTTTTTTTTTAAGAGAGAGAAATAGAAACATCAATGTGTGAGAGAAACATCCATCGGTTGCCTCCTGCACGCCCCCTGCTGGGAATCGAGCCACACCCCGGGCATGTGCCCTGACCAGGAATTGAACCAGGACCTCTCAGTCCGTGGACAACGCTCTGTCCACTGACCACGCCAGTCCGACTGTTTCTGTTTTTAAATCAGCTTCTTCCTCATCACTTCTCATGTCAGATAGGGTATTGCAGTCGGCCTGTCTCTGAGTGACACAGATCACCGTGTGCATTGATCATCAATGGCCTATAGGAGGAAGTGCTCTTTCCTCCCCAAACTATTCCTCAGAGCGCGTCAGGGGCCTGAGGGACTTCCTGTCGGGGTGAAAGGCCCTCCCAAGCCAGCTCTGGCCCCTGATATCCTCCCCCTGCCTCTCACTGCACAATGGACACAGAGATGGGGGACACGTGAACTTCATGACAAACCTGTAAAGGAAAATTCTGTTTATATTTTAAAAGATGACGCACTCGATTCTATCATTTTGTGGAACCCCCCTCAGAGGGAGCGCAAGCCAACACTGTCGTCTTCATGAACACACCTGTACTTCCTCAGGAGGGACAGCATTTTCACACTTTGAAAAAGCGCAAGTCCTCTTAAGGTATAAAAATATAACCTTTCACAGAAACGAGGCTCTTTTTTTAATGAGTGCTGACCAGTGGCTGGCTGGCTGGTCGCAGGTGCTGTGGCCGTCACCTGCCTGCACAGACGCCAGTGGTCTTCCCCACGACACGTGGCCGAGGACACACCTGCTGGAGTGCACCTGTGTCCTCCTCGGCCCGCGTCAGAGCCCACCTGCGCCCGCGGGACTCACCGTGGCCGTCAGCCAGCAGCAGCGAGTAGACGCGCTGCCGCACTGGGCGGTAGACGAAGGCCTGGCTGGGCAGCGCCTGGTCCAGCGCGTCCTCCAAGGTGTTGCTGCACTCGATCTCCCCATTGGCCATGATGTTGTACACCAGGTAGCTCTCCGCCTGCACGTGACGGGCTCTAGCAACCTGCTCGGAATGGAGACACAGCGCATTTCTCTTTGCGAAGAACCACCTCCAAACAGCAAACGTCGGCACCTTTGAGTCACACACCAGTGCTTTCAAGGGACACAGCAAGGAATAACTGTCCCCAGTTCAAGCTGGCATCTGTTTCCTGTCCTCTGGGCTTCTAGCTGAGAGGTTACTGCCGTTCCCTGTCCTCCAGCCCCCAAGCACCCGCCAGACTCGCTGACTCCACAGCATGGTCCTCTGCCCACCCGAGAGCAAGGCCTGCTGGGAAAGTTCTGCCAGACCCACCCCTCACCACCTGGGCAACCGCAGGTCCAATCATGGCCCTCCTCCATGCCTCCGCACAGCCGCCACACATTCTTCCCACTAAGAGCCGAGGCCCCTTTCCAGTCAAGACCTCAACCCTCCCCAGCACACATCACCAGCCACAGAGCATCCTGCAGTGCTCCCGGGATGCCCGCCCCCCCCTGCCCGTGCTCCACAAGCTGTCCCGGTCCTCCTAGCCTCCACTGCACCAGTCCATTTCCCTCGAGGGCTCACCTCAAGCATCACCCTCTCCATAACCCTCTGCTCCCCTCCTCTTGGGGCCTGACTCACTGACCCTGCAGTCATCTTGCCTGGCTCTCACTAAACCATCAACTCCCTGGGAGGAGAAACTGCTCACATTCACGCCTGTGCTCAGCACTTCCTGAGTGACAGCCACATGCCGAGCACACGCCCGTCTGCCTTGCTGTGCCTGGGCACGTGGCAGGTGAAGGGAGGTACAGGCGTCCCTCGCCACTCCGCGCTTCGACGTCCGCGGCTTCACTCTATCACGGTTTTTTCAAATATGTTCATTAAATTTTTTTTTTTTTTTTTTTTGGTACGTGCCCCTAGCGGGAACCGAACCCAGGACTCTCTGGTCCACAGGCCGACGCTCCAACCGCTGAGCCAAACCGGCCAGGGCCAAGTATGTTCATTAAAAAGTTGATCGAGACAGTGAAAATGACATAGCGCACGCTCGGTTGTCTGAGTCAGTTATACATCCCTGTATTACAATTACAATTAAAATTACTGTACGTACGGACTGTAGGCCTGTGTATTCGAGCACCCCAGGAATCCTTCAATGGCGGGTGCAACCGCTAGAGTCTGGAACGGATTAACCGCAATAAATAAGGGACGACTGTACAATGTAAATGATTCACTTTCTCGTTACGTAAGAATTTATAATCAGAAAGGCTGTAATAGCCTACATACAGCTTCTATTTTCCTGTGAATAACATCCTTATTACCGTAGGAATAAATTCATCTACATTATCACTCAGCATTTAAATCCAAACAGCATACAGCTAACGGCATTTAAAATGTGGTATTAGGATAACTTGGAATGTCAGAAACTCTGTAAATCAGACTCATTATTCATACACACTAGTTACATGCATTCATCACGCAGACTTGAGTCTTAACCTCTTCACTCCTCACGTTCTTCATATACAAAACAGGTTTAATACAGGTTCCGACCTCACAAAACTACCGTGAAGCTTACAAGAGGTAACACCTGGAACACCTGGCCGGCACACCTGGAGTGCTCAGTAACTGCTACAAGGCAGACAGACCACAGAGCCACTACTCGGCACTGACTGGCTGAGGATCAGAAGTGACCCACCCTTCGTGCCCCTCAGACCCAGGATCTGTCAGAAACGTCAGCTGTGCGTCACGAGCCTTTGTGGCAACCGCGTCGTTTATGTTCCCATCCCTGTGCACCATTTCTGATGCTTTCACTTCAAACGAGTCGGTGTGCTGACAAATGTATCCAGAAAGTTGCACGTACCTACTGAGAAATCTTAGTCTCTGGCAGCTCACAGCCTAGGCCTTCTGGAAGCACACGCAGCCCCATCAAGGTCGGCCCCACTCCCACCTCCCCTGGGAGCTTCTCTCTGTGCCCTAACTCACCACGACCTCCCCTCCAAATCCCAGCACCCCCCTCTGTGACGGTCATGGGGCAGCATAGAGGACAGTTACGACGGCAGTTCCCCTGGCCACGTCACACTTCCTACCTGAACTCCCGGGTCCTCTGTGCCTCAGCGTGCCTGAGCCCCTGCAGGCAGTCACATCCACTGACCAGTCCCTTGATGGATGTTTTCAACCAGGACCTGTTAGGTTTGGGTGGTCTATCCACATACCTTTAGGATTTCAGCATCTGAAACCATGGTTACTTGTTGCTTGAGTTCAGGCTCCATGCTGATGGGGTCTTCTTGCTTGGACTCAGGGTCTGTACACATGGGACTTTCTTGCTCAGACTCAGGGTTTGGACCCACGGGAACTTCTGGCTTGGGTTCAGGGTCTGAACTCACGGACACTACCTGACTGTCCAAAGGTGTTATAACTTTGGCTTTCTGGGAAATCCATGGAGATTTCTGTCCTGGCAAAAGATACGATACCATCCCCTTATAAAAAAGAGCTTTGCTTGGTCCCAAAGGTAACATCTCTTCTAGCTTTTTCTCACCTTGATGCAAGCGAAGGACTTTAGATATGTGGTCGGCGACAGCGAAGATAACATTACCTTTTCTGTCACAGTTCTCTCTCCCAGAGGTGTAGGAAGACAAGCACTTGTACCGAAAGGTTTCGAACAGGCCTTCCGGGACCACGTCGTTGCCCAGCAGGCAGGCCAGCAGAGGGAGGTCCGCCAGGCGGAGGCCCAGGCTCTCGCACAGCTTCTCCCGGCAGAGCATGACGGTGCTGAGGCTGTCCAGGCAGAGCTCGCTGATGGAGAAGTAGGGGCAGGTGTCGTAGATCAGGTAGTCCGTGTCCTCCCCGAGGATGCCCAGGCAGTGGCTCTGGAGGCCGTAGGCCGCCACCTCGTAGTCGGCCTCCTGCAGGGAGCACAGTGTCTCCTGACCCAGGGTCTTCAGAGCGAAGCGCGTAAATATGGCCAGCCCCGAGGGGATGAAGAACATGTTTCTGCTGGGCTGTGCCCTGTGCGACTTGAGGTGCTGGAAGATCCTGGCGACCTCCCTGTTGTTCCTGAGCCTCCGCTTCACCCACACGTCCCGCTTGTGCTGCTCCACCATGCCGTCAAAGAAGAAGACCAGCTTGATGCCCGCGGCCGTGAAAGTCCTCACAAAATCGCGCAGGACGGAGAAGTATTCCTTCCACTGGCCGCCGCAGACCCAGGACTCCGGGGTATACCAGTAGCGGAGACAGCACATGGCGTCGACCACGACGGTGGGGGTGCTCCCGGGGTGCCTGCTGCGGTGCTGCTCCGCCAGCTCCCGGAGGCTGACCACCGTGCACACCTGCGGGCAGCTGCTCCCCACAAACCCCTGCAGGCCTCGCACCCCCATGGCCGAGCTCCCGCAAGCACCTGCAGGGAAAGGAAACCAGTCGTTAGGGCACCTGACAGCAACTCAAGACCACGCTGAACGTCCATCCTCCACCGGGAACCTAGAGTCTTCCACGGAGCACAGGAGGAGCTTGACCTCAGCGTAAGTCACTTCGGGGGACTTTCCAAGGATGCAGTGTAGCATCTTTGAAGATTTTAACTAAGACTGTTACTCAAGAGACTTCTCAACTGAGTTCAAAACAGGATCACAGTTTTCAAATAAGTAATATTCCCCATCTAGGAACCCAAATAAAAGTTAACTTTGAAAATCTAAAACATAAACTGGTATTTCTCAAAATAATTTTG
Source organism: Tadarida brasiliensis (assembly GCA_030848825.1). Classification (NCBI taxonomy): domain Eukaryota; kingdom Metazoa; phylum Chordata; class Mammalia; order Chiroptera; family Molossidae; genus Tadarida; species Tadarida brasiliensis. The sequence continues at coordinate 111,238,498 of CM061262.1, read as the reverse complement.
TTGAGTGAAAGCCAGATAACCCCTCCCAAAAGTACACACTGTATGATCCCATTTATATAAAACTCCAGTTCACTGAGAGTGAGCTCACCTTTAGTGACAAAGAGCCTAGCAGGGGTCATGTGGGCGGGATTCATACGGGGAGGCTCCTGCGGACGGACCCATCCGTGACCTCGACTGTGCGACGGCTCACGGCAAACACGTGTGAGCTGTGACTCAGAGCGTGTGCAGTTCACCGTGTGTCAGCTACACCCCAATAAAGGCCAGAAAGAAAACCAGCGGATCCCTGAACAACACAGGTGTCGGGTGCTGACCACCTGCACAGTCCAAAGTCCGCGTGTAAGTCAAGTCAGCCCTCTGCATCACAGACCCCCACCTCTGGTCAAAAATACAGCACGCCGACAAGTTCCTGCGACATCCGGATGCTGGATGACTGACTGAGTGGAAAACTGCCCCTTCTAAAACGTAGAACATACAAGGCAGTTCAGTCAGAATTCAAAATCTGGAAAAAAATGAACCAAGCAGAGTACTTTATACTGAGATATCCTTCCCTAATAAGAAGTGTAATATAAGGTAGTAACATCCACCAAAGGTCAGAAAAAACTCCACGATGACCCATGTTGCCTCAGGGGCCTGTTCTCTGCAATCTGGTTTAAGTCACCGGGACTCAGTGTCCTTCGACACAACAAGAACCCCACACAGCAGACACGGCGCGAGCACGCGTGGGCGCAGCCCTGAGCTCACCTCTCCAGACCGCGCACGTCACACAGAGGCCTCCAGTCTCCACGACGACCCTGACAGGTAAACACCTGTAACTGTGTCACAGGCTGAAAAGGCCCGGGCACAGGGCGCTCACTCAGGGACTCACTGCCCGTCAGACACAGACTCCACAGAATCTGAAGTTGCTGTTTAATAGCCACTAAGTGAAAAACATACAAAAACTGAGTGGATACCCGGCCGGTGTGGCTCAGTGATTGAGCATCGACCCTGCACCAAGAGGTCACCGGTTCAATTCCCAGTCAGGACACATGCCCAGGTTGTGGGCCAAATTCCCAGTGGGGGGCATGCAGGAGGCGGCCAATCAATGTTCTCTCTCATCGATGTTTCTGTCTCTCTCTCCCTAAAATCAATTAGGAAAAAAAAATTTTAAATTAAGTGGACATAAGTAACACACATTTATGTTGAAATTTAGAGAACTTTTGCTCATTGACGACATATGATGGAACACACGAATCCACACACCCACACCACTGCAGAACTCTTACTAGACCAGTATGGCATTTATCTTGGGAACGTTATCAAAATATGAGACCGAAGCAGACTGGACTTTATAACACGATTATCTCACTGCAAGGTGGTTGTAGTTTGACCCCCGGGCACGGAGTTCTCTGACATGCCGACGGCAGGCAGGTGCAGGTCTGGGAAGGGCGTCTAAGGACACAAGGTGGTCACAATGCTCAGACTGCTCAAAGTCCAGGCCACTTTTCGACGCCCAGCTCTGGAAAAAGCAGGCTTGCGAGGTTTGTTGACAATGACTGAAGCAAAAGTTTGTCCAGTCAGTGTGGCTCAGCGGTTGAGCGTCGACCCTGCACCAAGAGGTCGCCAGTTCAATTCCCGGTCAGGACACATGCCCAGGTTGTGGGCCTGATTCCCAGTGGGGGGCATGCAGGAGGCAGCCAATTGATGTTCTCTCTCATCGATGTTTTATCTCTCTCCTCCTCTCCCTTCCTCTCTCTGTAAAATCAATAAAGGGGTAAAAAATTAAAAAAAAAAGTTAGTGTCACAAACGGTGTGACTCGGTTTCCATTCTTTCACCAGGCTCCCGGCTGCGTGCTGCCCACCCCTCTCCCACGTCCACCAGCAGACGCTGCCCTCGCCCCAGCTTCCACAGGCCGGCCCATTCGTGCAGCAGCCTGCCACGCTCGGGCTGGCTGCCTTCCCTCACCAACCACAAGGATTTCTGTTTCAAGCATTTTCCTACTAAAACTGCAGTGACACGGAATGTCCTGAACACCCTCCTCGTTACTTTACAAAGAGTTGGATTCGGCTCCGCTTTGATTTCATTCAAATGTTTCCTTCTCTTATCCCAGTAACGAAAGCCCACTACTTTAATTAGACACAGTTTTTCCCTGGCTTTCACACTGCCAATCTCCCATTCTGAATCACAAACCACCTCAGGAATGTTACCTTACAATGTGCTCTTCTGAGGCGTTTCCAAAGAAAAACTCGGATGCGCAAAGATCTGGGAACCTGGAGGGCAAAGAGTCCTTCCGTTTTCAGCTCACCACGCTGCCCACCCACCACCCCGGCCAACACAGGCCTGTGGTGGGAAACATCTGTGGCCCTGGCCGTGGCTCAGTGGTTGGAGCATCGTCCGTGCAACAAAAGGTTGTGGGTTTGATTCCCTGTCAGGGCACATACCCAGGTTTGAGGTTTGATCCTGGTTGGGGCTCATATGGCAAGCAACCAATTGATGTCTCTCTCTCACATCAATGTTTCTCTCTCTCCCCCTTCCTCTCTCTCTAAAATCAATAAAAATATATCCTTGGGTAAGGATTAACTTTTAAAAAAAAATTTTTTTTACCCCTTTATTGATTAAAAAAAGATAATTTTGTGGATTTTTAAAACATTTTTTAATCTTTTTATTGCTAAAAGCAACACTGAAGTTTTTCATTCTCTACCTTTAGGCAGTTTTATTTTTTTACTTTATTGATTTTAGAGAGAGAGGAAGGGAGAGGGAGAGAGAGATGGAAACATCCATGAGAGAGAACATCGACTGGCCGCCTCCTGCATGCCCCCCACTGGGGATCGGGCCCACAACCTGGGCATGTGCCCTGACCGGGAATCGAACCAGCGACCTCTTGGTGCATGGGTCGACACTCAACCAATGAGCCACACCAGACGACCTCTACCTTTAGGTAGTTTTAAAGATGATTCCAGCCCAGCCAGTGTGGCTCAGTGGTTGAGCATCGTCCCATGGACTGAGAGGCCCTGGTTCCATTCCCGGTCAGGGCACACCCCAGGGTTGCAGGCTCCATCCCCAGTGGGGGGCATGCAGGAGGCAGCCTATCCATGTTTCTCTCTCACATTGATGTTTCTATCTCTCTCTCCCTTCCTTTCTCTCTAAAAAATCAATAAAAACATATTTAAAAATAAAATAAAACAAAGATGATTCCAAATGTATATATAATTTCATTTATCCTACTGGTAAATTATAAGGAAATCTTCATTGTCTAGAAAGAAAATGGAAGTTACGTCTCATTTGGTAGGAGTCTTACTGCCCAAAACACAGCCTGGGAAATCAGTTCCACCCACGAGCGCCTCTCCAGGGCAGATGACGCCAGCTGTCACACCCCGCACCCAGCAGCGTCTGCCATGCAGGGGGAAGGCGTGCACGCACACACACGCACACGCACACACGGGCGAGCGTGCTTGCAGCATTTGTGAATGAATACATGAAAGCATCAAAGGGCAGGTGTATCGAGAGAAACCAGGAGTCACCAAATGCACAGACCCCGAGTGTGGGCAGAGGAGTGAGGGAGCCGTGCCCCCCAGCAACACCAGTGCAGGGCACTGCGAGGCCAGGCCACAGGCACCCAGGGGGCATGCCATCCCAGACGCGGCCTCACCTCCAGGAACGGCTTCCTCTCCTTGCAGCCAGACCCGTCCCAGTGCACAGGAGACAAGTCCAGAAGCTCCTTTATTCACCCTCCGTCAGACAGACAGGAATGCAGAGGAGGGGCCTGCCACCCACAGGAGGGTCGGAGACTACACGTCCAGAGCCACTCCAGACACCGGGACAAAGGACTCAGGTGGCCCCGGGGACACGTCCCACGTGCAGAGCAGCATCTGCCAGACAACCGGGTCCCATGGCTGCAGCCCCCTTAAGATCTGGCCAGCACCCCAGGGTGCCAGAGCATTCCCTGTGCAGAGGGCAGCTGAAGAACTGGAGTTGACCGAAATGGGCTTTTCAAGTTGGAGACAAGTCAAGTTAATGTCCTACAGGGCGATAAAACCATAACCTTGCATTTATCTTTACCAAACAAATAATTTGTATCTCCACAGGACAAAAACCTATAAGGAACATGCAACACCAATGCCTGGGCTCTGGTCGGGAGCAGAGCCCTGTGAGAGCCAGGGTGGGGTCTGCTCGGCAGGGGCTCTGGACGGCAGGGACAAGCACAGTCCTTTTGGTTCTGTGCTTCGTTTCTGGGTCTTCGATGGCCATGCTGGCTGGGCCTCGGTCCCCGCAGCGAGGCCCCTCACGGCTGATGTGGGATGTCTGAAGCCTGCTCTTTCTTCTCTCCTCTCGCCCCACCAAAAACAAAGCGATTTATGGGGACCCCGTACACAGAAGGGTAAGAAGAGGGACTGAGGGTTCCGAGAGGTTTACCCCATGGCAGCATGTGGGACAGTGCTGGCTCGTCCACTGAGGACTCGTGGCCCCACAGACACCAGTGAGTAGGTAAAGCAAGGGGAGTGCCACCTGGGTGGTCTCCACATGTCAAGGCTGCCACCCAGGCTCCTTCCACACTGACAGAGCGCTCCTGGAGCGAGCGTCAGGCAGGCTCCTCGGGCCCTTCCCCACCAGGCCTCACCCTCAGGCGTCCATGCTCATCCAGCAGGAACCCTACTGAGTCCGCTGAGACCCCCACCCCTGCATCTGATTACACTCCTCAGCCCCTGCCCCGAGTCTTGCCGATCCCTCGCTCTGCCTATTGGCTATAAACCCCCAGATGTCTCTGCCGTATTTGAAGTGGGGCCCCATCTCTCTCCCCTGTGGCAGCAGTCCTGAATAAAGTGTTCCTCACTGTTCTCCGGGTCACACGAGAAATGGGGAGCCTGTAGCTGTTGCGACACACCTCACTGTGTCTAGGTGGACATCCAGATGCGAGCGCCCTAGCGGGACCCCCACAACAGTCTGGCCGTGACCCCTCATGCCAAGAACCAGAAAACCAGCGCGAGGCTGACACAGACGCTGCGCCCCAGGAGGACGTGCGGACGCGGGGCGGTGCTGACGGAAGGAAAGGTTCGGAATAAACTCGCCCAGTTGACTCTGACCTCCACCTCCTTGCAGGGAAACCCTGAGCGGTCACCTTGTTCTAGAAGCTTCATTCTCTTATCTGCAAGACCAACTTCATAAATTGGTGAGATGTGACTTCATGTAGATTATAAATTTATTCACACTTCTCATCAGTTGCCTAAAGTTGAGTAAAATCTGCATTTTAGCACCAGTCTAAAATGTTAAATTATCTCAAAACTTAAAACAAAGTCATATAAATATTAGCGATGGTTTACTATACTTTTGATTTTATAAGTTAGATTAACTTTTTAATATTGGAAATATTATTTGTAAAAATTTTTTCTGATTAAGAGTAGCCATGAAAAATAAAGTAGCCATGTTCTTTGCAGAAAATCATAGACAGGGAAAAAAAACATAAAAAAAAAAAAAAAACTACTCATAATCTCATCTTCCAAAGATAAGGACTATGATAAATATTTTAGAGTATCTATTTCCAGTCGTTTTTTTTTTTTCTTTATTGGTTTTTTAGAGAGGGAGAGAGAGATAGAAACATCGATGAGAGAGAACATCGACTGGCCGCCTCCTACATGCTCCCCACTGGGGATCGGGCCCACAACCTGGGCATGTGCCCTGACCAGGAAACGAACTGGCGACCTCTTGGTGCACGGGTCACCGCTCAACCACTGAGCCACACCGGCCGGGCCCACAGTGCAATTTTAACGGAGCTCCCCTCGCCCCCGCTGTTGCATATTTAGGTTATTCCCTATCCCGCAGGCCATAAACAAGAACATGAGTCACACCCACGTACACACATCTCTGAGCACATCTCGGACATTTCCTTGGGATGAATCTCAGACATGAAACTGCTGAGGCCAAGTAAAAGCACATCCTGGCAATTCTCCTCCGACAGACTGTCCCTCCACAGCCGTAACTCATTAGCACTAGGCTCTCCTCACCGCCACCAGGGCAGCTCCATCTGAACACAAATCCGGCTTCCTCAGTCAGCAAGGAGCCCTGCAGCAGACACAGAGCCATGAAAACACCCACAGCCCTGCTGTCCAGCAGCTGACGCTCCAGCAGGAACACGTCCAACAGGCAACAAGCCCTGGGCTTACTGTAGGACAGAGAAGGGCAGAGACGTGACTGGGGAACACAGCAGGAAGACCCAGCCAGCCCAGGTCCCAGTCCCACGATGGCTCTCCTGAGTGGCCAACTAAAGGAGGGACAGCTGGCGGACGGGAGTCCTGAAGCAAGAGTAGTAAGTCCACAAGGTGTTTTTTATTATTAAATGGATGTTTCTAAGATGCTTAAAACATCTGTTCTATTAAGTAGTTTAACCTGCAGCTTCATTTATAAGCATGTTCCTCAAACATGGAAAACGGAAAAAATAACCCCAAATGCGAAGCATGGCTAGCGCCTCTGCAAGAAGTGAGCCGAGGCCGCAGACGGCAGGGCCGGACAGCAGAGGGGCTTGTGGGCAGGCACACGCTCACACTCCGTCTGAAGGGAAGTCACAGGACGGTCAAGCACATGCATTTCAGAAACACCGCCTGCCCACGTCATGGAGGAGGGGTGGAGGCAGCAGCACTGGAGACAAATGGGCTATTGTGGACGCTGGTTGTTCTGGCTGCCCAATATCCCACACCTTCCCTCTTGGATCCCCAAGACTAGAGGGATACAGAACCCTATTTCCTACTGCAAAACACTAAGGAGGGTAGAGAGGCTGTCTTCTGGTCCCCAGACAAACCCAAGGTGTGAGTTCCCCACCCTCGTGCGTGCTCGGTGAAGATGCGTCCTGAGTGTGTTGTGCTCTAGGCCCTGCGCCAGCAGCTGTGGACCCGGCAGGAACAAGACTACGTCCTGTCTAAGATCTGGATCGTTGAAGAGGGGCACCAAGGCTCAGGATCATTCAGGAAAGAAGAAACATGGGGTATCTGTACATACATCAAAACCCATGAAACTGTACACTTAAAATGTTTCTTCGGACTGGCTGGTGTGGCTCAGTGGCTGAGTGTCGACCCTGCACCAAGAGGTCACTAGTTTGATTCCCGGTCAGGACACATGCCCAGGTTGTGGGCCAAATCCCCAGTGGGGGGCATGCAGGAGGGGGCCAATCAATGTTCTCTCTCATGGATGTTTCTATCTCTCTCTCCCTCTCCCTTCCTCTCTCTCTAAAATCAATAAAGAAAAAAAAATTTTTTTTTTAAATGTTTCTTCTATGAATTTTCTGCAAAGAACATGGCTACTTTTTATATTGGAAAGCCCCACAGCAGACACCCCCTCTAGACCCTGTGGCACGTTATCAGTTTCGTTCAGATGCTACTGGAAAAGGCACAGCTGCCAGCACAGGCAGGAAGAGCTGGGCAGCAGCCAGCCGTGTGTGCCGCATGAAGTCACCTGCCTGAGGTCCCGCGTAACAGCAAAGCTGGGACGGCACCCAGCTGCCTCCAAAGCCTGTGTTCCCTTCACGAGGACACACCCCACCCAACACTGTGCATCTGAGTCCAGAGATCTGTCCTTCCTGGAGGTTCTCCGGGTCCCTGGGGCCCTCACGGAATGATCAGGACCCCAGGGGCAACCCAGATGGGGCCCCTGGGGCTCCCCCACCCACTGCAGCGCATCAATACCCTTCCACTGTCAACAGTGAAACGCAACCACCGCCACAGAAGAGGAAAGTGTGCAGACCTATGACCACCGATGCCTCATTCACCCAGAACTCAGGGTAAGAATGCAATCTGAAATTTTAGTCCTGAGCTAAGGCTACACAACGGGTGCATCGGAGACTTCCTCGGCTCTGACTTACCATCTATGGACCACTTTTCTGCTCAGCTCTAACAACCCGCTAAGCCCACAGCAGAGAAAAGTATGGGAAGGGCATTGAGACAAGTACGCCCGGCAGCAGCAACGCTGAACGCTGACCTGGGAGAAGCAAAAGGATAGAAATACTAAAAAGTAAAAAATAAAAAGCTGAACGACATAAAAACTCCAAACAGACAATGCGGAAAACGGCTGCACAGGCCTCGACAGCCCTGCGACCCCGCAGCAGCCACGTCCTGGTGCACCTCGGCCGCAGGGGCCCGGCTGCTTCCCCGCGGGCCACACGGCCGCCAGGCTCCCCGCCCTGCACACCGCTCTTCCCCTCCCTTCCCCACGCCGACCCGTCCACGCACCGAGGCGCGCCAGCCCGGGTCCCTTTCCGTGCTGAAGCGCAGGGCCCCGGGGACGGCGCACACAATGTGGCTCTGCGGGACGGCCACGGCCACCGGGAATCCCGGGCGCACGGGGAGGAGGCGCGGAGCACGGTGCCGGCCGCAGGGACAGGGCAGGGCCCGGAGGGGACGCGGAGAAAGGGGGCGGGCAGGGCCCGGAGGCGACGCGGGGACAGGGCAGGGTCCCGAGGGGACGCGGAGGGGGCGGGCAGGGCCCGGAGGGGGCGCGGGGACAGGGCAGGGCCCGGAGGGGACGCGGAGGGGGCGGGCAGGGCCCGGAGGGGACGCGGGGACAGGGCAGGGCAGGGCCCGGAGGGGACGCGGGGACAGGGCAGGGCAGGGCCCGGAGGGGACGCGGGGACAGGGCAGGGCCCGAGGACGCCCCGGGCGCACGCAGGAGCGGCCGCGACGGCGCAGAACCGCGAGCGCAGCCGGCGGAGCCGAGGCCGCACCGCACTGGCCCCGCGCACCGGCCCTACCTGGAGACGCGCCAGCACCGCCCGAGACGCCCCCGCGAGCCCTCAGTCCCGCCGCGGCCGCCCGCGTACTTCCACTTCCGCTCCGGGTGCTTCCGCTCCAGGGACCGCCCCGCTCTTGGGGCGGGGCCGAGGCGCCGGAGAAGCGAGGTGCGCAGGCGCCGCGCCCGTTGCCTGGGAAACCGAGCGCCGCAGCTGAGATCGGCTTCCGCGGTCCGCTCTCTGCAGGCGCTGGTGCGCTCCGCCCCTTCCCGCGGGTGCGCGGTCCGAGCTGCGGCGTGGGGCTGGCGGCGTGGGGCTGGCGGCGTGGGGCTGGCGGCGGGGCCCGACGCCGTGGTTCCGCGGGAGCGTGGCCGGGCTTTGGGCAGTGGCAGCTGCCGGCGGGCCGGGGGTCGGTGACGGGGGCGGGCACCGAGCTGAACGGGGCCCCGGGTCCTGCTGCGCGTCGTCCCGTGGACGGAGCGTGGACCCGCAGCGGGCCTCGGCCTTGTTCCACCTTCGGGACGAGCTGCCGTGGACTGGAGCTCAGGCAGCCTTCGCGTTACGCGCGGTGCCCACGTCGCCGGCAGCGCCCCCCTTTCCTCTGCAGCCGAGGGGACGTCCTGGTAGCCGGGCCTGACGGCAGAAAAAGCGCCTCGAAACCCATCTCCCTTATTTTTAAGAAAAGTATTGACAAACCAGTCCTCAATAATACCAGGTCGGGGCGCGCCTCACACCCACGGTCACGCGCCGCGTGTCTCGGGAAAGCCAGCCCCAGGGAGCAGGAGGCTGGGTCCGGGACCCGCGCGGCGTGGCTCCTGCGGAGTCCCAAGGTTGACGGATCCGGCGCTCGCGGTTACGCAGTGGACGTGACACCGCACACACGCATCGAGCAATCTGGGGAGGAATCTCTCCACTTGGCTTACAAGGCTTTCGTTTCCTGTTAATATTTTTTTTCCAAGTAAAGTCGACACGCCGTGCTCTGCTGTTACTGGTCGGGCGCCTAGGATTACACCAAGAAGTATGTGAGAAGGTCTCTGATGCTAAGGAGCGCACGTGTGGTTGGGGAGACGCGTTTAGAAAACAAGCCAAGTGTAGAGTAAGGTTTATAATGCGTGATGAAGGTGGCAAGGAAGTGAGGTGTGAGCTGAGCCTGGAAGGAAGGAAGAGCTCTGAGACGGGATCGGAAGAGAAGGACTTCCAGGCAGACAGAGCAAGCTTAGGAAAGGGATGGGAGCAGGGATTCAGGTGGTGTGCGGCAGGAGCCAGGGACACCAGGTCTCAGGAGCAGGAGAAAAAACTTAATTATCTAGTCTCTGAAGATAATATTACATCCATAGCATAAAGGTATATAAAAAAGCATTCCAAAATAAGAAAGAGCTCTTGAAAATTCAGAAAGTAGTAGCTTAAATGTAAAAATTGATTTAAAAAAGATAAATTTGATATCTCAGATAAGACAAAAAGAAAAAGACATGGAAAAAGAGAAGACATAAAAAATGAGAAGATTAAGAAGTTCAGCATCCGAAAATAGCAATTACAGGAAAGAGAACAGAGAAAGTGAGGAGGAAATTACTCAAGAAACAATTCAAGCCGCGCAGGTGTGGCTCAGTGGTTGAGCGTTGACCCATGCACCAAGAGGTTGCCGGTTTGATTCCCGGTCAGGACACATGCCCAGCTTGTGGGCCAAATCCCCAGTGGGGGGCATGCAGGAGGCCGCCAATAGATGTTCTCTCTCATCAATGTTTCTCCCTCTCCCTTCCTCTCTCTCTAAAAAATCAATTAAAAAAAAAAAAAAAAGAAAGAATTCAAGAAAACTTCCCAGACCCAAAGATACATTCTCATATGGAAAGGGCACACCAAATGCCCAGCACAACAAACCTGAAAAGGTCAACACCAAGGCATAGCATCACAAAGTTTCTGTGATAAAGAAAAGATCTTAAAACGTTTACATAAGAAAACAATAAAAGGGTCACATTTAAGGTATTGGAAGTCAGAAAGGCATGGAACGTTTCCATAGAATCTCAGGAAGCTGAAATTCAGTGGAGTATTTACTTCAAAATTCTGAAGAAATTAAGTTTAACGTGAAATTCTACTCTCCATGACAATATTAGTTAAGTGTGAGGGTAGAATAAAGATATTTTCAGATATGCAGCTCAAAAATGTTATCTACCATCGGGCCAGTGTGGTTCAGTGGACCGAGTGTTGTCCCATGGCCTGTGGCTCTGTGGATTGAGCTTTGTCCCATGGACTGAGAGGTCCAGGTTGGATTCCCCATCAGGGCACATACTGGGGTTGCAGGTTAGGGTTAGGCTTGATCTCCAGTAGGGGGCATGAAGGAGGCAGCCAATCCATATTTCTTTCTCACATCGATGTTTCCATCTCTCTCTCTAAAAAAATCAATGAAAACATATTAAAAATTTTTTACCTACCAAATACTTCATTTGAGAAACATGCAGGAGGGTATTTTTCTCCAAAATTACAAAGTCAAAAAAGAGGAATGTTTGGGACCTGGAGAGTGGGAATCCAATTCCCAGGATAAAGGCTGAGGATCATCGAGAGTACAGCAGAAGGTAGTGGAGACATATCTCCAGGAAAAGTGTGACCCATCAAAAATGTGATGTGTTTGGACATTCTAGAAGATCTGTCAAGTTTGGGGGCAATAAGTAGCATGTGCCTCAGCTGTTAATAATGATTACACAATTTTAATAAGGTGAATAATGAATGGTGATTTAATCAAAAGGATGCTAGAACTATTTTTGAGAAATGGGAGATATATTTATATGTATTCATAAACATGTGTGTTGAGGGTGACCAAAGTTTTGCCACCCCAAAATATGCTTTTTGGGATATTGTTTTTAAGCTGTTTATTAAGCAACAAAAGACTCAGTAAGAACCTTTGACCCTCCCCTTAGCTGCCTAAAGGAATCCAGGTAGAAAAACCTGCTCAGAGGAAGAGAGCATCCCCGGTCTTTAGATCTCGTATTCTTATGTTACCCCCACATGTCATCCATAATAAATTTTGGACATTTTCTCTTCATGTTGATCTGTCTCATGTTAATTTGACTGTTACCCCAGCTAGAAGAACTTAGAAGGTGGGAGGAAAGTGATTTCCTTGGACCCCCACAGTGTCTAGAAAATGGGGAGTGGAGTTAAATTCTCTCCTGCTAGCTTAGGATGTCATGGAATATGCACACAATTGAAAAAAGAAAGACATCACTTCAGGAACTTAGGAGTTAAATGTAGAGGAGGGACTCTGGGGTGGGAATGTGTGGTGTGGGAAATGCTATTTTTTAATTAATTTTTTTATTTTTTATTAATGATATTTTTCTTTTTTTGTTAATCCCCACTTGAGGATATTTTTTCCATTAATTTTTATATACAGTGGAAGGGAGGGAGGGGGAGAGAGAAAAAAATATCTATGTGAGAGAGACACAAAGATTGGTTGCCTCCCACACGACCCCAACCTGGGCCAGGATCGAACTTCAACCCTTGACCAGGAATCCGACCCTTGGTCCACAGGTCAATGCTCTAACCACTGAGCCAAAACAGCCAGGGCTATCTTTTCTTATAAATCTAGAAATACTATTTGGTATTTTAAAATCTGTAAGTATATTACTCTGATAAAAGGAAAAAGTTTTAAAAACTGGCTAACTAGTACAAGTGGTTGTAAGAGGAACAATTGTCACCGAAACCCAAATCTGTCTGAATTCTGAAGGCTTTCTAATTTTTTAAAAATGGCTATAATACACTACCGTGAATAAAAGGAAAACCAAAGATCACTTGCAGGCCTCTCTCTGGGAGACTGAAGAACAAGTTGTGTATAAAGATCAATGTAACAGGAGGAAAAAAATTATGTGTGATTATTCACATGTTTCACAACACACACAGACGGGTCCCTGTGCCCTGATGGACACATGTGCTTTACCAGTCGGGAGAGAACCTGAAAACAGGGGATGAAGAGTTTATGTAAAAGAGGAAAACAGGGAAGATAAGAAAGAAAAGACAAAAGAGAAACTGTAAGTTGAAAATGGGGAGAAGCTGGGAACTAAGGGACGGTAGTGGGTTAAAGAGAAAGACGGAAAGAAGAGCAAACGGAGAGTGACGTGAACTGTGGAAAGGGCAAGATTCGAGACAGGATTCCCTGGGTGACACATTGACCCTTTCAATAGCCTTCAAGGGTTATTTGATGGCAGCAACCACATGGGCCCTAGATTTTATTTATTTCATTATTATTATTATTTTTTTTTTATCCTCACCCGAGGACATTTTTTCATTTTTTGTTCAGATAGAGTGGGAGGGAGAGAGAGGAAGAGAAACATCGACGTGAAAGGGCCACATCGAGTGGCTGCCACCCACACGACCAACCAGGGCCGGGGACAAACTGCAACCGAAGTACATGCCCTTAGCGGGAACCGAACCCGGGTCTCTCTGGACCGCAGGCCGACGCTCTAACCGCTGAGCCAAACCGGCCAGGGCGATTTTATTTAAATAATAGTTCACCATACAAACACTGGGAGAGAGAAAAGGTACAACCATGAAAACATACTGACTGCTACGTGGTTGATCCCTGTTAAATATGACTGAAGTGTTTTACTGCTGATAACAAGCATCATACAGAGAGAATATGTCCCTCTTCCTCTGAGACTCGTCCTCTGTCTGTGTGCGGCTTTGGCGGAGCGCGCATTGTCTGAACCACCAGCCCCCAGCAGAGAGGAGGGCGAGCCCTGGGAGAGGTGGTGGAACTAAAATCAACTAAGACCACTCTGCCTCCTAATTCTATGAGTTCTAGGAGACAATGTCTCTTCATTATTTTACTTGAATGCCAAACTTAATTTCTTTAATAGTTAAGAGTACTGAATTAGGGTTTTCTGTTACTTGTAGCTGTCTGTTTCAGCTTCTGTCCATGAAGGAATAATTCCTCCGGAACTTGTTCTTCCACTCTAAACAACTAGAAAACTAGACAAAATATATGATTTTACTATTTCAGACAGTAGACAGCAAAAAGTGAAGGATGGAGATTCTTGAGAGGGAATCAATGAGATGAACCCAATAACTGCTCTGACCTCTGCCTAGGTCACCAGAGAAAAATCAATGAAACAAAAGGCTGGTTCCTTGATAAGATCAATAAAAGTGATAAACCTGTAGCTATATTGACCACAATAAGAACAAAGATGACATGATTACCCACACTAACCGTGGAGGACGGTATCACAGCTTTACTTATACTAAGGGTTAAAAGGAGACTATTTGAGCAACTTAAGTTGAGATAGAGAAATTCCTTGAAGTTTACAAGTGATCAAACCTGACCAAAGAAGAAAAAAAGTCTGAGTAACCCTGTATTTATTAAACCCTGAATTTACTTATTATATTGCATTTGCAATTAAAAACTTTCCAGCAAAGAAAACTTCAGACACAGCTGGACTCACTGGTGAATTCTTTCAAGCCTTTAAGGAAGACATATTAATCCTACAGAGACTCTTTCCAAAAATAAAGGAGCAGGGGAACTTCTCTCCTCATCGTATAATTTATACAGTAATTTTAAGTGTTACCCAGCAAGCTTTGTGGCTTGGTCCAGGGTTCAAGGCAAGATTTTTAAAAAATGTATTTAGCCCTGGCTGGTTTGGCTCAGTGGTTTGAGCATCGGTCCACGGACGAAAGAGTCTTGGGTTCGATTCTGGTCAAGGGCACGTACCTCAGTTGCGGTTCGGTCCCCGGCCCTGGTCGAGGTCATGTGGGAGGCAACCAATTGATGAGTATCTCTTGCACTGATGTTTCTCTCTCTCCCTCCCTCCCACTATATCTAAAGATAAATGGAAAAATATCCTCGGGTAAGGATTAAAAAAATATATATATATATATCTATATCTATATATATAGATATAGATATATCTTTATTGTTGAAAGTATTACAGATGTCCCCCTTTCCTCGCCATTGATCCCCTCTACCCCACTCTCCCCCAAGGTCAAGGCAAGATTTAGGCGGTTTCTTCTTGGACCGTGGGCCTTGGCTTTGAAAGGGTTCTGGTGTTCAAGTTCTGGTCACGAGCCAGGCCTTTGGCTCTTCACAGGTGTTACTTGGGAATGGGGTAAACTCTGTTTCTGGGTTTTGTTAGACACCGGATAGGACCAGTTTGAGCTGGTCCTGCAGTTACAAAAGCAGTTCTAAATTATTTTTGGACCTCCAGCCCCGATGACCAGTGAGTGGACCAATGAACAGATGGGGACTGAAGAGGCCTTCTCACGGCCGCGCTCTGGGGACAGCGGTGTTCGACTGTAGCCCCCGCTGCGAGAGGTGACTGCGTGAGCCAATCCTGCTTGTCCCATTTGCTGACTGTGGTTGTTTCAGCCGTAGCCTGTGACTTAGGTCTAGCCACTGAAAAACACTTTTGCTGGGCCCTTAAGAACCTGAAAACTGCTACATTTCTTGCCTTAATTAACCTCTACTGTTAATAGGAACAGTTTCAAGTATCACTAAAACAAATGATAGTTTGTGATTGTTCCTAAAAAATTCAGACTCACCAACCATGCCACCGCTTACCTAGCAACAGTCTGATGCATGCGTTTTGAAAGCACTTAACAATTAGTTATTAGTGGTGATGACTGAGAAACAGCTCCTGCCCTGTTCCCATTTTCCTAAAAGAAAATGGCATTTTGAAAACAGATCTCGATGGTGAGCCAGTGCCATCCCCGTTCTGTGTCTCCTGGGAGCGGGTAAGAAGTAAAATATTGAGAAGGAAGGGGACAGGGAGCAGAAAGGAATGCAGCTCTAGAAAGTAGGTCCCACATTTTGAGATGAATAAATTGTGTGGATCAGAAGGTGAACAACATTTGCCTAAACGTGTCCCCTCTTTTTTTCTCCAATACTTAGGTTGTTTATTGGGGTCCCTTTCTCTCCAGCCCATTTACTGGAGCAGGGCTTTGCAAAGCCGGTCTCCTAGCAGCGAATGCAGAAGGCCCATTCATATTACAATGGACGAGAGGAAAGAAAGAGCCTGGTTTGTTTCAACTGCCTCTGTCTCCATTCACAGCCTGGTGTTCGTCTGCATTGTGACGCCCACAATGGCACTAAAGGACTCATTGTGGCCGAAAACAAATCAAAACAGAATAAGGGATGCTAAGATAAAAGAGTCATGCAACAAAATTGCTAAAAAAAATCTAAGTCTTACATCTGAGATTTATGTTACCTTTTGGCTGTGTGGCCTATTGACCGGTGTTTATAAAAACCTCTAGAGTTTAATAAACAAAAAGATAAATGGGAACTTTATGTACATTTTTAAAGGCGCTTACACAGAAGGGATGGGTCTGCCCGGTTGCTTTGGAAGCTGTTTAATAATTATCGTTTTTGTTTGCACAACATTTGGGGAGCCACGCTCAGCGCTTGGTGTGCATTTTCCCGATAAACGTGCCCAGGCTCTGCCCATGTGGCCCAACAGCGTCCCCCACACAGTCACCCCCACCCCCCACCCCGCCCCGACCAACCTCAGATGTTGCAAGAACCCACGCCCAGTTCAGCAGGCAACAGGTGGAAGGTTGAATAGCTTCACACGTTTTTCGGGAGAGGGGGTGGGGAGAAAGAGAAAAAGAGGAGGGCGGGAGGGCAGGCTTTTGGGAGCCGATTTAAGGATTAGATCAGATGTTATTGCTAGTGAAAAATTAAACAGCCCGGTGCTCTGGGGAGTGCAGATTAATATATTTAGTGACTGCGCACAAAGGCTGCTCATTGTGGCCACGTCTGAATGCCTGTGAATAGGACGGAGCATATGCAGCCTGTCACCGCAGGTGCCCACATCTGTTCTTCCCCGGGCAGATGCTCACAGAAAAGGGGAGGTGGGAGGCCAGGGAAGGACAGCGTTGTCGAGAGCTCCGCCTCACCCAGGGCTCCTGGGGTCCAGCCGGGACACTCCGCAGGGAGGGCGGGTCCGAGCACCGCACGCCCCGGTTAGGGCTTGGGGCGCGGCGTCTCCGGGGCGACTGCGTTTCAGCGCCTGGGGCGCCGGGCGGTGATTGACGGGCCGCCCGGGGACCCGGCGACAGGTGCCCGCGACCTCCCGGGTGGGGCGCGTCACGGAGAGCGAGGCCTCTGGAAGGCCTGCGGCACATCGTCCTTCGGAGCCCTTTCTCTCCTCCTCCATTGTCTTACAAAGTCACAGGCCTTGGATTTCCAGGTCCAATGCTTGATGCAGGTGACCTGGCCCGTGCGTCCTGGAGCCGGGATCTGGGGTCCAGGGGCGCACAAAGGTTCCACCGCCCACTCGCGGGCCCAGCAGACAGTGCGCGCAGCCTCCCCTTGGGTCGCAGTGGGCCAAACCCTGGAGCCCCTCCCCAGCGGCAGGGGTGCACGGGCCAGCAGAGTCGGCGGGAGGCTCCCAGCGGCAGCAGGAAGGGGGGGGGCGGGGTTGGTCCACTGCAAGTCCCAGCCAACCTGGCCCCTCCCGGCCTAGCAGAGACGCCCCTCCGAGTGAGCGTCCTGCCTGGCACCGCCACCGCCTCCAGGAAGCCCTCCAGAGGGCTGTGGTCTGTGTTGGGGGTGGGGGGGAGGTACACCAGCCTCCACCTAACGCGCCCCCCTCCGGCCTGGCACGTTCTATTGCGGAAAGGTCCAAGGGGCCGCTGGGGGGTGGGGTGGGGGAGCGCCGCAGCGGAGCAGCTGCGCGGTCATCTGATCCGGGACAAAGGCGCGCCCGCCGGGGCCAGGGCCAGGTAAACACGCGCTTTGTCATGGAGATGGGCGCGCAGCCCCGAGCAGATGATCCGCGGTTTCGGGGAGAGGTGGCAGCAGCCGAGGAGACTGGGGTGGGGGTAGGGGTGGGAGGATGCAGTGGGGACATGGACAAGGGAGGGGATGCGGGGGGAGTGGGTGGCGCGGGGGGAGTGGGTGCGGGAGGGGAGTTGCTGGGGGCCGTGGGGGCGCAGGGAGCAGCGGGGAGCGAGGAGGGGAGGGTGGCCGGGAGGAGGGGCGAGCGGTCCACTGCCCCGGCCGTGCCTGAGCCACGCGACCCGCCCTTTCTCATGCAAATCCGCACATGCCTTTGCAACGTCCTGCAGACCCGCGGCCTCCACCTCCGCTCCGCGCACCCGCTCCGGCGGCGGTGCCCCAAATGCACCGCACCCCGAACAACAAAACAAACCACGTGGGTTTGAGGCATTCCTTCCTTCCCTCGCCATCGCGGCTAGTCCCTTGAAAAAAGGAGAGGTTTTGAAACGTGCGGTGACCCTGCTCCACAGGGAAGCCGGGCCACGGTCTCATTCACGGGCGGGTAGAGGGGAAGGCTTCGGAGAAGCTGTCAGGGCTGATTGTTCTCCCCTCGGTTTCTGTCCTACCACCCCACCCCCAGCGCACACAAACCTGCGGGCCAGGGGTCGCTGTCCTAGCTGTCTGCGGGGCCATCCCTCCCGGGGGGTGCGCCAGCAGGGCAGAGGAGGGCTGCTCCCCGGGGGTGCGTGTTGTTTATCCCGCAGCCAGAGGGAAGCCTCTGGTGTCTAAATATAAACTAGATAGGCCCCTTCTCCTTCCGGCTGTGGATGGATGGATGAATGGCTTAGGTCAGCGATTTTCAACCCTTTTCATCTCATGGCACACACAAACTAATTACTAAAATTCTGAGGCACACCAAAAAATACATTGTATTTTTGCCCATGTGACAAAAAATAGGTATACTTTTGATTCATTCACACCAGCTGGCTATTGTCATTTAAAAAAAATTTGACAGTCTAAGGGAAAAGAGGTCAGTGCCCCTTCCTAAATAGTCAGGTACTGCATATTTTAAAAATGCTTGCGGCACACCCGTTGAAAATCGCTGGCTTAGGTTAGAAGGTATCTGCAGACAGTGAGATCCAGACACAACCCAAATGTACACATATTTATATTTACATTTGGGTCAGTGTGTCTTGTAAATGTGCACATGTGTCCCGGATTTGGTCTGTAAGACAGCCTTAAGAAGGGAGGAAATATCCGTAATATCTGCAGGGCACAGACAGAGGATTTACCCACAGAAATCTGCAGCAGCTTCCTGCATTCACAGCAGCAGGTCAACCCTCCACTGTTCAACCGCTTTTAACTGTGGCTGAAGGAGAGTGGGCAAAGGGTGTGTTGGTGGGAGATGTGATACTAATACTAATTAATAAACATGTGTTAGGGCTCCTTCCTCCTCCTCCTCCTTTTTCAAGTAAGCTGGCATGTTTGATCAACAACAGATTTGCTTCTTGGAAGTTTTTTTTATTTTGTTGTTCTGAACAAGGACCCTAATTCTTCTTGGGAATAAGAGAACCTCTCTGTTGGGTATACAGTGTTCAGTGGGTCTATGAAAACACAAACCCCACTCAAGTCTCCAGACTTATTTACACAGAAAACTGAACCTGTGGCTGGCTTAGAGTCTGAAGCCCATTCTGGGCATTGTTTACTGCAGTCTGCCCAGACCCCACCTGCCCCAACCACCAGCACACACACACACCTTGAGAAAAGGATGTTTCTTTGGGTGGAAGGGGGTCTACACGAGGCTGGATGACCACAGTAGTAGGTTACACCAACCGCTGAGCATGGGCACGTTTAATGTGATAAAGTGGCCTAATAGAATGGTTGGTAAAATAATCAGGCTCTCCAGCACAGAACTCAGCTGTGGTGGCTGTGCCGTGTTCTGCCCTAGCCACTGGGGTCATCCAGGCTGTGAGCTATGCGTGCCTGGCAAGAACAAACCACCACCAGGCGGTAAGTCCCTCTCCACTGCTGCGTCTGATGTATTGGGTGCCTTCTCAGCCTTAACGAGCCTCACTTTGTACAGTGAATTTGCTGAGACATCAAAAAGTATTTAAAAGAAAGTTTCCTGCTTTTTCCTAATGAGCAAGGTGAGGATTTATGGTGTGTGGGGAGGGGTCTGCTGTGAGGGCCAACACGGGGCTGGTCTACTTAACATGCTGCAGCTTAAGCTCCTCCTGCGTTTGGGGGTGCAGAGTGCTGAGTTGCGGGAGTATAGAGACATGCAGTTAGGGAGTGAAAAAACGCCATTTGGTTTGGAGCAGATGGCTGGCTAGGGGGCTGACGGCGTCTAAAGGCGTGTCATCCCCCTTCAGCCTGAGTCCCTAAGGGCTCCCCTTGTCTTCCCAATCAATGACAATTAAAGTGCGCAGGAAGGGTGAATAGTTGGACCTCGAGTCTCTCCTTTGTTCCTCTCAGCTACTGGTGTGCAGGAGTTAAACTACAACAGGCTCCCATAGAAACACTGAAGTTAAACAGTCTCCTTCAGCTCAGCTTCGGAAGGGAGAGGGGGGAGCCCACGTGGAGTGGGAGAGAGGAGGAGGAGGAGCAGGAGGAGGAGGAGGGAGAAGGGGAAGAAGAAAGGAGGAAAGAAGAACAGGCAAGGAGGAAGGAGAAAGACTTGTTCTGCTTGATTTCCCCAATACAGAATCTCGTGGCATAAATTAAGTTGGAAAAGAATGAACGCTTTGGGCAGGGTTCTGATGGATTTTACGATGCCTTTCAGTTCCGCTTTGCCGCTGTAATCGAGAAATCTGTGCCATGTCAATTTAACAAATACTTGATACTGAGGGGGGTTTGTTAAAGATTTGGGGCAAGTCCCCCCCCCCCAAGGTTTAAGCCCTTGCGCGTGGAACTTTTTATTTCCAGTTTTCTAAACAGGCATTCAAATGAGCCTGTTTCCATTTTCTAATTAAAAGGTTCCTGATATTTCATTTCCTACTGAATCTACTCCCAGTCTCAGCGGCACAGAGCATTCGGAGCCCACATTCCTGTCTGCCTCTGGTGTCCCTGCTCCAGGAAGCCGCTCACCCCCACCACCCACCCATCTCACACGCGCGCGCGCGCACACACACACACACACACACACACACACACCAGTGGGAGCAGAGTTCTCAGAAATTAGCTGTCAGAGGAAACATGGATGTCATGAAAAAAGGATGCTGACACTAGGTGGCAAGATTAAATTAGGATTGGCCGCCTGCGTGGAAGTGAGTCCAGGCGGGAGCGGCCCAGGCGGGGAGTGCCCTGGTCGCTGGGCGCAGCCGCCTCGGAAGCTTCCATTTGCTCAGAAGCAAACAGTAGAGGTTCTGGGGGGGGGGGGGGGTCCAGCCTGACGCTCTCACCTCCGCTGGAAACGTTACTCCCGATTGATTCTCCGCTTCTCTCAGGAGGCAGCGGTGAGACACCTGGAGTGTATACACTTGTGGACCCCAAAACTTTAGGGGTATTTGGGAGCCACAGAAGCAGGACCCCAGTTGCCTAACAGGAAGGACTCCGTGGACAACGTCACCAAGTGATTTTTAGATGCTGCTCACAGTGGGTTGACTTTGTGTTTACGAACTTTCTCATCTTGACGTCTGTCGCACTGAAAGCCCATTTTTGCCTGGACGGTGCCCGTTCCCACCAGTCAGGGGGCACCTACAGCGAGGCCCTGGCCAGCGCCCGGGCTGTGCAAGGGACACTACTCCGACACACATCTTTGGCCCCGTCAGCCGCATAGGTGTGTGTGTGTGTGTGTGTGTGTGTGTGTGTGTGTTGGGGAGGGTGAGAAGGCGGAGCAGCGATGGGAAAGGGACCTCGGAGTGAGCCCAGCACAAAGCTGGGTGCCAGAGTAGGAGTGTACGCCCCACCTTCATTCTGCCTTGAGCCCGCGAGCATGAGAGCAATTTAGATAATTCATTGTGTGATACGTGTGTTCTCGGCCCTCCCAATAAACTCATTTCCCTTTTTAAAAATGAAAACAAAAGTTCTAGTGTCTGATGGACGTGTAAAAACCTAATAAGGTGATGGTTGTGTAAAGGTTGCGGGTTGGGGGGGGGGGCGGGTGGAGGTCTTTGGAGCATGTGCCGGACATTGTTGCAGAGGCCGCGGCGCGCGCGGAGGGGAGCTCTTTCTCTCCGCATTGTGCGGGGAGCAGGTGCGGTCTGCATTACCATACAGCTGAGCGCACAAAGAGCCACTGATTCAGGCTCGCACAATAACAGACTGCCTTAATGACAGCCACGCGAACGACACACACCAAACTCACTTTTTACCAAGCAGAGGGAGGCTGAGGGGGGATATACCCAGGAGAGAGGGGCCGGAGACCCAGGAAAGGCGGCAGCGGCCGAGAATCGCGCCGGGAAGGGTGTGCGTGTGTACTGGGAGCAAGAGAGACTGTAGTTTAAGGCGGCAGGATCTCCCGGCTGGGGGGACGCGCTGCCGGGATCCCGCCCCCACAGCAGCAGCGGGGTCCCGGGGGGCACTGCGCTGGCCCCCAGCCCTGCCCCGCGTGCGGGCTTTGCGTTCCCAGACGTTGAGTTGCGGTCCTGGGCCAGGAGATGGATGGGTGTCAGACCGTCCCAAACTTCTCGAAACTGCCGATGCGCTCTCGCCACCCTCTGCCTGCTGCTCGCGCCCGCCCCAGTCCTACCGTGCCCCCGGCCCCCTCTCCCGGAGACTCCTCCTTCGGAAGAGGCCGCCCCCGAGAAGGCGGCCCGCCGGGAACCGGGCCTCTGACTTCGCTCCCCCCTCCCACCCCCAAAGCCCCGGGACGTGGGCGCGAGGAGACGGTGGGCGGGTACCACGGCCCGGACAGTCTGCCAGCCCGCGTCCAGCGCACAAGTCCAGTTGCGCTCCGCGGGCAGGAGGCGCGGCGCCGCAGTGTCCCCGTGGGCCTCCGCGAGCCTGTGGCCCGGGAGGCAGCCGAGGAGGCCGGGGGCGGCGGCACCAGCTTCGGGATCCGAGGGGATTCTTGCAGTGAACATTTTGCAGGAATGTAAATGAGTGCGTTTTGTGTCGAGAGGGAGGAAGGGGGGTGCTGGGGGCGGGCGCAGGGGGAGGGCCGGAGGCGGGGAGGGGTGGGGGCGGGGAGGAGGGTTGCACATTTTACAGCTCACTGACCATTTGGCGATCCATTGAGAGGAGGGTTTGGAAAAGTGGCTCCTTTGTGACAGCTCTCGCCAGATTGGGGGGCTGCTCATTTGCATCTCATTAGCCATGCGGGCGGCCGGAGGTATATAAGGGCGCGGCGCCGGCGAGAGCCAGACCCTCGGCGCGCACCCGCGGGACCCGGCGGCCAGGGCGGATCGCTGCGGAGGACGGGCCGCAGCGCGCAGAGCCTCCTCCCACGACCCGCTGCGGCTCCGCGTGTGTTTACTCGGATGGCACTGGCTGGGTTCCTCGGAACGACGCGAATATCTGCGGCGGCACAGGAGATACCAGGGGCCCAGGCTGCTTCCGGAGCGCCCTCCACTGCTGAATGACCCGGCTCGGCCCGCGCTACACTGGCCCCGGATTATTGCCGCGCCCGTGGATTTCCAGATCGCGCCTCTAACAGTACTCGGAGGAGACTCCGCAGTTCCTTGGGAACTAAGCTGACTGTCTGGACATTTTCTCTCCCCCTCCCTCTCTCTTTTTTCCTGCGAAGACACCTAAGACAAAACCAGGAAGCAGACGACCCTTACCCACTCGTGGATTGAAAGAAAGAGGAGAAAACCGAAAGTTGCCGCTCCAGGAGCAATCTCTCCGAGCGAGCCCTGTTCCTCGCACTTCCCCCACTGCCTCCGCCGCCGAGGGCGATCCAGGCGTCTCGGCCTGGACCGAGCCTGGCCGGATCCCGAGAGAAGGGAGTCCTGGTCGAGAGAAGAGAGTCCTGGTCGTCCCAGCCGGGCAGAGCCGCCCTCCCTGCCCACGCTGATCGGTGCGCACTCAGCCCCTCGCACCCCCAGCTGCTGTTTTAAGAAGAGAACCGGTGGAACGCCAGGAGAGCGAGCGCGTCGGGCGGTGCACCATGGGCCGCCGGTGCGCCCTGGCCCTCGCCGTGGTCTCGGCCCTGCTGTGCCAGGTGAGTTGTCAGGAGCCCTGTGGGGTAAGGTAGCAGGACGCGCGGGTGCAGACTGTGGAGCGAAAGTGAACCGGCGGCGACGACTCCGCGCCGCGGCCCCCGCCCCCAAGCTGCCGCGCGCTCACGCCGCGTCCTCCCCGCAGGTCTGGAGCTCGGGGGTGTTCGAGCTGAAGCTGCAGGAGTTCGTCAACAAGAAGGGGCTGCTGGGCAACCGCAACTGCTGCCGCGGGGGCGCGGGGCCGCCGCCGTGCGCCTGCAGGACCTTCTTCCGCGTATGCCTCAAGCACTACCAGGCCAGCGTGTCCCCGGAGCCGCCCTGCACCTACGGCAGCGCGGTCACGCCGGTGCTGGGCGTCGACTCCTTCAGCCTGCCCGAGGGCACGGGCGCCGACTCCGCCTTCAGCAACCCCATCCGCTTCCCGTTGGGCTTCACCTGGCCGGTGAGCACCGCACCTGCGCGGGGGCGGGGCGCGCAGGGGGCCTGGGCCGTCAGCAGGGTGACAGCCGGGGCAGGGTGAGGCAAAGAGGCGGGGACCCTGGACGCTTCCGTATCCGGACTCCGCACCCAGCCCCCAAGTCGAATGAGTCCAGTCTATGGGAAGGTCCTAGGCCCCTGCTCTTAGACAAGCTGGTCCCATGGCCAGCCTCGCAGCGTGGCAGCCCAGCCCCCTCCGCGTGGGTCCATTCCCTGAAGACCGAGGACAGCCCCGCTCAAGCCCCGCCTGCCCCAGCACAGTCTTTTTTTTTTTTTTTTAAACGTGATATCCTGTACTAAACAGGCTGAAAAAACACGCCAGGAAACCACTCTTTAAGTTCTTCCATTTCCTCGAGGAAAGTGAAAACAGGCGACAGATGTAGAGATCCTCCCCGGGACACACTGCACACGCAGATCCTCCCCGGGACGCATCCTCCCCAGGACGCACTGCACACGCAGATCCTCCCCGGGACTCACTGCACACGCAGATCCTCCCCGGGACGCATCCTCCCCAGGACGCACTGCACACGCAGTTCCTCCCCGGACGCATCCTCCCCAGGACGCACTGCACACGCAGATCCTCCCCGGGACGCATCCTCCCTAGGACGCACTGCACACGCAGATCCTCCCCTGGACGCATCCTCCCTAGGACACACTGCACACGCAGATCCTCCCCGGACACACTGCACACGCAGATCCTCCCCAGGACACACTGCACACACAGATCCTCCCCGGGACGCACTGCACACGCAGATCCTCCCCGGACGCACTGCACACGCAGATCCTCCCCGGGACGCACTGCACATCAGATCTGCAGCCAGCAGGCCCTCCCTGACTTGTCCCCAGTGCTCTAAGTGTTTAAGAGACATTTCTAGTTTATCTTGTCTCCTCCCCTTCTTCCAGGGCACCTTCTCTCTGATCATTGAAGCTCTGCATACAGATTCTCCTGACGACCTTGCAACAGGTAAACACAAACCAAAAAACTCCAAAACTCTGTAAACTGCTCCCCTCGTTAATATGTATTTGAGTCCCTGTCTTCCCAGAGACAAACGTGTGCATCCTCATTCTGCACGTTCCAGCAGGGGCTTCAGGACAGAGGGTCTGGGCTCCTCCCCTGGCAGTGTGCATCTGTCCCCCTAGTCCCCAGCCTCTAGGTTCAGAGCCAGAACCCGCAGGAACCTCCTCTTCCCACAGAAAGCCCGGAGAGACTCATCAGCCGCCTGGCCACGCAGCGGCACCTGACCGTGGGTGAGGAGTGGTCCCAGGACCTGCACAGCAGCGGCCGAACGGACCTCAAGTACTCCTACCGCTTTGTGTGTGACGAGCACTACTACGGGGAGGGCTGCTCTGTCTTCTGCCGCCCCCGGGACGATGCCTTTGGCCACTTCACCTGCGGGGAGAGAGGGGAAAAAGTGTGTAACCCTGGCTGGAAAGGCCAGTACTGCACCGAAGGTGGGTTCCGTGGAGAGCAGGCTGCTTCCCTCGGTTTACTTACTTTCCTGGTAGTGGTGGAGCTTCCTGTGAGCTGGGATCCAGGCTGTTCGCACTGGAGAGGGGTTCTGGTGGGGAAACCGAGTCTGGGGAGTTGGAGAGACTTGCCAAGACCTCAGTCAGCCAGGCTCGGGGTTGGGGTCAACTCAGACTTTTTAACTTCCGCTATGGGAAGCTGCCCTTCTTAATCAGGGAGGATTTTGGAGACGGGGCCAGGGGTCAGGAAGTCAGTGAGGGAGAGGGAGGGGAGGAAGGAAGGGAGGAACAGAGCAGTGTGTGTGTGTGCAGGGGCTGCTGTAAACCAAGTTCTCTTTGCTGGGACGGCATCTCACTGGAAAGTGCTTAATTCTCTCTGAAGTTGGTGCGCTTGGCCTCTTCCCAGAGCTCGTGTGTTTGCAAATACCCTATGTGATATGTACACACTGTACGACGTCACCTGCGGGGGCTGGGGACAGGAGGAGGGTTATGTGCAGGCTGGGTGTGCCAGACCTGCGTGGGGAGGGCCCTCAGCACCTTGTTTGGGGAAGAAATACCTTTACAAGTGACCTAGGCCCTTCCTGCCCACTTTCTGTATTCTCCTGACAGCCAGGACAGATCAGGCAGCTGCTCTGAGGTAGCAGGAAACCAGGGCAAGGGGAGTGGGGGCTTGTGAGGACCCTGTTGGCTCCTGGGCCTGGTTCAGCTGGACCCCAGCAGGCCTCTCCCCGGCCTGCTAAGTCCCCACTGCCGCCTGCACACCCAGGGATCAGATTTCCCTACAGCAGGGTGGGTCCCGGAGGTCCTCAGACCACAGTGGACTTCTCCTCTCCTGCCCTGGAGGAGCAGCCCTCCCCAGAGGTGCTCGTGGGCCTGTACCTGGGCGAGGGTGGCCCATCCCTGCCCCTGTTGCCCAGCTTTCCACGAGCTCCTTAAGCACCTGGAGCTCCTTTAGCCTGAGCGTCTCTGTTGTCTTAAAACCGTGTGGAGCAGCTTGTCCGGTAGTCTCCTCACCAGGCGTAAGCACGCACAGGAAGCCGGCCAGCCCCAGCCTCCCCCTAGGAGTCAGGCTGCGGCTCCCACCCTCGCTGCCCTCTCTCTTCTCTGTGGGGAGCCATAAACTCAAACTTTTCCCTTCTTATTCAAACACTGGAGTCTCTCCCCGCCCCCAGCTCGCGCGTGCCGTCCATTAGATCTCGGCAGGGAGAGGTGCATGGACGCACGCCCACTCTCATTGGCGGAAAGGGCGCGCGTGCATGTGTGTGTGTGGTGTGTACACGCTGGGGTGTGTGAGGGTGGGGGCCGGGGTGAGGGGCCGTATTGTTGCACGGGGCAGCTGCTGGGAGAGAGAAGACAATAGAGCAGCTGTCTTGCCCTGGTACTCTGCAGACCAGCTGTCCACCCTTATCTACACACACTTTCTGGGTATTAAGAGGTGGAGCTCCGTGCATAGAATTGGGAAGTGGGGGAGGAGGAGGGGGAAGGACTTCTGACCCTCTCTTAGAAGCAAAGGGGATGGGGTGGGGGTGGGGGTGGGGGCTTCCGAGGTCTTTTGTCCTTGAGGGGCTGTGTTAAGAAGAATGCTCACCCTGGCTGAGTAAAGTCCACGGTTACCAGGCAGGACGGAGATTAGTTCAGCTGGGCTCGGACGGAGCCCGGCAGGTTGTGGGCAGCGGCCGCCGTGCTGGGTAGCCCCGGGCATGACCCGTGTCCTCTCTCGCGCAGCAATCTGCCTGCCCGGATGCGACGAGCAGCACGGGTTCTGCGACAGGCCGGGGGAATGCAAGTAAGTCTGAGAAGGCACCGTCTGCTGCCCGCACCCTGTCTGCGGGGCATCTCCAGGGGGAGCTCAGGAAGGCCAGCGGGTGGGCTGTCACTGAGGTGTTTCTACTTAGTAAGTACGTGGAGACGGGTAAGGTCACGGGTGGTCAGCGCAGCTCCTGGTTGTGGGAACTGACAGCAGTTGGAAAATGGCCGTGTAGCCCCTGGTTGTTGGACTTGGGGACACTAGGACTAGCTGGGGAGCCTCTGGAACTGCTGCCTGGTGACCCCAGGATCGGACCCTTGGAGGTCCTGCGGGGAGTCCTTGTCCTGCCCGTCGGGAACCAGAGGGGCAGGTGCCGCTGGGAGACAGGCTCCTGGGAGTGGGAACGCTTCGCCGTCACTGTCCTCTCCTCTCAGGTGCAGAGTGGGCTGGCAGGGCCGGTACTGTGACCAGTGCATCCGGTACCCAGGCTGTCTCCACGGCACCTGCCAGCAGCCTTGGCAGTGCACCTGCCAGGAAGGCTGGGGGGGCCTTTTCTGCAACCAGGGTAAGCCTCCCGCCCCCTCTCAGGCTCTGGTCTCTCCCAGGGAAGGTGTGGCCTTCCCGAGGCTCACCCTGGACCTCCCTCCTCCCCCTGTCCCCACCCTTCCCAGACCTCAACTACTGCACACACCACAAGCCCTGCAAGAACGGGGCCACCTGCACCAACACGGGCCAGGGAAGCTACACCTGCTCGTGCCGGCCTGGGTACACGGGGGCCACCTGCGAGACCGAGGTTGACGAGTGTGGCACCAGCCCCTGCAGGAACGGCGGCAGCTGCACGGTGAGTCCGGGCTCGGGGCTCGGCGGCCGAGTGGCCCTGGTTGGACATGGACTGCGTGGGTCTCCAGGAGCAGCTTCACGAAGGCTTTTCGTGTTCTCCATCACGTAGGATCTTGAGAACAGCTACTCCTGCACCTGTCCGCCCGGCTTCTACGGCAGAGCCTGCGAGCTGAGCGCCATGGCGTGTGCAGATGGCCCCTGCTTCAACGGGGGACGGTGCTCGGACCACCCCGAGGGCGGCTACACCTGCCGCTGCCCCGCGGGCTTCTCCGGCTTCAACTGCGAGAAGAAGATGGACGCCTGCAGCTCCGCACCCTGTTCCAACGGTAAGGGGAGGCCCCTCGAGGTCCTGTCGTGTCAGTGCCGAGGAGGACACCGGGAGCTCGCGTGTAACCTCGGCCAGGCCCGTGGCTTTGCTGGCTGCCCTGCGTTGATGGAGCCTCCATCTGAACATAGAAACTCTTTGCAGAGGGTTTGTCCTTGAGTCCGGAGACGTCTGCCCAGGGAGCCAGGGAGGCAGACCAGTCCTTCGCCCTCGGGTCCCCAGGGAGGGCCTCGACGAGAGGCCAGGACCCACTCCCGCCCCGCAGCCCGGGGCGCCTGCGACCTGGCCCTGCTGCCTCGGGTCACGCTGCCGCCGGCTCCCAGACCCTTGGTCCTGGGGGAGGCCCAGCTCTGCGCTGTCTCCCAGCCGGCCGGGTGCCCGTGTGAGGAAGTGTGGGTGGGATGCCCTACGCCAGCGCACGGGGAGGGCAGCAGGGCCGGACAGGCCAGACAGGCCGGACTTTCTGGAAGCTTCTGGAGCTTCACCATGAGACAGGATAATCAAGGGAACCTTATCACCATTGGCTGAATCGGAGGAGGGTCGAGTCAGCGGCACAGAAGGCATGGCCGTCCTGTGGGTCGGGCTGTCGTCCTGAGCCCACTTTTAGGGAGGCAGCTAGCTGGGGGCTCAGCAGATGGGCTCTGTAATGACACCCCCTTCCTCTCGGTCTCACGGGGCCACTCGTCATCTCTGAGCCGGGCTCTGCGTGGGGGTCGTGTGACGGCCGTGAGGCAGGCGGGTGTGATGTGTCCTGCTGCCAAGCGCGGTGCTCGGGGACGCGGGCGCCTGGTCGCTGGGGGAGACCCGCCGGCCTGCATGGGAAGGGGGGCAGCGCTGTGACTGCCCCCAGCCGCAGGCCGTCTGCTGTCCTTGTCGCTCTCGTGTGGCGCAGTGGCGGACACACAGCAGACGCCCGGACGTTTACGGGTGCGAGTGACCGCTCCTGTCCACGTTCCAGGCGCCCAGTGTGTGGACCTAGGCGACGCCTACCTGTGCCGCTGCCGGGCCGGCTTCTCCGGGCGGCACTGCGAGGACGACGTGGACGACTGCGCCTCCTCCCCGTGCGCCAACGGGGGCGCCTGCCGGGACGGCGTGAACGAGTTCTCCTGCACTTGCCCCCCCGGGTACACGGGCAGGAACTGCAGTGCCCCCGTCAGCAGGTGTGAGCACGCACCCTGCCACAACGGGGCCACCTGCCACGAGAGGGCCCGCCGCTACCTGTGTGAGTGCGCCCGCGGCTACGGGGGCCCCAACTGCCAGTTCCTGCTCCCCGAGCCGCCGCCGGTCCCCGTGGTGGTGGACCTCACCGAGAAGTTCGTGGAGGGCCAGGCCGGGCCGTTCCCCTGGGCGGCCGTGGGCGCGGGCGTGGTGCTGGTCCTCGTGCTGCTGCTGGGCTGCGCCGCCGTGGTGGTCTGCGTGCGGCTGAGGCTGCGCAAGGGCCGGCCGCCTCCCGACCCTGGCCACGGGGAGACGGAGACCATGAACAACCTGGCCAACTGCCAGCGCGAGAAGGACGTCTCCGTCAGCGTCATCGGGGCCACGCAGATCAAGAACACCAACAAGAAGGTGGACTTCCACGGGGACCACGGCGCCGACAAGAACGGCCTCAAGGCCCGCTACCCCGGGGTGGACTATAACCTGGTGCAGGAGCTCAAGGGAGACGACGCCGCCTCCAGGGACCCCCACAGCAAGCGTGACTCCAAGTGCCAGCCCCAGGGCTCTGCGGGGGAGGAGAAGGGCACCCCGACACTCAGGGGGTGCGTGCTGTGGGCTCGGAGGGGTCACGTGGGAGGCCGGCCAGGGAGGGCTCCCCAGTGCTCAGGGGGTGCTGGGGGCCAGGCGGGGCAGGGAGTGCTCTCCCCTTAGCTCTGGTCACTTGTCCATTCAGAAGCGTCTGCTCACGGTCATTGTGGTTCTGTTCGATTTTCCCTTCAGCAGAGAGGCCCCCGAGAGGAGGAGGCGGGACTCCGTGTACTCCACTTCGAAAGACACCAAGTACCAGTCGGTGTACGTCATATCGGAGAAGGACGAGTGTGTCATAGCCACTGAGGTGGGCGTGGGCTCGGCCCCGCGGGGGTCGGTCCCGGAACGTTTGTCTCGGTGCTCAGCTAACCCCTTCTGTCTTGTTGGTCCCTCCAGGTGTAAAATTGAGGTGATATGGCAAAACCCCCGTTTCTCTTAAAATAAATAGAATTCCAAGGATCTATGCCCCAACGGATGCTGCTGAGAGGGGAAGGGAGGCCTCAGGACGCCGCTGGACACGGTCGCGGAGGGCGGCCCCGGGCGCTGTGGACTCTGCCTTTCGCGACGTCTCCATTGCACTATGGACAGTTGCTTTTAAGAAATATATATTTAAGTGAGTGGACTTCCCACGACACGAGACGCACGCACTGCCGGAGAGTGTGTTCTGGACGCTGATGAGCCAGTCTTTCTTGAATTAGAATCACAAACACTGCCTTTATCGTCCTTTTTGATACTAAAATGTGTTTTTTTCTAGGTGGAAAAAGATGTGTGTTATTTTTTGGACTTGTAAAAATATTTTTCATGATATCTGTAAAGCTTGAGTATTTTGTGATGTTCATTTTTTATAATTTAAATTTTTGGTAAATATGTACAAAGGCACTTCGGGTCTATGTGACTATATTTTTTTGTATATAAATGTATTTATGGAATATTGTGCAAATGTTATTTGAGTTTTTTACTGTTTTGTTAATGAAGAAATTCCTTTTTAAAATATTTTTCCAAAATAAATATTATGAATGACAACCTGAGGTGTGCTGACTTTTCCTGTGTGAGCCCCGAGGACACACACGCCAGGGCCCCCCAGTTCTGTTTTAACGTCTGAGTGGTGTCCCTGGGTTGGGAGAGGCACCTTCCTGGCTCCTTGCCCGCCAGACAGCCTCCCACGGTCAAGACCGGCCCGACTTTCGGGGCAGGCCCCTCGGGCCCCCGGGCAGCTCGGGCAGCTCGGCCCAGACCTGGCCACCCTCCTTCCGAGTCTTCCCTTCTCTGAGGACTGGACAAAGCCTCCGCTGGGATCCGGTGTCCACGAGGAACTTGGGTGTCGCCATGGCAAAGACTTTTCTTAGGGTGATGCCGAGCCATCGGTGGGTGGGTTTATTTCCAGGTAATTCAAAGGAGGTGCTGCTTCCGATCGCACTGCAGCTGCGGTGGGACAGACGCGTCACGGTGAGAACCACGAGGGCCCCAGGACCGCGCGGACGCTCTCCGTGCATCGTCCTGGGGTCTGGGTGCTGCCCGCTCCTGGGCGAAGCGGCGGAGGCAGGCCTGGAGAGAGAAGGTGCTCGCTCACGTTGTGCGTGGTGCAGACTGTGGGAGTCTGGGCAGCCGGCTCCAGACCCAGATCTGCTCACTGGTCCTTGTGTGTCAGAAACTCAGCTACTCGGAGAACAGGACCCCTCAGCGGTGCGATTGCTGGCCCGGAGGATGGTGGCAGGTGTCCGCTCTCGGAGGGCAGGCTGTCTCCGGGTTGGAGGGGAACCGGCGGGCAGTCCCCTTGCCTTTGTCCCAAGGTCGAAGGAGGTCATGGCTCTGGTCCTGGCTGTACAGTCAGAAGTTCCGGAGTCTTCCAGGAGGAGAGGCCGGTGTGTGTGCTAACTGGCAAACGCCCACCCGTGTGTGTGAACGGTGGAGATGGCAGGTGGAGAGCAGAGAACCACTGCCCGTCAGCTCAGAGGGCACTCGCCTCTGCCAGTCCGTGTCTGAGGTGGAGCCCAGCCTATCCGACCCCTCTGGCCACCGGCTGTGACTTTGAATGAGCCCCAAGCACGCTGGCAGAGACTCAGCTGCGGGAAGGAAGGGGTCGGTGGCGGGGCTGCCCAGTCCCCCAGCCTGCCCCTTGCTGCCGTGGGTGGAGTGGCAGCACCCCCAGGGCGATCGCCAGGGCGAGGGGGTGAGCTCGGGCTGTGTTAAGAGCGTCCTTGCACTTTCAGAAGTGACCCGACTTGGGTAATAAATTAAATGGCTCATCTATTTTCAAGACTAAGGAACATGCTGGATTCTTTGAAGTCCATTCTGTGAAGAGAAAGAACCTCGAAGTTCGTACAGGTAACAGCCGTTTCGCCCTCCTGACCTCTGGGAAGCAGGGGATGAACCCCTCCTGAACCCCTCCTTCCTCTTGGGCAAGCAGGTGACCCGCGAGGAGCAGCCGAGACCCAGCGTGGGCAGCCTGGGGCCCCGAGTCCCTTCCGGCGCTGCCGTGTCAACGTGGTGTTTAATCACGTGGTCCCTCCGCGTCTGGCTTCACGTCACTTGTGGCGGGAAATCCAGGTACACCACTCAAAACCGGCCGTGTACACACGGGCACTCACGGGCCAGCTGTGACGTCACGCAGGCGGCACCCAGCACGCCAGCCTTTGTCGGGACCTCCCAGTGCCAAGCCACCAGCAGTGAGAAAGGAAGGGACAGCCCTGTGCTCACAGATCCAGTTAGAGCGGCCCCAGAGCCTGGCTGCAGCTCCGGCTCTGGGCTCTGGGATGGGCTGGGCCCTCGCTCACCAGCCCGGCCACACCCGGGCTCCGGATGCTGGGACTTGGGTGCCACCCGCGAGGAAGGGGAAGCCCCGTTTCTCAGTGTTTCCTTCAAGAGTCCTCACGATCTCCACGGCAGTGACTCGGTCTCCCTTCCGTTCTGTTGGTTTTCTTCAGCAACCACCCGTGAGCCCCTCACAGCAGCGGACACACCCGCCTCGCTTCTGAAAAAATACGTCTGTATTGATTTTAGGGAGAGAGAAACACCGACATGAGGGAGACACTTGGAGCAGCGCCCTCCCCACGCACCCGAGGGGTAGTGCCCGCCACTGAGCCCCGGCCAGGGCCCGGACCACTGCAGTGATCACACTCCTCACTGTCGTCCTCGTGATGCTGGGACGGCCCCCCGCGGCCCACCGCCGGCTCTCTGAGCTCACCTCACCTGCAGGCCACGGCCACATCTGTGCCCGGCCGCGGACTCGGCCCTTCCCGGGTCGCCTGTCCTCTGAGCGGACAGTGCCCGCGACTGTGCTTCTGATGCTGTGGCTTCGTGAACCTGAACGCAACGAGCGTTTACCGAGATGTAAATAGGTCACCATGTGGAAGCTGCCGAGTGAGGTCCCTGGCGACCGCGTGCCGCCGTGACCCCATCCACGAGCTCGCACGGCTGGCCACGGCACACTGAGCGGACCAGCCCCCGGCGCCACGGCAGAGGGGCGTGTGCAAAGAAAATCGAACTGGAACCTCATAGACCTGTCTGTCTAGTTACCTGTTCACAGAACGGCAGGGGCCAGGGGCCGGATCTACTCACCGAACCAGGACCCGGCGCCGGGGCAGCGGACGGGGCGGGGTCCTAGACAGGGGGGACCTGAGATGGAACCAGAGGAAGCTCTTGGAGCCCACGGGGGAGTGTGAGCGCTGACGCATATTTTAATGCATTAAAGTCTATTTACGTTTTTCAGATGTGAGAGGTTATTACAGTTAAGTTAAACAAAAAAAGAGTCTTCTAGAGATAATTTCTGAAATATTTATGGGTGAAACATCACTGTCTGGGATTTGCTCTGGAATGACCCGCGATGGGTGGGGGCAGCTGAGGGAGCAGCACTGAGGGTGTCACCCCGAGGAGACGCCAGGCTCGTGGCGTGGCTGACTGGGCCTGCCAGGTGGCCCCCACGGCCGTGACCGGACGCGTACTGAGGTGGGAAAGCTTGTAGGACCGAAACCGAGCACATCAAGTGGGTCGGGCCGCAGAGCGGTTCCGATCCAGGTTCTGCCTGCTCTGGCCAGGCAGCCGGTGTCTGTTACCTGCTGAACTGCACGAGGATGAGCACAGGGGTCTCTGCTGGACAGAGGGTCCCGTGTCCACGTCGCCAGCACAGGCTCCCAAGGCGCAGCCCGAGGACGCCGCCCCACCGCCCTCAGCAGCACTCAGGTCCCTCCCTGGGTCTGCCGGGCCTCTGCGCAGCGGCTCCTGTCTCTGCCCGCCTGGGCTCTCCCCTCACCGAGGCGAGGCGGAGTTGGAGCAGTTTTCCAACTAACTGGAAATGTTTTAAAGTCATTCAGAACCTAAACTCAGGGTTACGGCTCAAACAACCAGATCACACGGATTAAATGAACCCGTTGCTAGGAAACGCCTTTCGATGCTGCGAGGTCGACGTCCAACGTAAGTCGAGACGTTGTGTCAAAAACAGAACATGCAAGACCGAGAAGGCGAGGACGGCGGTGTGCCCGGCCAGGGGAAGCGGGTCTGCACTGACGAGCATCTCCCACCGGCGGTTTCGGCACTGGTCACTGGGAAGTGAGTCAGGCGATCTTTCAAAGGTGATATGTGTGCACGCAGAGCACCCCCCGTCTTCCCTGAGCGACTCGAGCGACGTCCACTGGCGCAGACAGACGAGTGTGTCCAGTTAGAGAAGCCCGTCTGACCCGCTCGCCTCGCTCCTGGGGGGCTGGGTGCTGTGCCTGTGGTTTCTTGGCAACAAGCCTTGAAGACAACACAACCGGCCTCTCCCTCACCACCCTTGTTTCTGAAGGAAACACCTGCCCCACGCCTGCGGTGTCTGACTCCACATTCCGGAGATCACAGTCTCAGCCGAACCAGGGTGGGCCCTGAACCCGCTGGTCCGAGACGCCTGTAAACACGGACACGCGGGTCCGAATCTCTGCTTTGGGAAGCGTGGGGAGGGCGGGATGCTGCTCAAGTCAGGAACAGCATTCCCGAAGAGGGTGCTGGGTGCACATCCACGCCGCCGCCAAGCGCAGGTGAGAGTTCACGGCAGGCTGTCCGTGGGCTGGTGCGGACACGGCAGAACCCCTCTGGCACGATGTCTAAACACTGGCAATGCTCAGTGCTGACCGATGGTTGGCGCAGGCGTGCAGACCCAGAACGTGAAATCCGTCTGCTCTCGGTTCTCTGGCACCATTTCCTCTGAGCTCAGTCTGTGCCGCACACA
Source organism: Tadarida brasiliensis (assembly GCA_030848825.1). Lineage (NCBI taxonomy): Eukaryota > Metazoa > Chordata > Mammalia > Chiroptera > Molossidae > Tadarida > Tadarida brasiliensis. Next base: position 111,203,219 of record CM061262.1, on the reverse strand, counting down.
CTCCGGTTTTACCGCCATCATGAAGTCAACAGTGAGAGAAGTCAACTTTTACGTTAACTTTAAAAGGAACGGAATGGAAGGGGAGCCTGTCTGTATGCCGTGCCGGGCCCCTCACAGGAAGCTCCCTGGGCTCCGTGGCTCTCGTCCTCGGAGACAGAACGGGGACCCGAGGCTTTCTGCCGCTCGGTCGGACACAGGAGCCGGTGACACCGGGTCAGAGCCACAGCCGTGAGCGCTGTGTATGGAGCTCCGCTGGGAGTAGCCCCCAGTCTCTTGGCTGCGCTCACCGCCCTGGGTCCTTCGTGGGTGAGGTCCTGCCGTGTGTGAGGAGGTGGGTCGGGGCACAGACTCGCTGGCCTGTGAGCTGCTCATCTGCGGAGAAGCCTCGAGACTCCTCGAGGACCGAGAACGGGTTTGTTTGACTGTGAATTTCAGCCCTTTCTTAGAAGCTTAGAAAAAACTTTGGCATAAAAAGTCGAGTGACATACAATATTAAAAAGGGCATATTTATAAGGGAAAAACTCCTATATTTGGGTCTTTCACTCATGATACAGTGACGTTAGGTGCCTGTTTCTCAAAGTCCAATTCTTCGGACGGAGGAGAGGGAAGGGGGGCTGAGCCGTTGTCCGTGACAGGATCCCGGCCCAGTGGGCTCACGGCGCTGGGAGGCTGACGGACGGTGGGGAGCATGTAGGTGACACTGCGAGATAGGTCTGATCAGCAGAACAAACGGTGACGGAGCTGGCCGCCCGGGGTGCTCGGCAGAGGCAAGCTGTCTCCGGCAGGAGGTCTTGGTGCTCAGGCCTCTGTGACTCAGAGAACACGTCTGTGACACACAGACACCTGTTTAGAAAGACCCCAGGCTTCAAGAAGATTCATTTCCACCTTAATTCAACTGACGTCGGAGTCCTGTGCTCGTCCCTCCAGGTCCTGGACCTCAGGGGCGCCAACACCTCTCCCCTTAACTGAGCGCTGCGGCTGGAGCTGCGGTCGCCAAGTGTCCTGGGGGTGTATCCGGGTGGCCTCTGGGGGTCACCGAGCTGTGAAAACCCTGGGGGCCGCGGGTCTCGGTGACAAGCCGAGGCACCTGGTATGTTCAAGCCCCAGCCCCTCCTCCACCGCCTGACGTAAGCCGGCCCCGGACGAGGGGAGCTGCCTGGGCGTCGTCCTTCCTGACGCTGGGCAGCAGAGAACAGTCAGTCGGTGGGAGTTGGGGACACCTTTGTCCCCACACAGGAAGGCAGGCTTTGAAGACTTGTTCCCAGTAGCCAGGGTGTGGCTCGTCCAGTGGCCGCCCCTGAGCCGGTCGCCCCTGCGGTCGCTGGAAGTCCTCTCACATCAGGTGGGGATGTCCTCGCTGGTCCCCACAGCTCCGTGGGGCGGGGAGCAGGCCAGGGGCCGTGGCGTGCCCAGGCTGCGTCGTGGCACAGGCGCCCAGAGCTGTGCTTTGTGGGCAAGGAGCCCTGGCCACGCTCGCCAGAGGCCAGCTCGAGTCGGGGCAGCTGTCCGTGTGGCCTCACCCCAAACTGAACACCTGTTCTGAAGCTATTTCCACCTGACTGAGGCAAGACGGAGTTGGAGCAGTTTTCCAACTAACTGGAAATGTTTTAAAGTCATTCAGAACCTAAACTCAGGGTTACGGCTCAAACAACCAGATCACACGGATTAAATGAACCCGTTGCTAGGAAACGCCTTTCGATGCTGCGAGGTCGACGTCCAACGTAAGTCAAGGCGTTGTGTCAAAAACAGAACATGCAAGACCGAGAAGGCGAGGACGGCGGTGTGCCCGGCCAGGAGAAGCGGGTCCAGGACCACAGACGGCTGGTTTGGTTCCATCACGACTGAGTCAGCACGAGGCCGGAGTCAGCCACACAGCTGCTGCAGGAGTGGGTCTCGTCACGCCAGCTCCCAAAGGCCGCCCCGCTGAGCCCAGACACCCGAGAGGCCCGGCCTCGCACTGCCTCTGGGAGAGCGCCGCGGCACGTGTCCCCCACCTCCGGACGCCGGCTCCCCACGGGCTCCCCACATGCGCCTCGTCTGATCCTGTTCTCAGAGGTGGAGGTCGCAGCTCGAGGTCACCTCGCCATCAGAGACGGATCCCAGAGCTTCCCGAGGTTGCCCTCACTCCGCGGGGCTTCATTTAAACATCTTCTCAAAAACGACTTCTGACGTTTATAATGGGTTCCGAGTCCCTGCACTTGTGAGGACCTTGGATTCTACCTGGAAGACGCAATCCCACACTATCAGCAGGGAAGCCGAGGCGGGGACTGCGGTGGGTCTGCGTGCGGGTCCCGTGTGCACTGGTCTACCCTCCGGAGTCCGGAGCCTCAGGGGCTGTGATGCCGCCTGGTCACTGTCGCACTCGGTCCCCCCCCCCCCCCCCCCCAGGCCTCGAGCTCCTGCACGTCTCTCTGGCGCCTTCTCTAGAGGGTCCCCATCATCAGGGAAGGGAACCGCTTGGTGCCGATGCTCTGGTCTCTTCCTGTCCCCTGGGCTTTCTGTTGCGTTGTCAGCACTGAGGGGTCACCCCATGGTCCTCTGTGCACCTGTCGGCCAGGTGTGCTGACTCAACGCGCCGGCTGGGAGCACTTTCAGGCAGACCTCCTCAGTCAGGTCTTACTTCCAGCACCAAAGCACCTGTGTCCTGGGACGGGGTCTCCTGGGAATGATTCAGAATTTACCTACGACACTAACAGCCCTCACCCAGAGCTCGCTGATGCCTGGTGCTGGGTTAAGAACGAGATAGATGGAAAAACTGGGGCACACAGACATTCAGTCACCTGCCCCGGGCTCCACAGCCCCTGTGGGGAGAGGCCGGGAGACCACCAGCCCTGAGACGCAGCCTGGCTGTGGACGGCCTCTCCCCGGGGCGCCCTGTGGACGCACAGGGACGAGCACGGACAGCTGTCCTCTCCACAGGAACCCGGCTGCCTCTGGAAATGGGTGAAGTCCTAGGACCTGGGTTTCGACCTCCTTCCACTTCCTCACTTTGGTCTAAATTCCCCATCGGAACGTGAGACGCATTTGGACCCGCATGGTCCGTGTTCACGCGTCCCAGCGGACGGGACAGGAAGCGAGCAGAACGTGGGCAGCGGGTCTCCCCAGGCGTCTCCATTCCGCACGAAGGGGTAGAAGCGTCCGTGTCCCCGGGACGCTCCGTTCTCTGTGGCTACTCTTCCGTCTGCGTGTGACAAGCTCTCTCCTCTCTGGCGCCCGCTCAGGACTGTGTCCGCCTCCTTCCGACCTGTGGCTGCAGCCCCCGGGTCTGCGGCCTCCTCGTGTCCCCGGTCACCCTGAGCAGTGTCCGGATGTGGTGGGTGCTCAGCCATCCTCTTGGAGCAACTCGTTAGTTAGCAGAGGGTGTGGATGAAAGGGACCCTTTCCTGGCATCCTTTCTGTCCCTGAGATCTGAGAGCGATGGTCCAGGTCACTGGTGGGGACGAAGGAGCCCAAAGTCATCGCCTCCCGAGGCCCTGCACCTATGGCCATGCCGTGGCGTCAGGGGTCGAGTTCAGGATGTTAGGGCGGGACGTTGTCCTGGATGACTGGTGGCCCAAGGCCACCGAGGGTCCTTGAAGGGAAGGAAGGTGGCGGCGGCCAGTCAGGAGGACAGTGACGATGGCTGAGGTAAGGAGAAAACGTGGCAGGGGCTGTGTGCTGGCTGTGGGCAGAGGAGGGGCCACGCCACAGACACGGGACCCGGAGGGGCCGGGAAAGGCAGGACAGCCTCCAGCAGGACCAGCCCCGTCGACGCCTGAATCTGACCAGGGAGGCGTGCGGGAACTCCGGCCTTCACAAATGTAAGTCTGTGGCCACATTCGAGGGGCCAGAGGAGCCCTGGGAGAGACGGTGGTGGATGGTGAGGGTGCTGAGCACGGCCCAGCTGCGCGCGTCCAAGCCGTCACCCTACGAGGCCGGGCCCGTGGGTGCTGCCCGTGTGCCCTGAGAACCACGGAGAATGTCCCACGAGACTGGAAACTGCGGCAGCATCTCTGTCCCAGGGGAAACGGGCCCTGCAGGGCAGTCAGGGTGGGGCAAGAGGAGTCGGCGGGGTGGCCCCAGGGGTTGGGGGTGTGGGGCTGGCTCTGCTCTCCAGGGCACCCACAGTCCCATCGTTCCCGCCAACAGCTGGGTGCCGTCAACCGTGTGGTCCCGAACCTGAGCATTTCTGCAGGAGAAACGCTCGGTTCCTCCCAACGGCACGGGAACCTCGGCGGTGGGAGAAGGAACAGGTGCGGGGCAGCTGCTCCTGACTCAGGCTCTTCCCCTTCCCACTGGCTCTGGGAGGGCCAGGGCTCCAAGAGCACTTTGCTCTGAAATATTCAAAGAATGTTTCTTGCTTTTTCCTATTATAGCCACAGTTTCAGTATTTCTTTTTTCTTTTTTTAATTTTCTTTTTAATCCTCACTCGAGGATATTTTTTCCACTGATTTTTAGATAGAGTGGGAGGGAGGGAGAGAGAGAAACATTGATGCAAGAGGCACATCAATTGGCTGCCTCCTGCACGACCCCAAGTGGGGCTGGGGATCAAACCTGCAACCGAGATACGTGCCAAACGGGCCAGGGCTCAATATTTCTTTTTTTTTTTAATTTTAATTTTTTTTCTTTATTGATTTCATAGAGAGGAAAGGAGACAGAGATAGAAACATCGATGAGAGAGAACATCGATTGGCCGCCTCCTGCATGCCCCCCACTGGGGATCGGGCCCACAACCTGGGCATGCGTCCTGACTAGGAATCGAACCGGTGACCTCTTGGTGCAGGGTCAACGCTCAACCACTGAGCCACACCAGCCGGGCAGGGCTCAATATTTCTTATAAACACTGACCCCCAGCCCTGGCCAGTTTGGCTCAGTGGTTAAAGTGTCGGCCTGCGGACCAGAGAGTCCTGGGTTCGGTTCCCGCTAAGGGCATGTACTTCGGTTGCGGTTCATCCCCGGCCCCGGTTGGGGTCGTGTGGGTGGCAACCAGTCGATGTGTCTCTCTCACATGGATGTTTCTCTCTCTCTTCCTCCCTCCCTCCTGCTCTATCTGAAGATAAATGCAAACAGGTCCTCGGGTGAGGATAAAAAAACAAAAACAAAACACTGACCCCTGAGACCCACAGGAAACCAGGGAAGCGCTGAGGACGGAACCTGAAGCTCTGACCCTACAGCCGTCTGAACAGCGTTCGGCTCTCTGGGATTCCCTGAGGTGCGTGGTCGCCTTCGGGAGCTGAGGCCCAGCATCAGCAGAGACGGGTAAACTGTGCCGACTTCACACAGGCCTGGGCGGGCAGGAGCCCCCTGCTGGGTCCGTGCTGACCCCTGCCCTCCACCGTCCCTGAGGCTCCCACCCTGACAGCGTTCCCTGTGCTGGGCCCACGCCTGGCGCGCAGAGCCCGCGGGATTCCGTGCTCCGGGGCGGGCTTTTAGTCATGAGACAGATGTGAGCTGTGTTCTCGACAGGAGATAAAGTCAGGCGACAGTGTTTGCCAACTGGGGTCCCTGTTATCGGCAGGGTTCCTCGGCACCCACCTCCGCCCCTGGACTTTGACTCGCGTTCGGTTTCCGCGCCTCCTGAGGGTGTGATGAGGTCCCGTGAGCTGCTGCTCAGCATGCTGACTGCACGCCCCGGCGCACGGCCGGATTCAAGGGCAGAGGCAAACAGCCTTGCTGGCAAAGGCTGGGCCTGGGCGCGGAGGCGGCTACCAGGTGCTGCCTGTCTGTGGTGTGTTCTAACCTGCGGGAGGACCGCCTGGCCTGTGCCGCGAGGGCAGACGTGTTTGGTTAAGACCCAGGAGCGTGCTCACCCTGCGCCACAAGGCGCTGGCTGGGGCCTCCTTCCTCCCCTCCGGGGTGCTGCCAGCTGCCGTTCTGCACAGGCGCGAGGACTGTCTGTGTCACGCAGAGAATCAGTGATGACCAGCCAACACCCCACGTCGGGTGGGATCTCCAGGCTCTGGGTGTGGGAGAGGGACAGTGTAGGCTTTCGCCTTTTTTGATGCTTATCAACTCCCAGTGAAACGAGAAATCCTCCAGCAGTCTCCGGGCTGTGCTGAGGGCACGAGGTAGTCGCGTGCCTGGCTCGCCCTGAGCTGGCAGCGGGAGCAAGGGCACCTCAGGGTCTGGGCAAAGAGCTGCCTTCCTGGGGTGGGGCTCGTGTGCAGAGAGGGTGCGGCCCAGGTGCAGGTCTGGTTACCTGCTCCCGCTCCCCAGCCCCGAGGCAGGTGGCCAGGCCTCCCTGGGAGCTCAGCACAAGCCTTCCAGCACCACACTGGGGGCCGCCGGGGCTCCCTCTGGACAGCTGGTGGTACAGGCTCCCCTCAGGGGTGCGGCTGCTTCCTCAGAGCTGACTGGAGCTTTCTGCTGTGCTAGGTCCTGGGGCTGCTGAGACAAGTGACTCCAACGGGTGGTACAGACAAGGGGCGCTTACTCTCTCAGTTACTCTCTCAGTTCCCCGTCACGGCGTGGGCAGGTGGGCTCCTCCTGGGGGCTCGAGGGTGAGCTGCATCCACCGCTCTCCCGGCTGCTGGGCAGTGACGGTCCTCGTGGTCCTTGGCCCGTGGCTCCATGCCCGTGGCCGTCCCCCTGGGGGTCTCCTCCTATTACTGCAAGAACGGTAGCAGTGGGTTTGGGACCCACTTCAGTTTGCTCTCATCTCTGTTCCTAATTGTCTGCAAAGACCCTATTTCCAAATACGGTCACAGCCTGAGGTTCTGGGTTTGGAGGACACGACGTCCCTGCTATAGACATTCTCGTTCCTTTCAATCAAGTGACTTTTTAAGGCAAACCTGTTATAAATGTTCCCCGTGAGCATTTTCTGAGAACCGACCTGCTCAAGCCCCCGGGGAGTATCGTCAGCGCTGGACAGCTTTCCTGGAAGCCAGGGCGGGCCTGCCGCCACCAGCAGAGCCCACGTGAGTGCGCAGGTGAGCGTCCGGAGGAGACCCCGGGCACTCGTGGACACGCAGGGCTGGTGGGGCTGGTGTGTACCCGTGAAAATGAGACTGAGTGGATAGCAGCAACGATCTCGTTTCCCAGACAGACGACAAGACGAAGCCCGGGGGGAGCCACCACGAGCGGGCGGGCCTGGGCGGCCCGGACCCAGCGGGCGCTCGAGCTGGCCCGAGTCTCCGAGCTCCCCATCTCTCCGTGCCCTGTCCAGACAGCGGGGACGGAGAAAGGTCACCTTCGTTTTTGGTCTAGAAAAATCCATTCCACAGTTTTTACCACCCCTTACTGACAGATAGGGTTTAAATCCTTTTATCTGGAGACAAACAGAAAGTGTGCTGTGGTGAATAATTAGAGCTGATGTTCTTGCCAGCTGTTAAGAGACACATGCAAAAAAAAAAAAAGCCGGTGACATCTGGTCAGCACTGATACTTCGCGACGGAAATACTTTCCTGACGGAGGCGTTTGGCAAGCCCATCCCAGAATCCCTGGTCTCCTTGTCCTGCTACCCCGCAGCCTCCAGCCCCCGACTTTTGACCTCTTTGAAAAACAAAACAGAAAGTGATGATCTTGACCCAAGAACTGCAACCCAGAGTGCAGCGCGCAGGGGCCGGACGCGGTGTTGGCTCAGCTCAGCAATGGCCGGGCTCTCGCCTCGGACTTCCCTCCCCTGAGCTGCTGACTGTGGACTGTCAGGGCCAGCAAAGCCCTGCCCCCTCACGCGGCTGTGGTGTCACCCACACCCTCCTCCTCCTCCTCTGCCCCAGCCACTGACATTCTGCGAGATTTAGGCCTCACTTTTTTTTTTTTTTAAATTATTTTCTTTATTGATTTTAGAGAGAGAGGAAGGGAGAGGGAGAGAGAGATAGAAACACTGATGAGAGAGAACATCGATTGGCCGCCTCCTGCATGCCCCCCACTGGGGATCAGGCCCACAACCTGGGCATGTGCCCTGACCGGGAATCGAACCGGTGACCTCTTGGTGCATGGGTCGATGCTCAACCGCTGAGCCACATGGCCGGGAAGTGGGCCAGTTTTACAGGGACATCAGGAGGGCGCACTGCTTCTAGGCTGTGACATCCCTTCTCGGGGGAGCGACGGCTGCGGGGATATTCCTTCTCCCCAGGGTGTCCGCTGACCCTGGGCCTGGAGAGCAGGGCCAGGCCACCTGGCTGCTGCCTGGGCTGAGTCATTCGGTGTCGTCAGGACACCCTTGTGTTGAGAGAGCAGCACGCCCCAACGCGTGAGGGGGGCGGTCCCTGGCAGAGGGACCGTACCCCAGCCTCGGATTTCGCAGAGGAGAAGCCAGCGCCAAGTCCTGCTGTTCTCTGAAGTTCCCGACGTCCCCACGTCACGCGTCGCCGCCCTGGTTCTGTTTGCGCTGGGACCGGCCCGTGCACAGGAGGCTGTCGCTCCCTGGTCTCCAGACTGCAGGACTGCGTGAAGAGGGGCAGCCTTCGGGCTCCCGGGAGCGCCCCTTTCGTCCCTGACCCCTCGAGGGAACGCTTCCGCCTGCTCTCGCCAGGTCTTTCCACGGAAGGGCACCCCCCCTCGGACAGCGGGAATCTCAGAGTGAGACGCGTGAACAAAGCTCCTTCCTGGCTGCGGTGTCCGCACAGCCAGGAGCACAGTCGGCAGTTACTCCAGGGAACGCGCAGGAGCACAGACCTCTGAAACCAGGCCTCCGAAACGCGGTTTCTGCAAAGGGCGGGACTAGGTGAGACCACCGGCACCTGGCGCATCGCGTCCCACCTCCGCCTGGCAGCCGGTCCCCGCGAACCGCGGCTGCTCGGGACGCACGGCGCCGTCTGCGGAGGTTCTGGCTGCACCGGCGTGAGCGCGAAGCCCGGTTCCCTCCTCAGGCGAGGCCTCTGTCCCCGTGACTGGGCGTGTCCCCCCAGCCCACCTCCGGACCCCACGGGACTGGGCGTGTCCCTCCGAGCCCACCTCCGGACCCCACGGGACTGGGCGTGTCCCTCCGAGCCCACCTCCGGACCCCACGGGACTGGGGCGTGTCCCCCCAGCCCACCTCCGGACCCCACGGGACTGGGGCGTGTCCCTCCGAGCCCACCTCCGGACCCCACGGGACTGGGGCGTGTCCCCCCAGCCCACCTCCGGACCCCACGGGACTGGGGCGTGTCCCTCCAGCCCACCTCCGGACCCCACGGGACTGGGGCGTGTCCCTCCGAGCCCACCTCCGGACCCCACGGGACTGGGCGTGTCTCTCCGAGCCCACCTCCGGACCCCACGGGACTGGGGCGTGTCCCTTCGAGCCCACCTCCGGACCCCACGGGACTGGGGCGTGTCCCTCCGAGCCCACCTCCGGACCCCACGGGACTGGGCGTGTCCCCCCAGCCCACCTCCGGACCCCACGGGACTGGGGCGTGTCCCTTCGAGCCCACCTCCGGACCCCACGGGACTGGGCGTGTCCCTCCAGCCCACCTCCGGACCCCACGTGCTCGGCGTCAGCTTCGTCTGGGGTGCGAGCGCGGCTCTCTCTGCTGGAACCGCACAGACCCTAACGTGCTGCTCAGGCTCGGGGAGGCGAGGGTCGCTCTCTGGGCCGTGGGAGCTGTGAGGACGGGTGCTGCATGGCTGCGCTCAGACCACGGGGAAAACCCCAATTGTACCTGATAGTTCAGTCCAGAGAAGATAGTTGATCGTGAGGTCACAGCAGGAAGGGGCCTGCGAGAGCGAAGGCGCAGCGGCCCAGAGAGGTCAAGTGAACAGACTGAGGTCACACAGCAGACGAGAGGCTGTACTGCCCTCAAACTCAGATGTTATGACTGTCCATCCAACATGTATTTTTTTGTTTTTAATGGATATCAACAAGTAGTTACAGATGGCAAACAGATCTGAATACAAGCTCTCACACGCTGCTGAGTGTTACGTACGACCTGTGTACAGTCTCACCTGAGACACTTCCACTACGGCCGTGTTAGAAAGACCGCTGTGATGGCTGGTGGTGCCAGGGGGCACACGTACACCAGGTGAGCCCTTGGCAGCCAGTGGTCGTTGGTGCCAACCCAAGGCCAGCAGGAACCCTGACCGGGGGTGTGGTGAAGAAGGAAACGACTCAGTGCAGACGACTCAGTGACCAGCACGCGGCGGAATGGCTCTGGGGCAGGCCTCTGCAGCCAGGCTGCCCGCTCCGCCGGGTGGCGTGGGGTCTGCCCTGCTCGGGCAAGGGCTCAGAGTCTCAAGGGCTCAGAGTCTCAGCTCGGCCAGGGAGGAGCAGTCGCCAGTCTCTCCTGGGAAGTGGGCTCTGGGAGCCAGAGAGGGGACTGGCTTATATACACAGAAGTCCCTGCCCCTGGTCCCTGATTGGCCCATCCTCAGGCAAATGAGGACCCGAATCCTCACAGTTTGATTGGTTCAAAGACACGGTTCTGATTAGTCACAATAGAGCCACTCTGATTGGTCAGAGCTGTGACGGGGACTCAGTCCCATTGGTTGAGCTGGGATTCCAGGAGCCCTTCATCAGGGCGCTCCGGTGGGGGGACGGCTGGGGTGGGGGGACCCGGCTGGGTGCAGGCTTCTTTCCGATGGGGGGGGGGGCGTTTGTGTAAGAGGCCCCCATGCGGAAATGGCTACTAGGTTCTGCTTTTTTAAAAATTTGAGGCCAATTAGCCAGGAGCCCTACCCAGGTGCTTTCTCCCTCCGAGTTCACAGCCTGCAAGGTTTGCCGGCATTACCTGTGACATTCTGCTGATGCACAGCGTCTGTGCAGACAGACTTCCTGCTGCTGGGCGGGGGTGGCAGCCGGGGTCAAAGCCCCACTCAGGGCCCCTGTGCTGAGACCGGGCGAGTCCTTCTCTTTGGCCTGGACTCCCACCTGGCCCCTGCCGTCTGCCCCGGACGTGCAGACAATGTAGCTGGGCACACAGGGGGGGTTCCGGATTCTGCCAGCACCCCACCCGCAGCCGAGTGTGCCGGCTCTGGTCTCAGGGTCAGTGTGAGGATCTGCAGGGATAGGTGCTGGGTGTGGGTTTCTCGGCCGCTGGCTCCCTGCCGGCGTGATCTGACGCCAGGGTCTTGGGCTTGAGAGACAGACACCTCAAGTCGACTTAGTCACCTGCTTCTGAGAAAAGCTCCCACTTTCCTCACGAGGACACCCCACATGTGGAATCCTGGCTGCCTTCCTGGCTGAGCCAAAGCCTGGGGGTAGCCCTCCTGCCGGCCAGCTCTAGCGGGTCCGAGAGACTGAGGACTGACCACACAGCAGCAGCCCCTTCCTGGGCTGAGTCGGCATGCTGCCGTCACCCCTCCCCGGGGGGTTATCGGGGCTATCCACCCACGGATGGCCCACTGTGGGGCTGCGCTCGCTCCGGGCTCCCCTGAGGTGGCGGACTTCCCCGGCCGCGCCCTCATCTGCTCAGCCCGAGGCGGCCCAGGTGGGCTGAGGTCTCTCTGGATCAACGGGCCGTTCCTGGGGGATTCAGGTGGTTCTGTGAGGTTAGCGCCTGACTCCCAGCCGTGGGGACGACACACACAGTGACAGAAGTCACCCCTCCCACGTTGCCTTTCAGAGCCATTTATGCATATTTTACCTCGTTAATCGCAGTGAAACCAGGGGTCCCAGTTCTGGAAGCCAAACGGAGATAATAGGAGAAGTGAGCTCGGAAACACGTGTGTGAGGATCTCTCTTCACGAAGACCGAGTTAGTGAAGTTTTGGAAGAATGTCCAGAAAAAGTTTTTGTATATTTAATGCTTGGAACTGGCACTGCGAGAGTTGCTGTTTCATGGAGTGGCACAGGATTTGGAAACACGGTTACTGAGAAGGAGATAAATGCAGCTCTGAACTCCGCGTCCGATGTTCCTGAGTTCCTCAGGGGGGTGTGGGCAATCACCCACGAGGTCATCACGCTGGGAGCCTTTACGTTGAAAGTGGGTCAGAACGAACCAAGTTCACATGGCTTTGAGCTGGGATTGTGTTTGTATCATGCAGCATTTATTTTGTGTCATAAAGTTGTGTTTGGAAGTCGATTATTTTTGGTTCTCAACCAGAAGCGTTCTAGAGAGAGGAGCTCCTGGGATCTCGGAGGCCCCACACGGAGGAGGCTCCCAGCACCCTCCTGGTGCCCTCTGCCCGGTGCTCGTGTGGGTGGCCGGCTGCCCCCTGAGGTCCCGCCCCCTCAGCCTGGGCACTGCTTTGGCCTGGAGCCATCTCTCAACGCTCCCAAGACGGAAAAATACCCCAAACTCTTCTTCGTTGTGAAAAGTAAGTTTAAATTCTAGGTTGATGAAGCCAGGTGACGGAGAGTTTGGAAACAGGCTCCGGCCCAGCACGCCCACCACTGGCTGTTTCCTCGCACCGTTTCCTGCGTGTCCCTTTCATCAAGGTGTCGTGACTGTGAACATTTGCACCCTGCTGTTTCTCACCAACATCACATTATTAGCGCCTTCCTCGTTGCTGCGGGCTTCAGCACCACTTTCTAGTACCGATGGCTTCCCCGTCGGCTTGGTCGACTCACCCCGCGCTGCAACTCGCTAGCCCGTCCAGGACGGTCGGGATGCAGCAGGAACGGGGCAGCCCAGTCTCTTCACGGCCGAGACCCTTTTTGTTATCCCCCACAGAGCCCGGGTTCACTGTGACTTTGACGTGCTTTACCTTCTGTGGATCGAAAGCATGTTTAATTGCCAAAGAGCCTGGCTCCGTGTTGGAGGACCAGCACAGAGATTTGAGTTGATAGAATTCCAGCCCAAAGACCCTGGTTTTCGCCAATCTGTGCAGGCTCCTATGGCCACCTCCCCGCCCCAGGTGATGGGAATCCTTGCCCCCTTCCTGCGCTTCCTCGGGGTGGACGCCTAGCTTCCGGGGTGGTGGAGGGTGTGGAGAACTCCTGTCCTCATCCGTCCTGCCCTGGGGGCCCAGAGCGACAGGAAGGTGAACCCCAGCGGCGCTTGCCCAGAAATTACTGTTTTACAAAGTCACGTCAGGACCCAAGCTTTGGGAACCCAGCAGTTCCCCAAATCCTCTCTCTGCCCCCACAGCACGGAGAAGCTGGATCCGTGGAAACTGCTGCACACGCCTGAGAGCCACCTGTGGGCCAGGCCGCGAGCCAGGCGCTCTCTGTCGCCCATGTCCCCGAGTGCTCGAAGCCGGCCCTTTGGCTCAGGCTGGAGCGCCTGAGACTCCTCGAGGGGAAACATCTTCCCGGGACGTAGCAGGGACCCCAGTGCGCCTGGCTGATGGGCAGTGTCAGCCCTGCTCACTGGTGGTTGGTCCAGGGCTCGCAGCCAAGCACGGACTTTGTGTGGTTCAGACGGGCTGCCCAGGGGTTAATTTTTCTCTCTGTGTTTTTTCTGTAATTAAAAGATTTTCAACTGTAACTGTGCATCAGGAAATGCAATAAATGCGTTCAGCATTTTTATGAAGCAGGTGATTTGCTCCCAGAGGCTGCAGGGCTGGGGGGAGCAGAAGCGGTTTTTCCACGAGATTCTCCTGTCTCCTCGCGGCGGCTCGCCGAGGAAGCCGCTAACGAGGAGACGGTGGAATTATGGTCGTTTCCCTTGGCTGGCGGCCAGTTTCCACAGCAGGGTAAGTGCCTGGGGAGCACGAAACCACTTTGGTTTTGTGAGAGTCACATGGTCAGAGGGCTTCATCTCCCTCAGGTCTGGGTCCTGGACCCAGCGGACCCGGGCTGCAAGCAGAGGCAGCAGAGGGGCCGAGCTCTGAGCAGGCTCTTGGCTCACGGGCTCACCTTCCTGAGGTTCTTTAAATTCTCTGGGCTGTAGCTCCCCCATCCGAGGAGGGGTGGCCGTCCTCCGTCTGCGGTGCTGCTGTGGATTTAAATGAACAAGTGCTCGGTAGAAACACAGTATCAGTTCTCAGTCACTTCATGTCTTATCCAGGAAAAGGAGCTCTCTGCCGCCCGACCTCTGCCCGCTGCTCGAGGCTCGGACCTGACCCGGGCAGCGCGGCCGGCCCGGCAGGGACGCTCCGTCTTCTAGGCAGCGAGTTGGCGGCAGCCGGTGTGGCCTGTGCCACCAGGGAGGAGCTCCCCGGGCAGGGCCCTGCGCCGCCGTCTCGGGACATTTTTAGCACGCAGCCCAGGGGCCAGTCCTCACCCAGACACTGTGCGTCGGCTCTCCTGGGCAAGCCAGGCCGGCAGCAGCAGGTGTGGTCGGGAGGGATGGGCACCCAAGGTTTGCCCTCTGAGATACCGATTTTTAAGCTGGCAGTTAATGAGACGCAGGAAGAACTTTGACCCTCCCCCCTCCTGCCTGAGACTCAGAGGGACAGACCTGCTCCAGGCAGAGGTCTGAGGACTTGAGTGTGGCGGGGCGTGGGGGACACTAAACGGGGTCTGTTTACTGGGTTCCTCAGTCCCACTGTTTCCGAGTCACCTGAGCCTGCCAGGATTTTCCTGCCTATCCCTGTTCTCACTTCTGAAGTTTCAGACCCGACCCCCTCTCTCCTTTGTCCAAATGTCACCTGTCCCTAATGCTCACAGGAATGCCCGTGTATGAAATGAGATTGTCTCCTGCGAATCTGCTCTGTTCATGTGATTGTGAGCTCAGCCAGCACTCGGCCGGTAGGAGGAGCGTGTCCTCAGTGGCCCCCACGGGAGGTGGCACAGTCCCACGCTGGCCACTCGGCAGACTGCTGGGGGCATTTGCTCTTCCCAGACTCCCCGGGGCTGCACGGGGCGGTGTGCAGAGTTCTTCTGGGCGTGATCTCCGCCGACTCCGAAGATAGGTCTCTGTGGCAGCAAAGGACCCAAAAAGGAAATTCTATTTTGGTTTGGTCACATATTGGCGTGAGGTTTTATTTTTGCCACATGTGGTGAAGCAGAGCGACCGGTCAGTGCCGATGGGGCCCCACCGTGCTCTGGGCAGCAGGCCCACAGGCAGCCAGCTGCTCCCAGCGGACTTCTGTTTCTGTCGGTGACATCTCCACAAATAAGCACCTCCCGGTCCATTGTTTGCCGCTAAGTTATTCTGACGTCTGAAGGTAACTGTGAGGACAGGTGTGGCAGCAGTGGGGCCCCCGGTGAGGCCGAGGGCCGTGTTCACACAGAGACACGCGCGGGAAGGAGGAGCTCGAGGGAGAGGCTGAGGGCGAGCGGTGACGGGCGCCTGCGCTCTGGCCTTGAACCTCGGCCCTGGGCTGGGTGGCCCAGAATTCTGGTGACTGGGACCAGCAGGTCTAGAACACAGTCGATTTCACAACTATAACTTCCATCTTGTCTTTAGTTCAGTGAGTTTTAAGTGTACAGAAGATTGCATCACATCGGTGCTCCTGAAACTCAGGTGACGAGGAGGTGACAGGTGTTTCTGTTCTGCTGGCTAATTTGAGGGGGAGTGTGTGAGTCGGTGGACACTCGAGCGACCTGGGCATCGCCTGGGAGCTTGTCCCGCCAGTGTGAACCCTCACGGGGCCGGGAGGACGAGGGTGTCCCTCCAGGGCACCTGCCGCCACCTGGCTGGCTGGACACCTTCCTCTCAGGAGGCCCGAGCAACTTGTCGGTTGCAGACTCTGGTGGAGTGAGGTCAGCACCACAGACGATCTCACGTGGGACTTGGGTTTTCCTCTGGGTGGTTTAGGTCCTGGTGGCTCAGCGGCTGAGACGCGCTCTCTCTGGGGGCAGCTGCAGTGTCCCCTCCGTCTTCCCGGCTCCCTGCCCGCCGCCCCAGCCACAGCACACGCCACTGACGAGGGCCTGCGGTGCGGACAGATAAATCTGACACGGACAGACACACTCGCATCTGAGCAGCTACCAGACATGCTCGCGTCCTGGCGGTGGGGGCCCGTGCGGGCGTGGCTGGGACGGGCTGTGGCCGCTCAGGAAGCAGTGGCCTTTCTCTGTGGAAATGACCTCCTTCCTCTAACGATCCCGGAGATGGCCCGAGTGGGACAGCGAAAGTGAAAGGGACGGACAGCAGCTCCGTGGGAAGACTGGGATGAGGGAAGTCCGTTCTGGTCTGTTGTTACTTTCGGCAAGTCTCCAAACCCACGGGGCTTGGTTTGCTGGTGGAAACGGGCGTTTACTGACACTGGTATTTACCCAGCAGGGTCTTACAGACTCGAAGGAGACAAGTTCGCGGAGCACTGGGGCCTCGCTCGACCCATTTCCACTCCGGGAGAGATCCACAGAGCACGGATGTGTGGCGGGCACAGGGCACCTCTGAGGGCGGGCAGGCTCTCCATCCCGACGGTGTCCCCCACAGAGCGCTTCCTGGCACCAGGACCCGTGAAACCAACAGCAGCACATTCCAGGTGCCCTTGTGAGTTGCCGGAGTCTGAGCTGGGCGCCAAAGCCTGGGCTCCCTCCCACCCACCTCCCTCCCGGCCACCGCCCAGCGCCCTGCACGGGGAGCAAGGTGAGGCAGACACAGTGCCGGCCTGGGGAGCTGGGAGTGCGTGGGGACCAGCTGCCTTCACTGTGTTTGGGAGGGGAGCTGACGGCAGCCAGGTGCCTGCGGGGCCCACGGAGGAAAGGGCTCCAGGTGGAGAGCCCAGCTCTGAGCTCCGAAAGCTCTCAGCGTGGAGGCAGGACCCTGGGTCCCTGGCAGCCTCGGGAAGACCAGGCCAGGGTGTCTTGACCACGTCCGGAAGCGGCCTCGTCGAGCTCTGCAGACATCTCTTATCTGGAAAGGGCAAAGCACATGGCCTTTGGTCAGTGGCTGGCACCAAAGCAAATGGGCCCCTTCCAGCGGTCCCCACGGACTGCGACTTCACTGGGGCCCATTTAAGGGGCGAGCCCACAGTACACCCAGTCCCCGGGACTGTCCGGTTCCTGGGTTTCTGCTTTGGTCTGTGTCGTGAGCTGTGACTCTCTGGCTGTGCAGTGTGAATGTTTGCTGAAGGGGAAGGAGCATCTCAGGGCCGGGCTCTCAGACCAGTCCGTGGCCCCACCCCCAGCCCAGGCCTCCAGGGCAGGACTGACTGTCAGGTAGAAAGAGGATGTTCAGTGAAACTTGAATTTCAGATAAACCACAAATAATTTCTTTATTGTAAGTGTGTCACAAAGTTACGATAAAAAGTTCACTGTTTCCCTACATTCAAATGTAACTGATGTCTGGCCACGCGTCGGGCCTCCCCGGAGCTGCGGCTGTGAGACCACGCCGGGGCAGAGTGGACCCTCGTGAAGGGGAGGTGCGGGTGGGTGGGGCCAGGCGCGACAGGTGACAGGACAGGCACAGCCTGAGGAAGGCCGAGGGATCTGATTTACAGCAGCACAAGGTGAGATATTTTCGGCATCTGCCACTGACCCGGGCTTAGCTCGAGCTTCAGAAGTTGCTTCTCTCTGAGACAGCTGGTCTATTTCCAGGTCCCGTCCCACAGTCTGTCTATTGCTTTTAAGGGACATTTTGCAGACTGAAAGCCCTGGCTGTGGTCAGAACTCATTTCTGGCAAGTGATGGGAGGGCTGAGCCGAGGTCTGGGAGGCTGCCGGGTGGGGGCCGGCCCGGTGGGACCCGGTGGGACCCTCTGCAGGAACACGGGACGTGAGAGCCGGTCCCTTCCTGAGGTGACAGGGAGCCTGGGTCTCAGTCCTTGGGAACCTCAATTCTTATAGTCTATAAAGGCAGCTTTCAAAGAGACATAAACCGTAATTATGGCCATGAATGTGGTATTTACTGAGCAGAGCACTTTCGATATGCAAATGTGTTCAGTCCTCACAGCAAACAAGGGAGGTTTTACAGAGAAGGAAACTGGGGCACAAGGTGAAGGAATTTGCCCAGACACGTGGCGGGACAGCGATAACAACCCCAGTCTCAGTCCAGCAGTGTCTTCCTGTTCTGGGGCATGAGACAGAGACAGAGACTGAGAGAGACAGAGACAGAGAAAGAGAGACAGAGACAGAGAGACAGAGACAGAGAGAGAGACAGAGACAGAGACTGAGAGAGACAGAGACAGAGAGAGACAGAGACAGAGAGACAGAGACAGAGAGAGAGACAGAGACAGAGAGAGAGACAGAGACAGAGACTGAGAGAGACAGAGACAGAGAGAGACAGAGACAGAGAGAGAGACTGAGACAGAGACAGAGACAGAGACAGAGAGAGAGACAGAGACAGAGACTGAGAGACAGAGAGAGAGACAGAGACAGAGACTGAGAGAGACAGAGACTGAGAGAGACAGAGACAGAGAGAGACAGAGACAGAGAGACAGAGACAGAGAGAGAGACAGAGACAGAGACTGAGAGAGACAGAGACAGAGAGAGACAGAGACAGAGAGAGAGACTGAGAGAGACAGAGACAGAGAGAGAGACAGAGACAGAGAGAGAGACAGAGACAGAGACTGAGAGACAGAGAGAGAGACAGAGACAGAGAGACAGAAATCGCGAAGAAGCTCCACCCAGAGCCCGGGAGTGCTCACAGCTGTTGCCCTCGGGGCAGTTCTCCTGGTCTTGGTGGGAACCTGGGGTCACAGAGGAGCCCCTGCAGAGCTCAGCCCAGCCTCTGGCTGTGGGGACCCGGCCGGGAGCCTGCAAACCTGAGCAGGCCACGAGCTGCCTGGGGCCCCTGCCGCTCCCGCCCTGCAGGGCCCGGGGCTCAGCCTCCTCCCCCACCGCTCCCCTGCTTTCCCCACACCATCTACGCCTGTTATTTGTAACTCCCTTTGAGGGGTCTGTGGAGAGACCCCGACTCTGTCTCTGAGGCTCCCCTGCTCAAACCCACCGGCCGCTGCGCCTTCTCTGGCCGTGAGGTCTGATGAGGGCGGCTCCTGAGGCCCAGAGGACGCCGGGCAGCGCCTGGGCCCACCACGGGGGCAGCCAGCTCTGGAGGGGACGAGTCCTCGGTGGGCCTTGTTCTGGCTCAGCCTTTACATTCGGTCTCCAGTGCTCACCGCAGGCTGGCACAGCTGTGGGGACATGTGGTCTGGCCCCCCCTGCGGGAGAAGGCACCCAGCGACGCCCCTGCCCCCCGTCTCCGTCACCGTGGGGGGGCTGCTTCTGCCGTGGCTGGAGGACAGTTCTCGCTCCGTGGGAAGGGTCTCCCACAGGCGCCCTCCGTGCGTGGGGAGATGACACAGGCAGATCTGGGCTGACTTCCTTCCCGGATCTTCCCAGAGCCGCCCCTCAGGCTGCTGGTGTCCTCTCAGGGGGTGGTGGGGGGACGGTGCGTCCTGGGAGGGGGGAGCTGGTGTCCTCTCGGGGGGTGGTGGGGGGACGGTGCGTCCTGGGAGGGGGGAGCTGGTGTCCTTTCAGGGGGTGGTGGGGGGATGGTGGGTCCGGGGAGGGGGGAGCTGGTGTCCTCTCGGGGGAGGGGCGGTGGGGGGACAGTGCGTCCTGGGAGGGGGGAGCTGGTGTCCTTTCAGGGGGTGGTGGGGGGACGGTGGGTCCGGGGAGGGGGGAGCTGGTGTCCTCTCGGGGGAGGGGCGGTGGGGGGACAGTGCGTCCTGGGAGGGGGGAGCTGGTGTCCTCTCAGGGGGCGGGTGGGAGCCGGTGCGTCCCGGGATGGGGGAGCTGGTCCTCGCCGCCTTTCCTGAACAGGGAGCCTCGACTTCCAGTCTGACCCCTCTCCAGGGCACCATGAGGCCGGCGATCCCACAGCGTCTGCGCCCGTCCCCGTGGCCGGAAGGGTTTGGCCAAATTGTGGTATTTCTGACAACTGGGGGAAGGCTGTGGAGAATTAATACAAAGCTAAAAAGCTCGACAAAATATTTTCTAAGAAATGCAGTTTTGCTACCTTAGGCACAGTGGAACAGGCCGGAGAAGCACGTGAGAGGTTAATGGGTTTCCGAGCACGTGCTGGTGAGCGCCCCGCGGTCTCTGGGGTGTCCATTACTGCCCGTTGGGGCCCGGGGAGCCCTTGGCAGGTGCCATTGGATTTGCCTGAGAACAATTGCACTTGCTTTTTTCTGTGGGAAACAGACGAGTAAGTCAACCCGGCACTCTGAGGGTCTCCTTCATTCAGGCACGGTGGGGATTCCCTCGTCTGGGGACAACCCCATCACCTGGGCTGGGCTGCCAGCCGCTGTCCCTGCCTCTCGCTCCCTCCACTGACCCTGCTTCCCTGAGCGTGTCCGGACACACCGAGCTCCGAGCTCCGAGGGAGAACCGCCGCTCCTCCTCCAAGACCCATCGCACAGCTGCCTCCTCCAGGGAGCCGTCCCCACCCCCAGACTCCTGCATGTGCCTCCTCTTGTGAGGCCACCCCGTGGGCATGAGAGCCGTCGCGGGGTGTCGACCCGCCTCCCCCCAGTCAGCCGGCTCCCCGGGTCGGCCTGTCTTTCCATCTCTTTCCTCTGCTTCTAGCACATGGTGGGCGCTCGTGGTGAGTGTGAGGACACGAGAGCAGGCGGCTGCGCTGGTCGTGAGGTCCCCGCCCTGCCCCGTACGACGGAGCGACGATGGTTGTGGGACGTGCCCCGTCCTGCCGGGCCTGCCCCACCTCGTGCTTTCCAGGCAAGTTCATGACTCTGCTTCCTTCCCAGAAGCGGTATGTGGCCCGAGGCCGCCGGGCTTGCAGGGGAACCGAGCAGCAGACTCCCGTGGCGGTCAGGGGTCACCACTGGGCCCTCAGCGCGCTCGCTCGCCCGCATGGTTACGGCTGGAGACCCCGGGTCCCGGGGGTGAGGCCAGGCGGTGTGTGGCTTCCTCAGGGAAGAGCTTGGTGCCGCACACAGCTGGGGGAGATTGTACTGTGAATCGCTTGGAAGTTTCCACTAAGCGTCGGGGAGGGTTTCACGAAGGCCGTGCTGGGCAAGACTTCGCTCCTTGCGTTGGGCAGTGGCCCTCCTGAGGGTCAGGCTGCGAGCCCGAGGCCCTGGTTCCTGATGGCGCGCTCAAGGCCCCCACCACGGAGCCTTGACCTGGACACTTGCGGCGAGGACAGGCGGCAGGGACGCGTGGTGCTCCGCGGGCTGCTCTGTGGGTTCTGAGGAGCACGGTGCCTCCCCACAGGCTTTGCGTGGAAACGGATCTGGTCCTGTCGCGGTGGCGGGCGCTGCGATCGGCTTCCTGTCGCCCGTCCACTGCTCTCTCCCGGGGCCACGCCACCTGTGAGCAGCCACCACGCGCAGCACCACGCCCAGCTGCCCTCTGGCGCGGGTGCCGTGGCCTTGCCAAGGCCCACAGCTGTGCCTCCCGTGGGCTCTGCATCTCGGGTGCTGTTCCTGCAGGCCCAGAAGCCGGCCCCAGCAGCAGACGCCCTGCAGCCACCGTCACCCTGAAGTCACCCAACAAAGCTCTGCAGGGCTCCCCCTCCTCACACGTTCTGGCAGAGCCAGGGGGTCTCCAGGCCAGGGCGCCGTGCCCGGGGAGGGTACAGCCTGCTGACCGGAGTTAACAGCCAGCATGCGCCAGCCGCCGGGCGTCACGCGAGCAGAGGGGTTGCTGCCTCACGGGTGTGCACGCAGGTCACCTCCCGCAGGGTCTGCGGCCGGCTGTGTGAGCCCTCACGGCCTCTGACCTTGGCTTTGCTCATCTGGCTCTCTCTTTAAACACAGCGCCTGCCCCAGAGGCCCCTCTCATCCCCACGCCATGTGCCTGCAGGGGCCGGCTGCTGGGGTCCCAGGATGAGCCGACTGCTCTGGCTGTCACTGTTCCCGCCTCAGACCACAGAGCGACGTGCGCTCGCCTGATATTATTGCTCTGTGTCCCCTCGAGGTGGAGAAATGGGGGGGTCCCAGGTCTCGGACAGCTGGCGGACCTACTGCTGACGACACCGTGTGTCCTGGAAAGCTGAGCTCCTCCGAGACAAGGTTCTGCCAGGACCACCAGCGCTCAAGGCGGAAAGGCCCAGACCCGCGGCGTCTCCCGGGGTGGGGGGGCTCGTCCTCACAGCCAGCCGGGGCTACGTCCCTCCTGCTCCTGCAGAGGGAGGGGGCCCCCCAGAAGGCGCCGGAGGCCACACAGTGGTCGTGGCCCTGAGTTCTGTGACCACGCGCGGGGCCTGCTCCATGACCCGGGAGGGCCGTGTGGGGGTGACGACGGCCAGGGTGACGCTCTGGGGTCACTGCCCTGGGCTCCCTGAGTGTCCTGGAGAGCCCACCGCCCAGGGAGGCCTCGCCATCCCCTCGAGCCGTCTCTGCTGGCTCCTCAGGGCCCCGGAAGCCACGCCTTCCACATCCTTTTCTGGGTCCACGTGGGTGTGGGCCGAGGTGACACACAGTTCTCCTTCCCAGGCACCGAAACCCCTGGGCCGGCCACAGCCTGGTCGTTAGAGAGCTGGGCACCGATCCTGAGTTTTATGTGCCAATGAAAAGCTAATGGGATGGGACACGTTGTAATTAATAACGTGATAATGGATGATCACATAAGTTAGTTTGTGAGGCAAACAATCAAACCTGTAAACTTGGGGTTCCCACGCTCTCACCGGGGAAGGGACAGACACACCCACCATGAGAACAACCCCCTTCACACCGGGGGCAGCCCAGGGCCACGGGGGGGCTCCCACGGAGCCTGGCGGACCACTGCAGAGTGGGACCACCGGAGCCACGCCGAGGACTCCGCATCCTGAGTGCGGTCGAGCCTCCTGCCTGCACCTTTTCCATTTTCTCACCCGCAGTCTGGGTGACGGGCTGTGGGGAGTGAGCTCTGGCCCAGAACCTGCCCGTCTGCGCCCGGCCGGTCCCCCCGGGGCTTGGGCACGAGTGGAGCCGAGTCCACGGTTCATGTGCTGCCAGGCGCACAGTAGGCGCTCAGTAAATGTCTCCTCTCTTCAAAAACTGCCAATTATTTACAAATTTAGAATATCCAGAATTACTGAGCTGATAACACTGTATTACTTAGGAGCATTAGAAGTGTTTTAATTCAGGAAAATCTTCTGCTCAGTACGTATTTTTTGCAATCGGCTGCACTCTGACATCAAGGGGTCCTGTGGCTGTGGGCCTTTCCGTCTAAACAAAACCGCCGGGACCTGGGACGCAGCCTGTCTCCCATGTGCCCTGGGTCCTGGAGAGGGAGGGGCACAGCCCAGGCGCCTCGAGGGGGCGGGTGGAGGTGTCCGGGGATCCCCGAGGCCCCTGAGGACTGAGGACAGTGCACAGTTGTAGGCAGCTCCTGGGAGGAAGGCCGTCATCCTGCAAGTTCCCGACCAGCCCTTGCCGTGCTCGGGGTTGGCCAGAAGGTCAAGAGGAGACGACGGCTTGGGACTCTGTCCGCGCCGGCCGCCAGGCTGCACCCCGTCCGCAGAAGGAGTTCAGAGATCAGACGCCTGACAGCAGCGCCCTCACACAGGGCCCCCAGGCCGCGCGGCCGTGTCGGGAGTCAGGAGGACGACAAGGCCCCCTCGCAGGGTTCTCGCTGGAAACGTCGCGAGAGAGGAGGAGGCTGCGTGGAAAGCGCTTCTGCTCCTCGGTGAGCAAGAGCCATCTTGTAGGCCCAGTGGTCGCCGTCATCGTTGTCCTCGTAAACTTCCCAGCTTCCTAGGAGTGGCCGTCCCTCCCTCTCAATCTGCTGCCCCTGCCGGGCTTAATTGAATGTCCTGACGCACAGGGAAAGGGGTAATGACAGAGCCGCACACAATACCTTGGCTCGCAGACAGCCAGCCAGCAGAGGCTCCGAGGCCGCACCGTGGGAACAGGCGGGCGGACAATGCCGGGCCGACCGTGAGCAGGGCGAGGCCACCTTTGGGAGAAACCGTATCCCGTGGTGTGCGGGAAAGTGAGAAACAGAGCAGATGCTGCAGGACTGGAAGCAACAGATGCCTCCTGGCCGGGCTCCGCCAGCCAGCCCGCGCCCTCCCGGCAGGCCCTCCCCCGCCGCCTTTGTGGAGGCAGGCACACACACAGATACTGCAGAGGAATTAAAGACAGCAGATGGTGGCAGCATGATTTGATGAGATCAGGGTCAGGTACGGCGCACATCGGTGCGGCATTAATCACCCTCCTGTGGGACCGAGCGTCCGGGCCTCTCCCGCGGGCTCAGCTGACCACGCGGGCGGGGTCTCCAGGCAGCCCCTCACCCGCATCAGCTCCCAGAAGTCTCGTCAGATCTGGCAGAGTTTAAATAGAACGTATGTTGAATATTTTGTTAATTCAGTTTGTGCTTAAATGACCGATGCCGCCAATTCCAGAAGTGAGTGCGTGTTCAGTGCGATGCATCAGCTCTCATCCGAGGGGTGGGGTCGCCGTCCTCGCGGCGAGGCAGAGGTCCGCTCCCTTTACCCAGGTCAGGTGGGTTTGCCTCCTCAGCGGGTGCACAGCCTGCATTCCCGTGTTTACGTCACCTGTGTGTGCAGAAGGACATCCGTGGAAATGGGGGGTCTAACAGAAAGGTCGGCGGCAAAGGGGCAGGGTTGGCCCTCCGTGGCCTCCAGGCAGTGGACATTCCTGGGGTGGCTTTCTCAGGGCCCTTTGTGCTTCCTTGAGAGCGTGAGTCCCTGGAGCACCTGGACACGGAAGGGGGCTCGTGGTTGGGCGTGTCTGCCGTGGGCCAGGTGTCCCCCCAGCTGCCCGTGGCCTGTGCCGTGTGGCCTCGTGAGAACACAGCCGGGCCTCTTCTGTTTTATTTTAAATTTTTTCTTCTTTATTGATTTCAGAGAGAGAGGAAGGGAGAGGGAGAGACAGATAGAGATATCAATGAGAGAGAACATCGACTGGCCGCCTCCTGCCTGCCCCCCACTGGGAATCGGGCCCACAACCTGGGCATGTGCCCTGGCCGGGAATCGAACTGACGACCACTTGGAGCAGGGTCGACGCTCAGCCACGGAGCCTCACTGGCCGGGCAGCGGGGGCTGCTCAGTGCTTTCAGACCCGCGTGGGAATCCATCCCGTGTGCGTCTCAGCCTCGGGCTGCGTCCACTTCTTCTCCGGGCACAGAGGCGACTTCTCGCGGCCCCGCAGGCGCCTGGCGGGCGGAGCAGAGGCCACTGGGAGACTCTGGCGCCTTTGGTCTTAAAAAAATGGTTTCTTTCCTGGAGGAAGGAAATCCAGGTGTGATTTTTATACTTAAGAATAGAAGGCACGAGTCGTCCGATTCAGAAGCAAAGCTGCTTATTTCTAGAAAACCTGGAAAAAGTAAATAAATCGCACGACTCGTCTGCGGCAGCGGCCGTGCGGGGCGTCCCCCGGGCTCTTCTCCACGCGCAGCGTCCGTGTAAAGACTCCACTGCTCGAGATGGCTTTGAGCACCTACTTCAATCCTCACCCGAGGACATTTTCCCATTTATCTTCAGATGGCGTGAGAGGGAGGGAGAGAGAGAAACATCGATGTGAGAGGGACACACCGACTGGTTGCCTCCTGTACGACCCCAACCAGGGCTGGAGACGAACTGCAACCGAGGTCCGTGCTCTTGGCCGGAATCAAACCCGCGACTCTTTGGTCTGTGGGCCGACGCTCTAACCGCTGAGCCACACAGGCCAGGGCAAGTTCTTTACTCTTGTTAGTAATTCTGGCACAGACCGGTTTTGAAAATATTTTTTCTAGAGCTCCATTTATTTCCTTAGTTACTTTCCTAGGAGCAGAGCAATGGGCCGGTGCAGGGACGGGGAGGAGAGGGTGACTCCTTCCTGCTCCTGACGCAGCGAGGCCGTGGTGATGGACGGGAAGCGGCTCGGTGGCGGCGGCTCGGGAAGGAGCGGGCCGTGTCCCCAGGGCCCCTCCCCACGTTTGTGCACACGGTCTGTCACAACGGGGACTTCACTTGTGTGAGTAGCTTTTTTTATTTCAGTGTGGCAATAAATAACACGAAATGCACCGTCCCAACAGTTCCCCAGCCGCACAGAGTGTTGCCCGCCACGCATACCGTGTGCAACGTAGCGAGGTTGTTAACGCACGGGGAGTGTTTCCCTCTGTCAATGACTATCTCAAAACACGATTTCACAATGTCTGCAGAGCATCGCACTGCGTGGATGTTCCAAAACCGATTGAATGAACCCTCTTCTGTGGGTTATTAAGGTCATATTTATTTTTATCATGAAGCAAAATGGTGACGGACGTCCTGGTATAAAAATTGTGGCGTAGACGTGCGATTGTTTGTTTGAGGTCAGTGTCAGGGGTCGGAGCTCCTGGTCGACCAGCAGAGGCCTTTCCGAGGTGGGACTCACGCCCCTCACTGTCCTGCGGAGGGGCGCCGGGTGCACTTCCCGGAAGCGCCTGGTGGTGCCTGTGTCCTCTCGTCACTAGTGGACACACTTGACGAGATGTGCAAGTTTGGTGAATGTTAACTTACTTTTTCATACCTATGAAGCTGGGCTGCTGCTCGTGGGAGACGCTGACCCCTGACGGCCCCTGCCCACCCGTCGGAGGGCCTGCGTTGTGTCCCCAGGTGGGTCTGAACGTCCCGGGCGAGGAGGTCATGCTGCCCTTTCTGGAGGTGGGCCCTTGGTGGATGGAGCCAAGAGCCAGAAACTCGTGCACCCGTAATGCACTGGGCCAGGCCCCAGGGGCTCCAGACGCAGAATGCTGTTCTGTTTGCTGCTAAGACTCTACCTCGTGTAACCAATGGACATGGACAACAAAACTGGGGACAGGGCAGGGAGGGAGGGGGAGGAGGGTGTCAATGGGGGGGAAAGGAGAAACATCTGTAACAAAAATAAATTAATAAAAAAAAAAGACTCTACCACGTGGTCACGCTGTGAGGTGCCCCCTGTGAGCCTGACGAGACCCCTGGTGCGTGTCTCAGGGCCCAGGCCCGTTTCCTCCCTGGGGTGCGGACCCGCCTCCGGGTTTTCCGGCTCAGCTGGGCTCAGTGGGGGCCCTTCCCCATGGGTCGGTCCCTGCGTCAGTGCTAGTTGCTGTGAGGAGCCACGGGCCACGCGTCCACGCACCTCACCGCACCCGCTCCCGCCCCGGAGCCTGAGGCTGGGGGAACAGGAAACACATCAGTTTGGACGACTCCTTTCTTAGCGAGAAGTGATAGTTTTAAACGAAAACTCCCACATGTGCATGTTGTTTGATTGGAACAGGACAGATGTCACTGTATGTTAATTGAACGTCTCGTGTGGGTGAGGAGGGCAGGCCCTTTGGAGTGGCCCAGCCACGCTTAATAAACATGTTCCCAACGACCAGTGGGTGCTGGGGAGCCCTTCTCCAGATCTCTGCCACCTTCCACCTTGGGTCTGCCCTGCCATCCCCTGCGTGGGGTGGGGTAGCGGGCACCGTCCCTGCACCAGGCTCCAGCTGCCTCAGGCCTCACCTGCAGCCCAGAGACGGGCGGGACACGTCCCGTCACCCGCGTGGCCCCTGCCGCCTCGTGTTGGCCCGGGACTGTCCCAGCACCCAGTGTGCCCAGGGCTGCTCCAGCCGCTTTGATGCTGGTTTCTCCGTGGACACAAAGGAACTGGAGTGTTTTCTTCCCACCAGCTCTGGCCGCTGCCTCGGGCTAGAGGACAGAAAGGACGAAGTTTGGGAGGGCTCCTGGGGGCCAGCAGGCTGTGTCCTGGGCTTACATGGACAGGGTGGGAGGCGGGAGCGGGAGGGAACGGGAGCAGAGAAGCCAGTTCTGGGGAAGGACCACTGCAGCCACCACCCGCCTGCCCCTGGTGTCCCCTGGTGTCCCCGCTCCCTCCAGGGGCTCCCACTCAGACCCCGACCGCGGGCGTGTCTGCACCCCACACCTCTGGTCTGGGGACCGTGCGTCATCACAGATGCTCCGAGGGGAGTGGACGCACTTCCCCACCAGAGAAACTTGAACGATGGCAGCACAGTTATTCTCCCGAGGTGGTTCACTGACAGAGCAGAAGAGTTGGTGCGTTGATTATTTATGTAAATCGTCAGGCTGCATTTCTCTGCGCCCGATAGGAAGTTTCTTTGTTTTCGTTTTCCCTGTCAAGGGGCCAATTAATTCCGACTGCCCCGCGCACAGGGTCCAGCTGTCGCCAGTCCCCGGGCTGAAAGGACGGGTCCCCAGCCGCCCGTCCCTGAGTGGGAGCTAATCACGGTTCCGGGGAACTCCCGCTTAACCGGCAGGCCCGCTCCCGCCCTGGCGGCTTCACACCTTTTATGTAACGAGCCTCAGAGTCCTCACCTCTAAGGAATTTTTCAATTAACATTTCTTTTCCTCGAGAGAGACTGGAGCCTTTGGTTTCCCACAAAAGGCCGCTTCCCTTGTCCGATAACAAGGGTGCTCCGTCCAGCCCTCCGCTGAAGCCTATTATTCGGCATTGACGATTTAGGTGGCAGCCCTCCCCTAATCAATAGCCGATCGGGGCGCAGCGGGGAGAATGCCGCTTTAAGTCCGCTCCTCTTCAAACGAGACGGTCCCCTTTGAATAAAAACGCCCGGGTTGGAGTCTAAATCCAGCTAATTGGCAGAGTTTCAAAGGGAGCGAAGAAAAGAGACGGAGGGACGGACGGCCCCGGGTCCCCACACCGCCTGACGCATCTCCTGCTTCCAGGAGGATCTCGTGTTTTCTTCCCAATGTGCTTTCACCGCCACAGTGTCTTCTCGACCGCTTTACTACGATGAACTAGTTTACTGGAGTTGTCGCTTCGAATAAAATCCCATCACGTTACGTTTTTATAGATTTCAAAGTCTTCTTTCTATCAGACTCGTGGCAGCGAGCCTTTCACACAACAGCAACAGTCTGAATGAGTGACGTTCAGTGGAGCATTGAACTAATTTTGCTGAAAACCAGGTGAATTCATTTGAAGGGATTTCGATGTTCACACTAAGCGCCTGGGTCGGCCCTGCGATCTCAGCCACAGGGAGACCGAGCAGAACGAGGACGGCACACAGCACGGACAGGCCGCCCCGCCCCCGTGAGGGCCAGCCGCGTGGACGCCGGGCAGGCCGTGGCTGCAGGTAAACTTCGCGCCGGGACTCGGAGCAGAGAGGACGCCCAGACCACGGCTGGGCGGGAGGACAGCGGAGTCTGACGTTACACGCAGGCATCGCTTTGCATTCCTGATCTAGTCCTTTTTTAAAAAACAACAGCCGACTTGCTTTGTGGGTCGTCTACCAGGCAGTGACTCCCGCCCTCGGACGCCTGGTGACGGCCACACCTCGGGCACACGGGGCCCCTGCCTGTGCTCCAGGCGAATCCGTCACACTGTGGCTGTTCGTTGAAAGGGGCCTATCTTTTTTGGGTGTGTGTGTTAATCCTTGCCCAAGGATATTTTTTCCGTTGGTTTTTAGAGAGAGTGGAAGGGGGGTGGGGGGAGAGAGAGAGAGAGAGAGAAACACAGATGTGAGAGAGACACATCAACTGGTTGCCTCCTAAAAGCACCCTGACCGGGCCTGGGACCGAACCTGTAACCAGGTACATGCCCTTGACCGGAAAGTGAACCCATGACACTTTGGTTCAAGGGCTGACCCTGGAGCCACGGATCCATGCTGGCGGGGCCGAGGGGCCTCCTTTTCAGTCACCTTGGCGACAATCCTCCCTGCGGTGCCGGTCTCCACGGGGCCTGCGGTGACGTGGTGGGGTGGGTGAGGCTGCTGCCCAGCAGGACGCTGCGAGAACGAGGGCAGAGGACACCCCCACAGACCCCACAGGAACCCAAGTGGCAGGTGAAATACCCACTGTCTGTGCTCCCGTGTCCCCTCCCTCGGGGACACGGCCCGTGTTTCCAGGTGCTGAGACCCAAACCGGTGCTGACTCGACCCGGCCAGATGAGCCTGCTGTGTGGGTCCCCTCTCTGTGGGGACTGAGCCGTGACAGGTGCAGCGGGTCCCTGGGCCCCTCCTCCGGCAGCTCCGAGGTGCTCACCCTCGTGGGCTTGCGCTGCCGCACTCCCGAGTGCCTGGCACAGAGTCGTGGTCCAGAGACGGGGCTGACTCTAACCCACAGACGGTGTGAGCGACCCCAGGGCGTCCACTCTCCCTGTGCCTGTGGGGGAGGGCACAGCGAGGGAGCCCACAGCCCAGGGGGACAGAGTCAGGATGTCTGGGGTGAAGGGACTCCAAGGACGCACACTTGGGAGGTCAGATGTGTCCGTCTGGGTCGAGACTCTGAGGAAGCACTAACTCCACCGGCCGGACGACAGCCGTTTTGTGGGACACATCCTACGACTGAACATCCGTGACCACGGCGCACTGCCTGGGGACCCCGGCCTCCTGGGGACGTCACGGGAGCCGAGACCTGCGCTGGCGCAGGCGACCGCTCGGGCTGAGGGCAGGCCACGGACCAAGCCCTTTTTCTCAGGCTTCTTTGGTGACAGTGACTTAAGAAGACCTTTCTGTGCTCAGTCACACAGCATCTGGAAAAGGCCTCTCCCGTCAGGAACGAGCTCCTGGTGCCCTGGCCGGTTTGGCTCAGCTGTTGGAGCGCCGGCCCCTGGATGGAAGAGTTGTGGGTTCGATTCCGGTCAAGGGCACGTACCTCGGTTGTGGTCGGTTCCCGGCCCTGGTCGGGGCTGTGCAGGAGGCAGCCAGTCGATGTGTCCCTCTCACATCGATGTTTCTCTCTCTCTCCCTCCCTCCCACTCTATCTGATGATAAATAGAAAAATACCTTCGGGTGAGGATTAAAAACGAAGAAGACACGAGCTCCTTGCGCCCGTGGCTGTCTGGGACGTGGACGGTGGGACGCACACACAGGCCCAGACACCGGCTCCGGCTGACACGCTCTCATTGGGAGGAGGAAGGACCGGCCTCAACTTACCTTCCGCTCAGGTGGGAGACTGCAGACAGCCCCTCAGCCCGGCTCCTGTCCTGGCCAGCGAGCAGGCAGCCCAGCACCCGCAACCTCACGGCTCCGCGGTGGACACGGACCAGAGGGAAGGACCCGGTAGGGGTTGCTGTAATGTCTCTCTCTGTTTCAGCTCTGAACTCGTCCTGACCACAGGAGTTTCACTTACTCTTTATTTTTCCTGAGAAAGCTTGGCAACAGTGTTTTTATGAATTCCCGTGCTTTCTCTTGGGGATGGATTTTCCAGATGGAGGGGATTCCTTCCTTATGTTTTCTGGTGCGCCTGGGCATTTCACCCGTTCTGGCAGTGCCTGGTAGGAATCTGGTCTGTGGGGCGCAGTGGCCCAACCTGACGTGGCCGGTGGACAGGACGCCTCCTGACGGTGAGCTCAGATCCCAGGTCAGGGCCACCTCTGGGGACAGAGTGGAGAGTGAGGCGGGTGGGTGGTCCCGGACCCGCGAGGTATCTCCCAGGGACTCCTGGCAGGTGCAGCCTGCGTGTCCACCGTTCTGGTAAAAGCAAACTTTCTCTCGATGGCGTAATTCCTCCGAGCTTTCATGTGTGTGGGTCTTGGACACCCAGTTCCTGGTGAGTGCGTGAGGTGGACATGCTGGGGACAGACGGCGGTGCACCGGGAGCACGGTGCCGGGAGTGGGGTCAGGCCCCGGGGTCGGGCGGGGCTCGCAGGAGGCCTGCACCCGCCCGCAGGGAGCCCGGTAGGCAGTGCTGATGTCTCTGTGTCTGTCTCCAGTTTGGGGGACTCCACTGTCCCCTTGTTTGCTCTCAGGGGACCTTTCACAGACCCCCCGTTGCTCCTCTCTCTCCTCTGACAAGGTGTTCCTGTCTTCTTCCTGAACTCAAGGTGACCTTTCTTTTGATTCTTGCCCTCCTGCAAGCTGGGTGCCGTGTGTGCGTGTACGTGTGTGTGCATGTACTTGTGTGTGTGCACACGCATGTGCACCTGTGCACCCTTCCCAGTGCTTTCAGCTCCCTCTCTGTCCCAGGTCGGAGAAGACGGTGGAGCGGATTCACACCAGACTGTGCCCGGGACTCCGCTCGGAGCGGGAAAGGAGCGAGTGCTGGCAGCTCGGCCACCGGCCAGATGGCTGCGTCCCCCGCGGCGGTGGCGTTGCTGGGGTCCTGCCCTGGGAACTGGCCCGTGGCTCTCCCCAGCCTCCCCGAAAGGGAGCCAGCCCACACCCTCCTGGAAGCAGCAAGGCCACCCGAGAGTCCCCACCCCGCCCGGGGACCCTGCGTCCCGAGGCCGCCCCAGAGCCAGGGGGAGGAAGTCCCCACAGTGCTGAGAAGCCGGCAGATGTCGGCGCATCCCACCCACTGGGCACTGTTTATGCGTGAGTGGCCGGCCCACATGCTCTCAGCCTGAACGCCTTCCAGATCATCTGCTCTGACATCATAGGAATTCGAGTCGCAGGAACCTGTCGCACCCTCCCCCATGGATGTGCACCGACATCGTGTAACCAGCCCGACGACGCTCCCCGAGGTGGGAGGAGGGCCTCTGAGCTGCGCAGGCAGTCTCTCAGCCCGCGTGCAGGACCAGACGCGGTGCCCAGCCCTGCCCACGTCCTCTGCCCCACGTCTCACCCCAGCGGTTAAAGAGCTTTGTGTTGTATGAGCCCCCGTGACGTGTCGGGTTCATTCCAGACAGAGGGTGCCCGCCACCCTGGCTGCACAGTCCTGGCCATTGGACGGTGGGGACCCCGGGCGGGGCGCAGCTCTGAGGTGGCCCCGGGCAGGCCCCGTGTGGGCGGAGCACCGAGCGCCCGGGACGTTCCTCAGCTCTGGGTGAGGGCCGTTTGGAGAAGTTCCCTCCAGTCAAAAGCAAACGAAGCCCCTTGTTGAAGAATTGGCTGCGGGCTGTGAGTGTCCGCTGTGGTTAGGCAGTGTCTGCCCCAGCGCCCCGGGCACCAAACACGGGGACCGACGTTCATGACGTCACTGAACGCGTCTTAACGTACTTGTGCTTCTGCCTGTGCTGACTGAAGGCTTTGGGCGATGCCCAGGGTGGTGGCGGGTCCTGCGGGCCGCGGGCGCTGCCTGGGACAGGAGCTGTCCTCCCAAATTCCTGTGCCGGGCGTGGCAGCGGGGACGGGGGCTGGTGCGGCACACACCTGCCTGCTCCTTCCTGCCCGGTGCCCTGTGGGCGCTGAGCTCGTGGAGAGGGGGCCGCGAGCTCCATTCGAACCCGACTCAACCCACGCTGACCGGGCGCAGCTATGGCGCCTCCGTGGGTGGGCCTCCTCTCCTCTGAGGGCCCAGGAGGTGGCCCAGGAGGTGGCCCAGGAGGTGGCCCAGGAGGAGGGTGGCCGAGGAGCCCGCAGCTGGGCGGCGTGTGCCTGGGAGATGGAAGCTGCTCTTCCCCCCGTGTGACGGCCTCGGAGGCCTCGACAGCTCCCACACCCACACATCTGAGGACAGGTCGCCCCGAACCAGCACTGCTGTGCGGAGCACGGGGGCAGGTCCTGAGCCTGGTCCTCTGACACACAGTGGCTGTCCCAACTGTCATCTAGGGTGGTTCCTGGATACCCACCCTCTGTCTGTAAAATCACGACAAAAGATTAAATTTAAAAAACGATGTTTATAAAGTCTATTCATTTAAGGAGACAAGAAACTGCATGTCGCGTGTATTTAACTCCAGCGATGTTCTCTGGGGGTGAGGAGGGGGAGCAAGGCCTCCCCCCGGGCGGCGGCCGGCTCGGGGTGGCTGTGGCTGGGGACCGGGCAGCGCACAGGAGCGAGCGTGAGCCTGGCGTGTTTCAGCCAGGGGAAGGTGGCGCACCGGAGGCGGGCGGGCGGGTGTTTCCAGGGGCTGTTCCTCCGTGCTGCCTGCTCCCCGCAGGGCTGCGTGCCTCGAGCCATCGGCCCCTCCCAGCAGAGAACATTCCTGTGGCGGCCGCGTTCCGCCCTGCGCACCTGGCGACCCCGCTCCCCGCTCGCACCCACAGGCGCCCGTCCCTCCCAGCACCTGCGAGGGCTTCTCCTTGACTGTGTCACAGAGTTTGTTTCCCCTGGTGTGTTGTTAGCAGGGGGACCGGGGCTCCTGTCGGGCTGCGCTCTGGCCCAGGGACTTCCCTCTCTGAGTCAGGGCCTCTGCCACCCGCCCGCCAGCAGACGGGGCCGTGTGGGGCCGCAGGCTGTGGCTCAGGCTGCGACAGGCCGGGGAGTGGATTCCTGAGCTGTGTACCTTCGCGGGAACAGCCCGCCTCCAGCGGGGCAGGAATTTGGGGCTGCAGGCAAGGGCCAGGAATGCAGGGCAGAGGGAAGGAGGGACGATCGGGGCAGGCCGGACGCCTACCTCGAGCAGGCGCGGACTTGTGTCGACCCTGACCCCGGTGCCCAGAGCCTCCGGTGACCCGAGACAAGTGGCGGCCTGCCTGTCCACGGGCGGCTGCAGCTCCCAACCAGGTTCCTCGGGGGTGGGGCCGGGTCAGAGTCCACGCCAGGCCCTTTCCGGGAAGGGCCGCTGGGTGAGGAGGCCTGGAGGGCGAGGGAAGCTCTGGGGTCCTGGCTCACAGGCTGAAGCGACACAGCCCGGAAGATGCTCTGCCTGGACCCACCTCCCTGGGCCCTGACTGGGACCCGCCCCGTCAGGAATGTTAAAATCACACGTTGCCCCTCCAGGGTCTCCAGCTGTGGGACGGGGACCATGTGGAGCACCTCAGTCTCTGCCTGTGGGTCCAACTTCCCGTGACCTCGAGTTTCTGGCAGGAAAGTCTTGTGCAGAACGAGAGGGCTGACCGGGTGCGGGGTCCAAGTGCGACCCCCCCCTGGGTGGGGGTGGGGAGGGCCCATCTTTTATCCAGGGGGGCGATGTCTCCCATGAGATGGGCACAAGGTCACCTGGAGGGGTTCCTGCCCTGGGGACACTGTGAGGGGTCACCTGGGGGGGTCCTGCCCTGGGGACACTGTGAGGGGTCACCTGGGGGGTCCTGCCCTGGGGACACTGTGAGGGGTCGCGTGGAGGACGTTCCCCCATGTGGATGATGAACCGGGGGCCAGGTGGTGAAGGTGTGAGACGCCCCAGCCAGACTGACCTGTGGTGGGGGGGGCAAGGACAGGTGACGGCTTCTCCTGGGAGTCTGGTAAAGATCTGTAGGCACACAGCCCTGGCACTGCCCACCAGCAGGACTTCATTAAACAGTTTCTGCTTCAGATCGTTAATCCGTTTTAATGAGGGTCCGTGTCCGAAGGGATTGCTCACCGAGCTCTGAGTGGGGGTGCAGGCTGGGCCCAGTGGCTGGCCCGGCTGTGGGAGGGGTGAGGGAGAGGGGGTGGGGCTGCGGCCCTGGGGGGACGAGGGCCCTGCTCAGGCAACGGAGCCAACACCTTGGGGTCCATGGCCCGTGGGGCTCGGCCACCAGCCCAGTGTCCCTCATCTTGAGCCCTGTTTGGTGGTCATCCCTGCTTCACGATCCCACGGACTTTGTTTTCCTGAGGATGGGGGTGGGGTCAGCAGAAGAGGTCACTCTCGTCACTGTTGCTGTTCGTGTGGGGTGTGCGGGCACAGGAGGTCCCTCAGCGCCAGGCAGGACGAAGGGGTGTGCGGGACATGGTTCGGAGACCACCTGAGAATGGGCTGTAGCTGCGGGGACTCCGCGGAGGATGAGCCCGGGTGGCACGCACCTGGCGGTGCAGCGCCCGAGGAAGCCGGGGACACCTCCGGTCACACCAGCCTCCTCCGGGGCTTCTGGCTGGTCCTTCGGCCCCACTGTCTCGGAGCACTGACCACCCGCTGCTCCTGAGCTGAGCGTCCAAATGCAACAGTTTCCTCAGAGTTACCTTCTTCCGCAAACCCAAGGAGAGAGCGTCCCCTGGGGTCTCATCTGACTACACTCCACCTGCTCCCGGGGGACGCAGCCTCTCGCCTCACACCCAGGACAAGCTCAGTTTCTCTTGGAATTTTCCCTCGTGCTCGTAGGAGACTCCTGACCTTAAATTATTTCTCTTTGTTCGAGAATCCTCTCCATCTGCTATCTCAGCATCATCCTCACATTCTCGGCCAGGACCCTGGAGAACAGTGAGCACTTACAGTCTCGTATTTGCAAAGCGCCGTCCCCAGGCTCCCGTGAGTCGCAGGCTGCCTGCTCCCGGCCAGTGCCCTTGGCGACCCTCACGCAGGAGACAGCTGTGCCCTGAGGTGGCGATGGCCCCTCTGTGAGCTTCCTGGTGGCAGCTTTGCCCCACTGCTTCCACTTCTGCTGGTGAATCTGTTTCTGAGACGGAATGAAAACGACCCATGTGGAGTGTGCACAGACCCCGGCCGCTTCCCATGGGCTCACGCTGACCTCACCTCCTTGTAGGTTCACGACACTGGCTTTTCCCGGGTGTCTCCTGCCTCTGTGATGTAACTTCCGTCCTCCCAGAACCCAGCCATTGGACTCTAGGCAGCCCGGGTAGGTTCCTCCTGGAGCGTGGTCGCTGGTCCTCCCCACATGGCTAGTCTCGGTCGTGTCCCCTCCTCCCAAGTTCCTGGCCTCCCCTCCCCCGGGCGATGGCTCCAGGTGCTCGCACCCCAGGCCTCTCCCTGGATTTTCTGCCAGCCCTGCAGACACGTCTGGTGCGAGACCAATCACCTCCGTCCCCCGAGCACTGAGCTTTCCAGCCAACAGGCCCACCTCATCCTCTGGGCTGGTCATTTCTTATCTACAAATGTTTATCGAATGCTTGACTTCGTACCTCACTGGTACACAGTGGGGAGCAAACCCAGAAACAGTCTCTACTGAGCGGAGTTTGTAGTCCCCTGGGAGAGACAGCCCGCCAAGTGATTACTTAAGAATATGCAAAGTAAACAGAAAACCGCTTGAAGGAGAAGCTCATGGTGCTAGGACCCTGTCAGGAGGCCAGAGAAGTTTCCTCGCATGAGCAAGGCTTGGGCTCAGTGAAGAGTGTGGATTAACTAGATGAGGAGAAGAGCCAGGAACATTCTGGGAAGAGGGAACAGAGTGTGCAAAGGCCTTGGGGCCAGGGGAGGAGCCCAGGAGAAGGATAAGTGGCTGATACACTGAGTTTCTGTGGTCCAGGCACACGTGGCTGGTGGACTGAGTTGCTGTGGTCCAGCACATGTGACTGGTGGACTGAGTTGCTGTGGTACAGGCACACGTGGCTGGTGGACTGAGTTGCTGTGGTCCAGCACACGTGGCCAGTGGACTGAGTTGCTGTGGTCCAGCACATGTGGCTGGTGGACTGAGTTGCTGTGGTCCAGGCACACGTGGCTGGTGGACTGAGTTGCTGTGGTCCAG
Organism: Tadarida brasiliensis; assembly: GCA_030848825.1. Classification (NCBI taxonomy): domain Eukaryota; kingdom Metazoa; phylum Chordata; class Mammalia; order Chiroptera; family Molossidae; genus Tadarida; species Tadarida brasiliensis. The sequence goes on along the minus strand of CM061262.1, from coordinate 111,166,563 downwards.
CACATGTGGCTGGTGGACTGAGTTGCTGTGGTCCAGGCACACATGGCCAGTGGACTGAGTTGCTGTGGTCCAGCACATGTGGCTGGTGGACTGAGTTGCTGTGGTCCAGCACATGTGGCTGGTGGACTGAGTTGCTGTGGTCCAGCACATGTGGCTGGTGGACTGAGTTGCTGTGGTCCAGCACATGTGGCTGGTGAACTGAGTTGCTGTGGTCCAGGCACACGTGGCTGGTGGACTGAGTTGCTGTGGTCCAGCACATGTGGCCAGTGGACTGAGTTGCTGTGGTCCAGCACATGTGGCTGGTGGACTGAGTTGCTGTGGTCCAGCACATGTGGCCAGTGGACTGAGTTGCTGTGGTCCAGCACATGTGGCTGGTGGACTGAGTTGCTGTGGTCCAGCACATGTGGCTGGTGGACTGAGTTGCTGTGGTCCAGGCACACGTGGCTGGTGGACTGAGTTGCTGTGGTCCAGCACATGTGGCTGGTGGACTGAGTTGCTGTGGTCCAGGCACACATGGCCAGTGGACTGAGTTGCTGTGGCCTTGGCACACATGGCCAGTGGACTGAGTTACTGTGGTCCAGCACATGTGGCTGGTGGACTGAGTTGCTGTGGTCCAGCACATGTGGCCGGTGGACTGGGTACTGTGGTCCAGCACATGTGGCCGGTGGACTGGGCCAGAGTGGTGGCAGCTTGCCCTCCTCTTGCATGGCCGTTATGGTGTCTCGTCCTTTCCTCATCGGGATGCCACCTGGGCAGGTGCTCTCCAGCACAGAGCTGTGCAGGCAGGGGGACAGAGCCATGATTCAGAATCCACTGATCTGGGTAAAACCTCCCTGGTCGTGTTGCTCAGGCTCGAAAGTCGGGCATGTGGGAGACCGCACGGGACTCAGGACAGTGGAGTTGACTTGCTGAGTCGTGAGAGCAGACACAGTGACTGCTGGAGGCCACTTGGTGCCTGGGGAGTGGTGGTCTCAGTACATGAAGAAGATTTGGGTTGGGTATTATCTCAGCCCTTCGAATCGATTTCACATCAGTTTAAATGTTTGCACGGTCAGAAGCCCCTCAGGTCAGGGATAGACCGTCTCCTGAGGACAGGCCCTGGGCTCTCTCTTGGGGCACCTCCTGGCACCTTGCATGGAGCTGGGGAGGTGTCACACACTCCACGCAGGAAAAGCCTGAGGTGCAGGGGTGTCTTTTGAGAATCGGTCCCTGCTGTCCCCTGGGCCTCCTGTCACTCATGCTCACCCATTTCCAGGCCCATCCTGCCCGCATCCACCCTGACGCCCTGTCGACGCCCTTGTGTAAAGTGTCCTCTCAGGTGCAAGTACGTCGGAGTGCACACATCCAGCCTCTCAGCCCAGCGGACGGAACCCCAGTCGCCGGTGCTGCCCCACCCCCAACTCTGTCCCTCGGTCCGGCTCTTGCTGGCCATGGGTCCCGATGGCCCCCCTGCCTCAGGCTGTCTCAGGGAGTTTCTCCAGCTCTGCTTCTAGAAAGACGTCAACAGCCTCAGGCCGACCCCTCCAGCAGGGCCGGGACAGTCCCCTCTCTCGAACTTGTATGTCACACGGGCTAGACACGGCCCAGTGCCTCCTGGGCTCTCCACACAGGTGCGTGGTGTTGGGACCAGAGGTCCCGTCCTGCATGCTCTGGTCTCACTGGCTGGGCGCGGAGGACGACGGGTGCTCACACGGTGCTTGTCCCTGGAGAGGGAAGAAAGGCCTTTATGGGGAAAGGGGCTGCTGAAGTGATACTGGGGGTCGGGCCGCCGAGGGTGGATGTGGACTCTCCAGGCCCAGCCCCGAGGACAGGCGAGGCCAGCGGAGGAGGCGAGGCCGGCGTCCAGTCTGGGGCAGGTGCGCTCTCTGATAAAGCCGTGGAAGTCGGGACGTGAACAGCCTCGCAGCTGGAGCGTAGACGTGAACTCTAGGCTAAGGCACTCCACTTTGATACTTGGTGTTAATTTCAAGTCTCCACCGAGAAGGATCATTTGGTCCATAAGGAGATACATCAGTCTATAAGTAATACTGTTGAAAGTTTAACACACTTGAAAATTGGACTTTTTGGACACCCGTGTCTCCCATCTTCCGCATCTAATCAACCGAGCGTGACCCAGGCTCAAAGAGTGCGACACCTTCCCTCAGGGTCGTCCAGCCTGTGCAAAGGTCTGCGATCCTAGGATCCGAGCTCCAAACCACCGAGCTCCTGGCTCCAGCTCTGAGCTTACACCCACCGTGACCTCACAGGCTCAGCGTCTCTTCTGAGCACCACGCCTGTGCCCTCGTCCAACATCACAGGCCCTGAGGAGACGGAGTGGGAAGGACGTTCGGCCAGAACGACTTCTTTAGCACCGACCTCCAGGGAGAATAAAGGTAATTATAGGCCTGGAGTGAGCAATGGCAGGGCAGGTGGGGCGGGGGGCCGGGCCCGAGAGGACGCATGCTTGCTGCTGCACACTGTGTCTGTGCTCCTGCTGGAGCCTCGAGTCCTCGCGGCAGGGCACACGCCCAGGGGTCCTGGCGCGGCACCGCGTGCCCACAGCAGCTCCTGAGCCACGCTCCGCACGCCGCCCGTCAGAGCCAGCAGACACGCCGGGCGGTCACTCCCTGAGGACAAGACTCTGCGAACCCTCTGCAAGACTGACACCCAGGTGTGACCGGGAGGGTGCCGTCCACTCTGCAGTGGCCCGGTTTGGTGTTTATTGTGGGCACACCGTCGGGGGCTCCCCCAGTGTCTGCACACCCTGTGAGGTGAGTGAGGGGACATCGGCGGCCCTTTCTCCCGTCAGAGGGCCATCGACCCAGCATCCTGGGGACCAGCCCTCGCCTGGCTGCTGCTGGCCACCATCTGGGTCTGCGTGCACCAGGACGGAGGAGCTGGGTGGCGGCCCCTTCTGATCACTGGTAATCAGATGACTTGAGCGGTGATATCCCTGTCCCTGCTCAGTCTCAGTTTTCCCCAAACATTAACAAAACTCGCATCTCCAGGGGAGAGGCTGCATTTCCACGTGTCCACACGCCTGCCGTGACCTGAAGCCAGAGGGAGCCCCGGTGGAGGGGGCGTGTCACGTGGGGGGTGGACTGGGGGTTTATTTTGTTTTGTTTTTGACGTGGCCCAGGGTTCTCTGGAAAAGATGATCTTTGTGGTTCTGATGCTGTAACAACTGAGCTGCTGTTACAAAGTGGGGAACCAGATCCGTCACCTGGGGCCGGCGCATGGACTGGACGTCCACTTGGGAATGGAGTGCGCGGGGAAAGCCGAGCCGGTCCCCAGCCGGGCACAGGGAGGGAGGCCGTGGGCTCTGGGAGGGAACCTGGAGCCCTCTGCAGAGTCTGAACTGGATGCTACCTGGAAATATGCTGGTCACAGGTCAGCAGCGCTGGTGTTCTGCCCTGGGCTGGGGGAGCTGCAGAGGGAGGGGTGCCCTGGGGCTGTCTGGAGCCCACACCCCAACTGTAGATTCTCCTAGAATGGTCTCTGCTCCCAAGAGAGGCTTCCTTGACAACGCATCCTGCTAGCAGAGAGCTGGGCCACAAAAATGCCACGTAAGTGGGCAGTGGTTCGTGTTGGTTGACGTCTTGTCGGTCCCAGATGAGTCGGTGTCTCTGTGCGGCCAGCCCCTCCTGGCACTGTGCCTCACTGTCCTGTGATGAACGGCTGCTGCCCCCGCAGTGGTCCCAGAGCCAGAGTGGACGTGCGGTGAGTGGTCCCCAGGACGTGTCCCAGGACGTGTCCCAGGACGTGTCCCAGGACGTGCTCCACCTGTTCCCGCAGCCTCCCGGCCAGCTTTGCACTTCCTCGACGCCCTCCCCACAAGCCCAACCTGGGCCTGCTCCCTGAAGCTGCAGTGCGTCCTGGCTCCCGGTGCAGGCCCGGGCCAGCAGCAGGATTTCCTCCTGACCGGGAGTGGGAAGGCAGGATGGGGAGCCGTTCTCACGCTGGCTCCGGTCCCATCAGCTTATCTGCGGAGTTAAAAACCCACAACAAGTGCCTCTGCCAGTTGTGCAGGGTGTCCAAGCGCCTCAATGCAGCCCTTCATCTCCTCCTGGCCGCCCGCCGCTCGGCCGTCAGCAGGGACAATGCCAGGGACAGATGCACAGGGTGAGAGAAGGAAAGTCTGTTTAGGCAGCAGCAGGGGGGAGAGAAGGAGCCCACACTGCACAGCTCGGTTTCCAGTCAGACACACGCATGCAGCGCCCACACGGCTCCCACACGGCTCCCACACGGCACAGCCACAACCACACACGTGTGCTCGCACATGGGCACACACTCTCACGTGGCTCACACACGCACACACGTGCACACACACACACACACACACACACTCTCACGTGGCTCACATGTAGACACAGTACGTGGCTCCCTTGCACCATCACGTCATGGGCTGGGGCACTAGGCACTCCTAGGGCTGGGTCTGTGGGTCGTGAAGCGTGACCACGGCACCGGAAGTGAACCCTTAGAAATGAGAGTCTGTCTCGTCCTGTGTTTTCTCCACACGGCCCGGCTCCGAGTGTCTCGTCCTGTGTTTTCTCCACACGGCCCGGCTCCGAGTGTCTCGTCCTGTGTTTTCTCCACACGGCCCGGCTCCGAGTGTCTCGTCCTGTGTTTTCTCCACACGGCCCGGCTCCGAGTCTGTCTCGTCCTGTGTTTTCTCCACACGGCCCGGCTCTGAGTCTGAGCGAAACCGCTGCTGTTGAAGCCGCCCACCCGGGCGCTGGTGTCCTGTGGCTCCTGCCCCTCCCGTGTGGGGCTCCCTGTCTCTCTCCCGAGCCTCCAGGGAGGGGCCTCGTCCCCCTGCCCAAATCTTGTAAGGAGAAACATGGCCGGGTCATCAGCCAGTGACTGGCCTGATGAACTGTGTCCCCAGAAAAGGTTAGGGCTGTGAGCACAAAGGTCCCGCTCTCGTCCTGTGTGTGGGTCGCCCACTCGGGCTGTGTATTTGAGGTCACTGCTGACAGCCACCAGCTAAGGCTCTCCTCACCCCGCAGCTTGACGGGTCCTCACAGAGGACGGCACCTGCCTTTTGTGGACTCAAGATTCTCGTTGGAAACGGGGGAATGGCAGAGATGCACGCCTGGTTGAAGTTGTATTTAATTCTAACGATTATAGCTTCATTTAGTTTCTACTTATCTTAGTTTAATTTTGACATCATATTACTAAAAATTCTATCAATTTTATTGACGTTTTCAAATTTACCAACACACAGCTGTTAATTATATTCCTTTGTAATTGAAAATGTCTTCTAGTTTGTAATTATTCTTCCCTTTCATTCCAAACATGTAAGTTGTATCTTTTTTTCTTGAACTAGTTTTGCTAGGTTCTTATCTATACTTTTGTTAAAGCAAAAGCACAGGCTGATCCTTGGCACAGAGACAGCCTACAGCAATAAAAACAAACAAACAATAAAAAAATTATAATATAAAACAACAAACTCTGGGGAAGATGAAGAATTTATTTTCCAGATAAGTTACCACATTTTAAAATTCAAATGTCCAGTGTTCTGCACACAAAAAAAAGGAAAGAAAGAAATTAAAAGGCATACAGAGAAACAAGAAAGTATGACCCATTTAAAGAAACAAATAAGTTGACAAAACAAGGCTCTGAAATGACCTAGTGATAGATATACTAGACAAAGACTTTGAAACAACAGTTTAAAATATGTTCGAAGAACTCAAGGAATATGCGGAAATGGTCAAGAAAACAATGTGTAAACAAAATGAAAATATCAATAGAGACAGAAAACCTAAAAAGAAATTCTGGAGCTCAAAATTACAATAACTAAACTGCAAATGTGACTGGGTGGGTTCAGAGGCTCATTTAAGAAGACGGAAGAAAGACTCACTGAACTTGAAGACAGACCGTGGAAACGATCAAGTCGGAGGAACAGGAAGAAACAAAAATGGAAGAAAGACAAGTGGCCGTAAGGGAGTGTGGACCACCACCGACTGGATCGAAAAATGCCGGGAGTCCCAAAAGGAGATGAGAGAAGAAAAGGGGCAGGAGATCTCCCAGATTTGATGGAAGACATGAACACAAACATCCAGGAAGCTCCACGAACTCTAAGCCAGATAAACTGCAAGGGACCCTCACCGTGACACCTTGGAGTCAAACTTCGGAAAGTCAAAGGTAAAAAGCCGATCTTGAAAACAGCAAGCGTGAACGGGATCACTGTGGGACAGGCAGGACAACGACTCTCCTCCCTCACCCTGGGCCCAGCGGCTGTCCCATGGCCCCCCAGTGTCACCGGCGTGCCGTGGGGTCAGCGTCATCCTCTGACTCCCCACCAGATGAGAGTTGGCTGGAAAGCAGCCTTCGCATGTGGCTGCTCCCTGGGGTTCAAGCCCCTCTGTCCCCAGCCCGGCCAGGGTCCTGCTCTGCCCAGAAGGAACCGTCTTAGGGGAAGGACACCCCCTCCCCATCCACCGCTGCCCAGCCTGTGCGCTACGCCTGGCCCTCGGAGACGGCGCTGCCTCGAGCCTGGACCTGCCTCCCTCCTGCGGTGTCTGAGGAAGAACCACCCGCGTCTGGAAGGAGCCGGGTCGGCGGCTCACACGGGAGGAAGGGACGTTCTCTGAGCAAAGCCCAACTGATCTGACCTGCGTGCGGGGAGGAGTGGGGTCAGCAGACGGTCAGAACTCGAAGCCTGGTCCCAGGAGGTGCCTTTTAGGGGAAGTTGTCGCTGACCCACTGGGATGGGGCCTAAGTATTTTGTGGTTTACTTGTTTGCAACTTGGACCAGGGCCAGGGAATAACGGGTATTTCCTTTCTCGGCTTGGAGGATGGGCTGTTTCGTTCCCCTGAGCACTGAGGTGCCCCTGGCCCCGGCTCCCCAGGACTGCTGCTTAGAGCCGAAGTGAACTCTGGGTGCTTCTCACCATCCTGGGTGCAAATTCACCCCCACTGTTGTCCGGCTGTATGACCCGCACGTGTTAGCTCATCTCCCCAAGTCTCAGACCCCTCACTGATAGAACAGGGTATCAATCCACCCAGTCACAGCCTGGGCAGAAGGGGCCCACCCCCAGCAGCGGGGAGCCCAGGCCTGGTGCAGGCCAGGGTGGACCGAGGAACCTCGGGGGGAACCCGGGGGCCCCGAAGTGCATGTGCAGGGGCTTGGCGAGGGCCCAGACCCCAGAGACAGGGGAGCAGATGCCCATGTAAGGGGGGACTGGGGTGCAGCTGAGGCAGCAGCCATGGAGGCAGGACAAGGGGGCCTGGGACCCTCTGGGATGCTGGGGTGCAGGCCGGGGAGGGCTGGGGGGAGGGGCCGGCTGGTCTGGGTGGGAGCTTGTGTGGGAATCTGGCTAGCACGGGGAATTCTGGTGCAGAAATGATGGATCTTTGTTTTCTTTCCTCCTCCTCCTTCTTCTTTTTTTTTTTTTTTTAAATTGATTTTAGAGAAGGTAGAAGAGAGAGAGAGAGGCATGGATGTGAGAGATACATCGATCGGTTGCCTCTCATATATGCCCTGACCGGAGACTGAACCCGAAACCTAGGTATGTGCCCTGACCGGGAATCAAACCTGCGAGCTTTTGGCACAGGACGACACTCCAGCCAGCTGAGCCACACCGGCCGGGCAGAGCTGTGTTTCCTTGTTGACTTACAGGCTCATCCAAAATCAACGGTCATGGACGTGGGGGACTCCGGGCCAGCACTCGAGGCCGGGCCAGCCCTGCGCTGCTCCGGGCCGGTCAGTCGCCGAGCTCTGGGAGATCAAGCAGTCTCACAGTGAAGGCGAACAGAACAGTGGTGCTGCCCCCACTTTCTGCTCCCCTCCCAGGGGAGTCTCCCAGGAGCACCCCCAGGGGCTGTGCATCTCTCTGCTTCATGGCCCCTCGGGGGTCCCCACAGGGCTGTCTGGGCTCCAGTCCTCCCTGGGCCCATGGATCACACGTCTCCACGTCCCCAGCACGCGCCCTGCGTACCTGCTCCCACCACTGCCTCAGTCCCTGGGACCTGTCTGGACACAGCGTATGCGGCATCGAGTGGGAGACGGACGTGAGCCTGGCTCTCAGAGGCTGGGACCCCACCGGGGCTCCTGTTGCGCTCAGGGCGGGTCGGGTGTGAGGCAGCAGACTAGCGAGGGGCATTTCTCGCCCACCCCACCTGGGGTGCTAGTCCCACCGTGACCTGGCTGGGCGCAGGGTCCTTGCTGGCTGGGGGAGCTCAGATACCTGCCCCACGCCCAGCATCCTTTGTACCCGCGCTGCCCGGTGTGGGCGGCGCTGTGCTCGGGGCTGGCCAGGCTCCCAGAGCGGGTTTTGTTTTCCCTGGGCGTTAGATCAGGAGAGATTTTCTCGTAGGCTGGCGGCTCAGCGCACAATGCTCTGCCTCTCACATCTTCAGTCTAGGCAGGCCTGGCCTTTGGGGGCCCCCCTCTGGCTGCGCAGCCCCCCCCCCCAGGTCCTCGCCCACTGCCGGCTGTGCTGCAGCCGTTTCCACCCGGCTCAGCTCCCTCCTCTCCACCTGGGGCCGCACCGCGGGACGCAAACTGGGCTCCCGGCCCCACAGGGGTGGCGGGACCACAGGGGAAGACGGTGCCCTGAGCAGCAGGGACTCGGTGTCTCCCAGCCTCCTGCTGGGAGGGGGGAGTAGCCTGTGCAAACACGTGGGTTCGTGGGGAGAAGCAGGAGGTCTCTGCTCAGGCATCAGGCTCAGCTCAGCTAGTTGCAAAGACTAGCTCTGGAGCCACCTGCCCCAGGGGTGTGGCTTGGCAGGGGCTGGCCGTGGGCAGGGGCGGTGGCCCCCGTGTGGGCCCCTGTGTCTCCAAATGCAGTGTCTCCTGCAGGAGCTGGGTGGGCACATCTGAGTAGCCACACGGAGCTTCTGTGAGGATTCCCTGGAGGGGCCGTCCCCATGCAGGTCAGGGGAGAGGGGTCGGGGAGACTGTGCTCCTGTCCCCGCCAGGTGTGAAGTGGGGGAGGCAGCAGATGGTGTGGGGGCTTCTGGGAGCCTTGTGGCCACAGCTGGCACCAACCAGGGACTCATCACAAACATCCCCGCCTGACGCAGAGCCCTCTGAAAGAAGGATGGCCTCAGACGGAAGGACGGAAGGACGGTGAGGGTGGGGCTGCCCTGGCCAGTGTGGTCAGTGGTTCCAACACCGTGTCCCCACCCATCTTGGCACCAGAGGGTCACAGGTTTGACTCCCAGTCAAGGGCACGTACCTGGGTTGCAGGTTTGATCCTTGGCCCCGGCTGGGGTCATGGAGGAGGCAACCAATCGATGTGTGTCTCTCACATCCATTTTTTTCTCTCTCTCTCTAAAAATCAATGGAAAAATATCTGTAGGTGAGGATTAAACAAAAAGAAAAATGGTGGCCTCTCCTGAGTGTGGGGCGGAGGGCGCAGGGGTGCAGGAGGGGCGACGGCAGGACGAGGGGGATGAAGTGGAAGTCGGCCGAGTCTGCGGCCTGGGGAAGGTCTGAGGCAGGGGTGGGGGGCGAGGTCAGTAAGGACCCGTGTGGGGAGCGGTGAGCAGGGTGCTGGTCAGGGCACCCCGGGGGCTGCAAGGCCGGGTGATGTGCGGCTGCCCATGTGGGCCGGTCAGGGGCCCTCCCTCCCCAGTCTCCACGCTGCTCTGAGAGCTGGTGTCTAATGAAACCTGAAGAAGGGAGCCAACCGGCCTGTGCCCAGCCCAGCCCCTGGGAACGCCAACCCAGACGTCTTACGCATGGGCCGGGCCAGCACCACCCACCGAGCCTCGGGGCCCGCAGCTCGCTGTGCGAGGACGTGAGATGCCCGGACGCGGGGCCCAGCGCGTGGGGGCCTCCCAACCTGCTGGCTCTCAGTGAGCAGGAGGAGACGGCGGCTTTCGGGGACATGCTGAGGCTTCGCTGTGGAAGCCTTAGTACACACACCCGGTCTCCATCCAACTCAGCTGTGCACCTGCTCACCCACACCTGCGTGTGCCCCGGCCGGGTGCAGGGGCCTGAAGACGAATCACGGACAGACCTCGACTCAGGTGGCCCACACGAGGAGATAGACACGGGGGACATGGACAGTGTGGGGACCGGGCTGGAGGACGGAGTGAGTCGGGGAGCATCTCCCCCTGGGAAGCCCGGAGGCTCCTAGGAGAAACGGCCATTTGCCTCTGACCGTGCCTGTGGTGGGAAGCCCTTCCTTCTAGGATCCTGGGGGAGACCTAGGTGCCGGGTGCGGAGGCCTAAGGCCAAGGAGCTGTCCTCCGACGTTCCGCTGGAAGGGGGTCCAGCCCGGCCCTCGCCCTCACCCTCCTTGCTCCAGGACAGCTGTGTCCACTGCATCCCGGAGGAGGCACAGACCGTCTGGTGAGGGCAACTTCGTCCCTGCTCCAGGATTTGGGAATCTGGCAAGTAGCTTACCTGCTCATCGTGTGAGCCCAGAACAGCAGAGCACCCTGCAATGCACCCCCTCATCCGTGCTCCCCACATCAGACTGGGGTCCACTGGGTCCAGGTCTTGGCACTCTGAGTGGCTCAGTTTATGCTCCGGGTGCTGCGGGGTCCTTCTGACACCCTGGATGTGCTGCTGGTCCTTGTGAAGGGCTCCCACGGCCGTGGGCAGTCTTCAGGGTGAGCTGTGGCCCGTCTCCGAGGTGAGCGCTGCTCTGGAGGCCTGGCCTGCTGCACGTCCACCCTGGGCTCTGCTCCGACGGTGAGAGTCACCGTCCGCTCGGGCTCCTGCCTCAGGGTTCCCTGAGCTCTGTCTCCCCAGAAGCTCCTCGGCTGCTGCCGTTTTCCCAAGAAGAGAAGAATGCACCCAGAGCTCTGGCAGAGGAGGGGCGTGGTGGCCCCGGGCTGCTCGGGTCGGGTGTAAGAGGGCAGAGCAGAGGGCAGAGCAGGAGACCTGCCTGGACGGTGACTGAGAATGTTCAGTCAGAAACACCGGGTGCCACTGGTCCCAGGGCTGAGTCCTGCCTGCCGGTGACAAGTGGGATGTGTAACAAGGTTCCATCGACTTCATTGCCACGCCATCTGATCTGGACTCCATGCGTGGACTGGTATTTGTGGGGCACCGAGATCACTGGTGTCATCATTCAGGCACAAAGAGGGGCGTTTGAAATGCATCACTGTCAAGAAAACAACACTCACCCCAGCCAGCACCCACCGAGCAGCACGCTGTTCCAGCACAGTGCCGAGGGCCGGGAGCCGCACCGGCGTGTGGGCGTGAGCGCGTGTGTGAGCAAGCGTGGGGGCAGCACACTGTCCCCGGAACGTGAGCACAGCCTGCACCCGGCCTGCAGGAGGGAGAAGTGGGGACTGGCAGGGCCTTCCTGCTCCTTTCAAAGGCGGTGATACACCTGTTTCCCCTTATTTGCTGCAACCGAGTCATTGTAAACCCTAAACTTCTGAACATGTATGGACACTTCATAAACATCTCTTAGCTACTCCATGATTACTGGAGAAGAGTCATTAATTACTTAACTTTTATTAGTTAATAGATGAAGACAAAGCCTTGAAGAAGGCAGGTGATTGCCCATTGTCCCAGCTGCAGAAAGTTCCGGAAGCGAGAATCCTCTCCACCTGTTGGCCACATGCTCCAGTGATTGGTGACACCTCTGCCCCAGACGAAGACGAAAGCACTGAGTAGAAGTCCAGCTGGGGCATGAAGACTCCAGGAAGGTGGTGGCAGAGCGTCTGCCGTCCCAGACTCAGTGGCCCGCACGTGGCTCCAGCAGGCGGTTGCTGCGGCCCAGAGGTCACTGTCTGGGTCTGGTTATCCTCTCTGTTTACTGCAGACAAACCCTGCCTCACCTCCCCAGGTGAACGCGCCCGGGAGCACCATGGAGCCGTGGGCTGGAGTGTGGCTCTCAGGGCTGTCACTCTGGCCTTGTCCTTCCTTTCTTTCCAGCCTCTGGTTGACCAAGTGGGACATGAAACGAGGGTGGGGTCCTTGGCTGTGGAAGCGGGTATGTGTCTGTATTGGACACGACATCCCGGGAAGAGTTCTCAGGCACTTGCTGCAGGAGGGTACTGGAGCTGCTGTGCCATCTCAGGTCTTTTCTAATCGTCGGTAGACGCTGATACAGAAGAGTGACTGGTAGTGGGAAGAGGGTGTGCTGTGGTTTCCAAAGGAGGGCATGGTTTAATGTGTATCATGTATACAAATCGTAATTCAGAAATCCAGCGGGGGCTGCAACCATGACACAAAATACCAATATTTTGGATTTTAATAATATTTTTCATTGAATAATTCAAGTATTAATATTATCCATTTGTTGTTGTTACATACTCTGAGATAAATATCATTACCACCACCACCATCAATACCATCACCACCATCACCGTTATCATCATCACCAGCATCACCATCACCACCATCACCATCATCACCATCATCATCATCACCATCACCACCATCACCATCACCATCACCATCACCATCACCATCACCATCACCATCACCGTCATCATCATCACCATCATTATCACCATCACCATAACCATCATCACCATCATCACCACCATCACCATCACCATCACCATCACCATCACCATCATCACCACCATCATCACCATCATCACCATCACACCACATCAATACCATCACCATCACCATCACCATCACCACCATCATCACCATCACCATCACCATCACCATCACCATCACCATCACCACCATCATCACCATCATCACCATCACCATCATCACAATCATCATCATCACAATCATCACCATCACCATCACCACCATCATCACCATCATCACCATCACCATCACCATCACCATCACCACCATCATCACCATCATCACCATCACCATCACCATCACCATCATCACCATCATCATCACCATCACCATCACCATCACCATCACCATCATCACCATCATCATCACCATCACCATCACCATCACCATCACCATCACCATCATCACCATCATCATCACCATCACCATCACCATCACCATCACCATCACCACCATCATCACCACCATCACCATCACCATCACCATCACCATCATCACCATCATCATCACCATCACCATCACCATCACCATCACCATCACCATCACCACCATCACCATCACCACCATCACCACCATCATCACCATCATCACCATCACCATCACCATCACCATCACCACCATCACCACGGTCATCATTAAAAGGCCTCTCTGAAGAACCAGAGAGCACAGTGTCCTCTGGCCTGGAAGAGACAAGGAGAGCTGCAGACATGTGCCCACTCTCACTGGACGCTATAAAATGGGCGAGAAGCACATGTAGCTTGAACATTTACGATGTGAAGAAAAATACAGAAATAAAATGAAATAAGAATAGAGAAAGTGGAGTAATTTTAAGCAAAAAGCACCTTCATATATTTGAAGAGAAAAATATACAAATCTTAGGTCAAAACCCTGTGCAGTTAGTTCCACACAGTGAGCAGAGCAGGTCCCTGGCACCTGGCTTCCAGAGCCTGTCCCTTCTCTACGCCGTCATGATGTCCTTCCCCTCAGCCAGGAAGGGCCTGACCTCCAACCTGTCGTGGGCGTTTCCTGACCCTGAGCTTTCTGTGACTGGAACCAGACGCCCGTGTTCTGCCTGGTTCCTTTTCCTCATCACTGCGTGCGTGAGGTCTGAGCACCGACGAGGGTGCCAGTGTTCGGCTGCTCGGTGGACAGGCTGGGGTGGTGAGGGACACCTCGAGGGAATTCCTCCCAGCACCTGCAGGTTCAGTGGAGGAGCTCACTCTCACCACTCCGCCTCCCGGGATCCCAGCCCATCAGACGGGTCAGGACAGTCCAGCATTTCCGGTTTGCCCCAGGGGCTGAGGATGTGGCCTTCCTGGGGCCCCTGAGCCTTGGCTGACACCTCAGGCAGGGCCAGCCCCCGAGCAGCCTGGGCCTGGCAGGTGGGGCTCTGGCCGCATCACCATTGACCTCCTGCACGCAGGCCGACGGTCAACGGTGTCCATCCTGGAGGTGATGCTGAGGGCAGAGGATCCCAGCAGGGCCTCCCCACAGAGAACTGCCGTGGGAACACGGAAACTCTGACAAGGTCGTGTTCTTCTGCTGGGAAGTCCCTCCGACCCGTCCTGTGCCCAGGCTTGCTCTCTCTCGCCCCGACCTGAGATGTATGTTGTATGCGGCCATGCCTGGCTGTCTGAATTTGGAGTGTCCAGTGTCCTGTCCTGCCCACTGGCAGGGCGAGTGGGAGGCAAAGAGCTGGCGGTGGAAACTGCCCCCCACTGTCACAGTGACCGGGGACACGAGCCCCACGCCCTCCCCACCGTGGACGAACCCCTCTCCCTCCCTCCGTCTCTGAGCTCTGTAATCAGGCTCAAGCAACTCCTTTGATCAGTGTAATAGCTGTTTGTGACCGGGCACCGGGCCTGCCGCACCTCCCAGGAGCCCTCCAGGCTGCGCCTGCTGCCGGCGGGGAGAAGAGCACGACCTTGTCAGAGCTTCCGTGTTCCCAAGGAAGTTCTCCGTGGGGAGGCCCTGCTGGGATCCTCTGCCCTCAGTATCACCTCCAGGATGGACACCGTTGACCATCGGCCTGGGTTCTTGTCTTTCCTGCGTCCACAGGCTGGCGCACGGCGGGGACCCTCCCGGTGCCGAGGACACCAACAGGCACAGAGCTCCCGGCTCTCCTGAGAATCTGTCACCAAGAAGAATGGAATTCTTGACGGCATGTTCCTTCGGAGTCAGTCCCACAACCTCTGGGCAAGGGCCAGGTGCCCGGCCTGTGGCCACCCCTGTGCTGCAGGTTCCCGGCTCCTGCATGAGCCCCAGGGGTGGCACAGTGTCCCCGGCTGTGACTGGCTGCCCCTTGCTCTAAGTCCCTCTAAGGGAGGACGGGCCCAGCGGGTGGGCTGGGGCCGCACAGAGGTGGGGGATCCTTTTCACCTGCTGGGAAGCTCCTCAGACTCGTCCTGTGCCCAGCGGAGACCTCGGAGTCCCCTTGCCTCACATCTCATGTCCTTCAGCCATTCAGCGTTGGGACAGCTGAGCGCCAGGCCTAGCCCCGCCTCCTGCCGCCCAGCGGGTGCAGCCCTCCCCACGGCTGCTCCTTCAGACCCCACACCATGTGTCCAGTAGGGAGTCCTGGACAGTAAACCTTTCATCCTTGTCCAGCGCTGGACCAAGTGGGCACGAGGAGGGTCCCCTGAATGCTCACAGCTCCGGCTCCGCCCGGGGTCTGGTGGGGATGCTGCCCCACGCAGTGTGAGCTGGAGGCAGAAGGGTGCTGGGGGGGGGGGGCTCAGATCCTGTGTCCTGTCTCCCAAGCTGAAAGGGAGTGGCCCAGCGGCCCCCAGGCTCCTTGTGGGGCACCCCTGTGCCCTAGGCCTGAGGCCCCTCTGTCGCTTCAGAAGGTCCCTGGTCGGAAGAGTGGCCTGAATCTCTGTGGTCAAGGCGTGTCCTTGGGAATCTTCCAACGTTTATAATTTCGTTGGGACGATGACCTGGAACGTCTGTGTTGATGTTTTGCAGTTTGAAAGGTGTATCAGGTTGGGTCTCTGGGAACACAGGGTGGGGGTGCTGACAAGAGATTCCCTGGGTTGGGTCCCGACTAGGGGAGCGAGGCGGGGGGCTCAGCCTTCTCGCCACTCTGGCCTGTGATGAAGAGGGCGTGAGCTTGGCCGGAAGGATGAGGCTGTGGATGGGGCCAGAGCATCTGGAGAACAAGCCAGTGGCCGTCCAGAGCCTTGGGCTTTGCGAGACACCTTGGTCCCCGACAAAGGGTCCCTGCACTCTCGAGTCTCCCAGGCCCTCCTGCAGGTGTGGGGCCTGCTCTGCAGGGGATGTCAAACAGGCGAGCCGTCCAAAACCTGGTGAGCGCTTCCTGGTCCCCAGGGCTGGTCATTCTGGACTCAGAGCTCTGGTTCAAGACCAAGGCCGGCCGGGAGCCCCTCACTTCATTGGCGTGTCCCTCGAATGTCACCTCTCAGACAAGACTGATGCCTCATCAAGGGCGCTCACCCCAACCGACTCCCCCTTACGTCCCTGTCACACTGACGGCCACCCCGCCTGTTGTGTGTGGGGGTGCTGTGTCTCCACATAAGAAAGAAACCTCAGGAGAGGTGTGTGTGCCCAGTGCCTGGTGGAAAATCAGCACTGCTCCCGAGCGGACACCTGTGGGGTGCCCTCTGCTGGGACCAGCCGCCTTGCCCAGGTCCCTCTTCTCCGTGTCCCGTGGTTCTGAGAGGAGACTGCACTCACTCCTGAAGAACGGAGCTCAGGCAGCACACGGAGGTGATTCCCAGGTGGGGCTGCGTGGTCAGCCGTGGGCCAGAGGAGGCGGGCAGCAGGAGCCTGCTCACGGACAGGACAGGGATCTGGGCACCAAGGGCAGTGGCCGAACACCTTCCCTGTGCTCGCTGTGGCCGGGGCTGGTGGACGCCAGGCCCCTCCCGTGGGGCCAGAGGTGCTGGCAGACTCCGAGGTCTGAGGAAGAGCCCACTCTTCAGTCCTCACACAGGAAACCTGGCAGCACGACCCCTTCATCCGCTGAGGCCTGGACAGCACCTGGTCCGCGGTGCCGTGTGGTCACCAGGGGCACCGTGGGCCCAGCCCTGTTCCTCCTGCAGAAAGCAGGGGGTCCAGTGGCTGGTGGACGAATACAGGGTCTGCTATGGGCCAAGGTGTGTCTCCCATTCCTAGGTTGAGGTCCTAACCCCCAGCACCTCAGCATGTGGTCTTATCTAGAAGCAGGGTCCTTGCAGACGTAATTAGTCAAGGTAAAGTCATACCAGGGCAGGGTGCCCTCATCCAATACTGCCACACTTGTAGGAAGGGCGTGTTTGCACAGAGAAGAGGACAATGGGGAGAGATCCAGGGAAGGGACGACCCTCCACAAGCCAAGGACAGAGGCTGGAGACAGCCTCCCGGAGCCGTCAGAGGGAGCAGGCCCTGACACCAGGATCTCTGGACCCGCACCTGGACACCACTGCTGCCATCAGGTTGGCCCTGGTCTGTGGTTTGTGCGGCCACCAGCAGACTTGAAGGCTTGGTGTGTGGGTGGATGAATGACCATATGCACAGACATGTTCTCAGATATGTGTGTACTTACATGGTTCTTCATGATCTAATGGTCACGTTTCGAAGGCTCACCAGTCTTCCAGGCTTGAGAAACTAGTGTGACTCTAAGTAATATAATGTGCCATGTCCAGGTGTGCTGTGCCGTGTGTCCAGGTGTGCTGTGCCCTGTGTCCAGGTGTACTGTGCCGTGTCCAGCTGTACTGTGCCATGTCCAGGTGTACTGTGCCGTGTCCAGCTGTACTGTGCTGTGTCCAGGTGTGCTGTGCCATGTACAGGTGTACTGTGTCCAGGTGTACTGTGCCCTGTGTCCAGGTGTACTGTGCCGTGTCCAGCTGTACTGTGCTGTGTCCAGGTGTACTATGCCCTGTGTCCAGGTGTACTATGCCCTGTGTCCAGGTGTACTGTGCCATGTCCAGGTGTACTGTGCCGTGTCCAGCTGTACTGTGCTGTGTCCAGGTGTACTATGCCCTGTGTCCAGGTGTACTGTGCCATGTCCAGGTGTACTGTGCCCTGTGTCCAGGTGTACTGTGCCATGTCCAGGTGTACTGTGCCCTGTGTCCAGGTGTACTGTGCCATGTCCAGGTGTACTGTGCCGTGTCCAGCTGTACTGTGCTGTGTCCAGGTGTACTATGCCCTGTGTCCAGGTGTACTGTGCCATGTCCAGGTGTACTGTGCCGTGTCCAGCTGTACTGTGCTGTGTCCAGGTGTACTATGCCCTGTGTCCAGGTGTACTGTGCCATGTCCAGGTGTACTGTGCCGTGTCCAGCTGTACTGTGCTGTGTCCAGGTGTACTGTGCTGTGAGTAGTATAATGTGTCCAGGTGTACTGTGCTGTGTCCAGGTGTACTATGCCCTGTGTCCAGGTGTACTGTGCCATGTCCAGGTGTACTGTGCCGTGTCCAGCTGTACTGTGCTGTGTCCAGGTGTACTATGCCCTGTGTCCAGCTGTACTATGCCCTGTGTCCAGGTGTACTGTGCCATGTCCAGCTGTACTGTGCTGTGTCCAGGTGTACTATGCCCTGTGTCCAGGTGTACTATGCCCTGTGTCCAGGTGTACTGTGCCGTGTCCAGGTGTACTGTGCTGTGAGTAGTATAATGTGTCCAGGTGTACTGTGCCATGTCCAGGTGTACTGTGCCGTGTCCAGGTGTACTGTGCTGTGTCTCCAGGTGTACTGTGCCGTATCATCATAGCAATCAGCTAGGCAGTGGTTCTCAACCTTCCTAACGCCGTGACCCTTTAATACAGTTCCTCATGTTGTGGTGACCCCCAACCATAAAATTATTTTCGTTGCTACTTCATAACTGTAATTTTGCTACTGTTATGTCTTAGGCGACCCCTGTGAAAGGGTCGTTCGACTCCCAAAGGGGTTGCGACCCACAGGTTGAGAACCGCTGAGCTAGGGCTTCACTTGAATGCAAACCTCTCTGCTTTTCCACTGGGCTCACCCTTTTCTCACACAGGATTTTGGGCAGAACTTGGGGAGCAGGGTGGGTGTGCTGGTGGCATGTTGGTTGGGGGCCCCGCGGCCAGGACTGCTCTGTGTGAGGAGAGGTCGAGGCGTCTGCCATCCGAACCACTTTGGTCTGCGAGCCAAGAGGGAAGTGATGGCCTGACTCTCCCAGGGCTGATGTGGGGCCAGTGTTTTCTCCTCCAGCTGAAAAGGAAACAGAAGTGCTGGAAAGAGTGAGGCAGAGTTCTGTGTAGGTGGGACGGGAACTCCTCGAGCAGAGGTTTCTGGCCTTCGGAGGAGCTAAGGGTGCTTCTCCCTTTCTCTCGCTCTTCTAAACGTTTATTCTGAACATTTCTGGGCTAACCGGGATGGGCCAGCACAGGCAGTGGAGAGGGTTGGTCATTTGCTCCATCTCACCAAGACAACGTTCTCCAACCCGGTCCAGCTCCTCTCCAGGCCCCCCCCTCCCCTGGCCCAGCCGGCAGCTGCCCTACCCTGGTTTCCAGGAAGCAGTTGTGGTGATGGCACGGGTTGGGTCACAGCTGCCATCCATCCTGAACATCTAAAACGTCCTTAAAATATTCATGGGACCATGACTCATCTGTTGCCTGTGCAGGGGCTGAGGAAGGCAGACAGGCAGGCGGGCGCAGCCCCCCTTGCAGGGTAAGGCTCCAGCCCGAAGGACGGGCCCTCCCCTCCCCCTCGCACTTGTGCTCTCCGGGGTGTCGGAGCCTGGAGCTCTCCAGGGAAGGGGAATGCTTCCAGGAGATGAATATTTCATAGGACGGCGAGCTTCGCCCGTAAAAAATTAAGGAGCTTTGCGTCATGAGAGGGTCCAGAGGACTTTCATTCTGTGTTAGCTGACAGAGGCAGGCAGGCAGGCTGCGGGTAAGTAATTCAGCGTGTTGAAAACTGGTGCTGGGGGGATGCATGCAGGCACTAGCCTGTCCCTGGGAAAGGGGGTGGGGAAATTAAGACAAGATGATGCTTCCAAGGATCTGGAGGCGGAGGAAGCTCATCGTGAAACCTCTGCACGCACGTGTGGTTCCGGCTGACCAAAGGATCTCAAAACACGTTGTTGGGAAAAAGAAGGAAGAATGAGTGAGGCTGTTTCACTGACCTCCCCGCTGCTCATTAAACTGACGTTGTGAAAGTGCCTGTGGATTCATTGTCTGCTCTGAGCACCCTGTAATTGCTCGTTTATACCCAATTTGCTGCTTTCAATTATTTTTCCTTGGAGAAACGAACAAATAAGTACTAGCAAATAAGAAACTAACAAATAAGAAAATAATAAATAAGTCCTCTATTTTTAGTTTTCTGAGGAAAAGTGGGGAATCTTGCAGTGAATGCACAGGAAGAAGCACTAGGGACAACACCCAGCCCAGGAGGGAGCCCGGCTGGCCGGGACGTCGTGTGCCACTGGCTGGCCTGGCGGTGACCCTCGCAGGATCCGAGGCTGGGAGGCCTGGAAGAACAGTGGGATGAATCCCCTCCACCCACCACCCCACCTGTCTCTGTGTGCACAGGTCGGGGCGGCCCCTACTTCTGTGACCCCACTAATGCAAACCCACCCGTCTATGAGATCTCAGGAAGAGGGGACAGAGGCCAGCAGGGAGAAGAGGCCAGGGCTCCTGACCCAGGGAGGAGCTGGGGCTGGGCCTCCCAGGGGCGGGGGATGGGGATGGACCTTCCTGCCAGGATGACCCAGCAGTTATCAGTGGGAGACTGAAATTTCCTCGATGCCAACTCATTAGCGGAAAAAACTACATCTGTTCCGTTCCTTCGGAGCATGTAGGCTGGGAGGACTCCACGTCCACACCACGGGGCCAGGCGGTGGCCCGGAGTGTTCACTGGAGACCCACCCCAGGGCTCTTGTGATTGCAGAGCCCAGACAACACCCAGAGGGCAGCCCTTGCCTCCCACCTCATACCTGAGTGTCAGGTTCCAGACCACACTTGTTGTCTATATCTACTAACCGTTTTAAGAAGTTTAGCATTTTTGGGGGTGTGTTTGGAAAGTGAAGATGTGGAGAAAAGGTGTCTGAGTACAACATTCTCTAGACTTGGGGAAAATAGATGGTGGTCCTCACTGTTGTTACATTGTATCTCGGTGGTTTGCCTGTACTGGTCAAAATGAGCATCAGGTCACTGGTACACATTTTATATGTACACACACAGTTGACCCTCGTTTATTGTGGTTAATCAGTTTCAGACTCTACCGTGATAAACGAATTTCCGCGAAGTAGGATTTTTCATTTACTATACAGTCGTCCCTCGCCACTTCGCGCTTCGACTTTCGCAGCTTCGTTCTATCGCAGTTTTTTCAAATACTATACTATATCCGGAAAAACTGCGATGGAGTGAAGCCGCGAAAGTCAAAGCGCAAAGTGGCGAGGGACGACTGTAGATCGTTTTAAGAGTCTCATGCTCTACCGACTGAGCTAGCAGGGCACTCACATAGATCATCTCAGACTAAAATGATCGCTGTGTTTTCTTTTGTTCTGGCTACAAGGGACCAGGATCCTTGACTTTGTCCCGGTCTCTGTGCTGCAACTAAAGCTTATAGGTGCTGTGTATGGTCCCCATGGCCTGTCCCCTCCCCACTGTGACTGGTCCCCATGGCCCGTCCCCTCCCCGCTGTGCCTGGTCCCCATGGCCCGTCCCCTCCCCGCTGTGCCTGGTCCCCATGGCCCGTCCCCTCCCCGCTGTGCCTGGTCCCCATGGCCCGTCCCCTCCCCGCTGTGACTGGTCCCCATGGCCCGTCCCCTCCCCGCTGTGACTGGTCCCCATGGCCCATCCCCTCCCCACTGTGACTGGTCCCCATGGCCTATCCCCTCCCCACTGTGTCTGGTCCCCATGGCCTGGGACCCACTTCTGTCTGAAGAGGACACAACCGGTCAGAGCCCACCAGGACCATCCTGACTGCCAGCAGCCAGGCTCCCGCAGCCAGGGTGCCCACCCCTCAGCAGCAGACATGGCAGGTGGGCCACCCACGGCCCAGCCCCTGCAAACCTTCGTGTAGGGCCCAGGAACCGTGTGCTCGGAAGCTCTGGGCGTCTGTCCTGGGTCAAGAGGAGGAGGCGAGGAGAGCGCTGTCAGTGGGGGGTTTCTAAGTGGAAGCCAGCCATCTGCCTAGTGTCCCCAAGGGGCTCTCACGTGGCAGCCTGGGGACGTGGCGCAGCCCTGAGGGAGGGTTTCCGGTGGAGGCAGTGAGCGGGGAGGCTCCAAGCATAGGCAGCGGCATTTTCCGTTTTCTGCCCTGGGACCCCGCAGCCCACGCTGGCTGAGGTCAAGGGGCCAGCTCCCCACTGCAGGGTGGAGGGGGCAGAGCCCCTGGCCCACCGCTGGCCTCTCCCCGAATCCCAGCTGGCGGTGCTCCTGCTAACCTGGAAAACAAAGGTGTGACCAGGAGGTGAGGAGCAGAGCTCGAGGCTGCGTCCTTTCCGGTCACCGCAGCCAACAGCAAATGCATGCCCTGTGCCTCCGCTGCACGGGGGTCTCGGCCCACCTGTCAGGGGTGCAGGCCCCGGTGCAGAGGCAGCGTCCAGGTGGCTGTGACACGTCACTGCCCAGAGAACGCAGGGGTTGGGTTGGTTGAGCTGGTCCCCACCGCCGGCTCCTGTGACAGTGAGGAGAGTGGCAGAGTCTGGGACAGAGAGGAGCTCAGGCTGGGGGAGCCGGGCAACCTGTCAGCTGTCCGGGCAGATGGTTCCATCCCTTTGTGTCTCAGGTTTCTGGTGAGGAGCAAAAGACCGACACAGCAAGGTGCCTTTAGGTGGCTGGTGTCCTTAGGTGGTTGGTGTCCTTTAGGTGGCTGGTGTCCTTTAGGTGGCTGGTGTCCTTTAGGTGGCTGGTGTCCTTAGGTGGCTGGTGGCCTTAGGTGGCTGGTGTCCTTAGGTGGCTGGTGGCCTTAGGTGGCTGGTGGCCTTTAGGTGGCTGGTGTCCTTAGGTGGCTGGTGGCCTTAGGTGGCTGGTGTCCTTAGGTGGCTGGTGGCCTTAGGTGGCTGGTGGCCTTTAGGTGGCTGGTGTCCTTTAGGTGGCTGGTGTCCTTAGGTGGCTGGTGGCCTTTAGGTGGCTGGTGGCCTTAGGTGGCTGGTGTCCTTTAGGTGGCTGGTGTCCTTAGGTGGCTGGTGTCCTTTAGGTGGCTGGTGGCCTTAGGTGGCTGGTGGCCTTTAGGTGGCTGGTGTCCTTTAGGTGGCTGGTGTCCTTAGGTGGCTGGTGTCCTTTAGGTGGCTGGTGTCCTTAGGTGGCTGGTGTCCTTAGGTGGCTGGTGTCCTTAGGTGGCTGGTGGCCTTTAGGTGGCTGGTGGCCTTTAGGTGGCTGGTGGCCTTAGGTGGCTGGTGGCCTTAGGTGGCTGGTGGCCTTTAGGTGGCTGGTGTCCATGCCTTTGTGGGGGCCGAGGCAGGGCCACCAGCTCCCGAGACTGCAGTGCAGGCACCTCTCAGGGATGGTCACCTCCTGCTGGGCCTCTGCAAGTCGATCGCAGGCTCAGCGGCCAGCTTGTCCTGCTGCAGGAAGGGGTCACGTCCAGCGGGGCCTCCCGGCTCTGGGATGCTGTGAACACTCCCTGACCCCGGCTGAGTGCTCGAGACAGTCCTTCTGGCCGCCGAGCCGGAATGGCCTTTGGGCTGCCAGCAAACAGACTGTGGCGTAATCACACAGCAGGAGGTTTCCCAGTTTCCCGAGCTGTGCCTTCCACGCCACGGTGCTCTGTGGGGGACCCTCCAGAACGGTGGGCGTGTGTGAGTGGGCACACGTGTGCTCGTAAGTGTGCACATGCGTATGCTTGCAAAGTCCCGGTCAAGGCTCAGGGTGGCTGTCAGGTTATGGGTCTGCCGGGTATCCGGGGCCTGGGGCTGCTGTGGGAGTGTGTGGAGGTGGGGTGGCAGGGAGTTTGCGTCACACACCCGTCCCCCTCCCCCACTCACACTTGTGAACTCCTCAGATCCCCTTGGGGGTTGCTTGCTGAGGAGGGCAGGTGTGTGAGTCACTGTCCTGGCTGAGACAGTGGCTGTGGGGAGGCAGAGGTGGGGGTCTAGAGAGGGTGGGGTATCCTTCGTGACCCCTCCCGTCACCCAGTGAGCAGGACTGAGGACTGGACAGGAGGGTCGGCCCCGAGTCCCTCAGAGTGCGGAGTTTACAAACCTCATTGCCTGCACCGTATTCAGCTGCTGGTCAGGTGGGGGCCTCAGTCAGACCAACTCATCCCCTGACTGGACCTGGGAGAGCGTGGAGCTGTCCTCAGGACCCAGCCACACACCAAGCCATGCTGTGGGGGTGGCACCGGGGAGGAGATGGGCAGAGACTCCTCGATGGCCACGTGTGTTCTGTTCACACACCCTCCTTCACGGTTCACAGGAGGAATGCTGAAATTCTCCAAGGAGGGGGCTGGATTTGTCGACACGTCTGTGATATGTTGTCACAGACTTAGTATCTTAAAACCACACACATTGATTCATTTAAGATTCTCCAGGATACCGTTCCGACGTAGGTCTCGCTGGGCTGAAATCACGGTGTCTGCAGGGCTGACTCCTTCTGGGGGCTCCAGGGAGAATCTGTGTCTGCTCCCTGGCCCTTCCCAGCCCTGGGCCCGTTCCTGGGCAGGGGCTCTTCCTCCTCTTCGGAGGGACAGCGTCAGGCTGCCTCTCACGCCGACCACTGTCTGGTTCTCTCCATCTCAGGTCAACCGCTCTGCAGTCTGAATTTCCTCTGTGCAGTGACATGACACGGATTCCAGGGCTCAGGGCCACGTGTGCAGTGGTGGCAGGTCTGTCACGGACCCACAGGGCACCTCCACGCCAGTGTGCAGGGTCCCGCTTGGTGGGCCGGGGCACGTGGGGAGGGGAGCCCATCATAGGAGATGCTCACTGGGAGCTGACTGTGGGGTTTGGCCCTGTCTCATGGAAACAGGGTACATATAGTGTGTGCGTTTGTGCATGTGTGCATGTGTGTATGCACGTGTGCACACGTGTATGTGTGTGCGTGTTTGCATGTGGCTCACCCGACATGACTGCTTTTTGAGTTTCTTGCTTCTCTGTAGAGTGAGGGCGCCCAACTCCCAGGCCCTACATGCACCAGGCCTCAGTGTCCCCATAAATGGTCTCATCTTCCCCAAGTGAAGTCCTTGCCGCTCCGTTCTTCACCCACCCACAGCAGCTCTGAGCCGGAGGAATGTTGGTATAAAAATGAAAGTATGTGAAACAGGAAGACATCGAACGCACCTTCTGTTGCAGCAGATTTGGGTTAAGACAGCTGGTGCCAGAGCTGCGAGTCCCTGTTCTGACGCCGGGAACGCCTTCCGTGTGCACCAGGCAGCGGACCAATTAGTGGCCTTGGAAACAACATTAAGACATTTTTGTGCTGACCCGACCTCTTTGTTGCCTGGAGAGGCACATTTTATCCCTCACAAGCCAGAAATGCACACGATGTACACAAATATGTGTGCAGTACTGATAGACCATAGTTATGAGTGTCAGGGTAATAGAAAAATAGACATCGAGATCAGGCAAAGCTATGGTTACCTATGGACCACAGGAGGGCCACCCGCCAGTTATCTGGGGACATGGCGCAGCCCGAGGGGCAGAGCAGGGGCTCGGGGCCCAGGAAACCATGAACCCCGGCTGGCTCGCAAGGCCCCTGCCTCGTGGCCTCGGGGTTGAGGACCACCACATGCCTTCAGGGATGTTGGGAAGGTTTCGTGAATCATCTCGTATTCGAAATACTTAGTACGGAGCCTGGTGCACAAATGCCCAGGAATCTGACATTGTCACCACTGACGGGTGTGTGTCCTGTGCCCAGCTCTGCACCTTGTCCCTGGGCACCTTCGAAACCCCAATGCCCAGGACCTCGTCAGAGCTCTCAGTCTCCTGCGCCCCAGCCTCCCCGCGCCCCAGCCCCGGGCACCAAGGCCAGAGCTCAGACAGACCAGCGGGGACAGGGACGAAGGGGCCAGCAGCCGCCTTGTTTGCTCATGTTTGTGGGAGCAGCGGCCGCAGGCTGAACCGCCGTGGAGAGTCCTCTGCTCACGACCCTGCAGCCAGACAAGTTCCTGGAGCTCCTGCCATTGGGCCCTTCCCCCTGGAGCTGTGGCTGCCCAGCTTCCACTCCTGCTCCAGGCCCTCCCCTCGGGGACTTGGGTCTGTGTCTCGTGTCCCAGTTCCAGGGGCCCCCGTCTCCCTCTTAATCTCTCACACGTCAGCACAGTTTGCACGAAAGGGCTCAGTTAAACGTCCTTGCTGGATTTGCTCTTTCTGCCCAGTTGGCACATCCTTTCCTTCTTTCTGTCCCGATGGCGGCCCTCAGTGGGTCCTGGGAGTGCACCGGGCAGTGTTTTAATTTCATAGATTTGGGGGCCTTGTCCCTGCACTGCCCTTGCTCTGGGCTGAGCTCACACCTGCTGAGCATTTGGATGCCTCCTCCCGTCACCCCCACTCCTGGGTGGAGCCCTGGTTGACACTGACCAGAACCCAGTGTGACTGAGTGACCCGGGCACACCGGGCCCTGGAATTTGTCAATTTGGGGAATTAATCCATGGACGATGGAGCCGGGGGCAGGGCTGGGGCAGAGGGAGGCTGACCTGCTGCTGGGCTGGCTCTCAGCGGGGGGCTAATGAGGACCCATGGGGACGGAGTCCCTGCCCCTTCCTGACAGGCCCAGGCCACCTGCTCCTTGGAGAGGCTGTCTCCTTGTGAGGGGGACTGGGGGCATCTGCGTGTCCCACCTCAGATCAGGTCCTGGAACGCGCCAGGCTGCCCCGTGCATCGTGTGTCTCCCACCTGACCAGGGTGCTGGGGAGTCACTGACACCGTGGTTGCCGGAAAATTCCCAAATCTAAATCCAAAACCCATTCCTGCGGGAGAGGCGCTGGACCCAAGTCTCGTCCTCCACGTCACAGGAGAGCGGTTCCAGGCCCTGCCCTCCACACGCCTGCCCTGTCCCCGAGACGTGGCTTCCAGGTCAGAGCGTGGGCCTCGGAGCCTGGGGCAGGGACCCGGGGAGGACGTGGCCTGTGTTACTGTGTTCACCATGTTACTACCATGTTGCACTGTTGGTATAATGTTAGTGTTGCCATCATGGAAGCGCACTTTACATGGTGACCTCAGCTCAACTGGGGCGCGAACGTGCTGTAGACCGAAGACCTTCGAAGGCTGCTGGTTCTGAGCTGCTGGCTCGGAGCGCTGGTCGGCAAGTCCTGGGCGGTGAGGGAGCGCAGAGGGAGATGGCTTGACGGTCGCCGTGCGGTGACCTCCGTGAGGCTGGCAGAACCTGTCACTGACAACATGCATGTGTGGGTGAGAGTTCACTGCGGATGCTTAGTCAGTTCAAGGTTTTTATTACACATACTAAGACATAATGCACGCATCAATACATATATACACATACGCTTTGAAATTAAAATGTGTTTTCAACTCTAAAAAAATCCCCCAAATAAAGCAAACATCAAAAATGTGAATTCTTTTAAAGAATTCCAGAGAGCTAGAAGCTTCCAGTTTATTTTACACTTTTAGGGAAGCCCCAAAGTCTCCGGAGTGTTCATCACCACTTGGCGGATGTAAGCATGCCCTCGTCCGCCCCAGTCTGTGGTTGGCTTAGCGGACAACAGGTATTTCCCGGACGCCTGGTCTCATGATGCTCACAGTGCCCGGGGAAGGCTCCGGCTTGCCAAGGGCATTGGGTGCAACCAGGAGGCCTGGCCCATGAGCCACAGTGCTTCCTAGGGCCCTCGGAGCTGACCTTTGCGTGGCAGGTCCTCCCATCCGCCCACGGACGGAGCTGCAGTTCTTGTAGGATGTATCTGGCGGCTCCCGTGGGAAGGCTGCCTGTGAACTCATCATCTAAATGTTCACCTGGACAGAAGTGGCCTGGGCTGAGTGTTCCCATCTCAAAGTGTGCTGTTTCACCTGTGATGATGCTCACAGCGTTCTGACCACAGCCCACTCGGCCTTGTCACACTTCACCAGCAGCCCGGTGACACAGGTGCACGCGCCTCCCTCCTTTCCTGCTCGGTGCCAGAGCTGCACCAGACATCAGGAGGGAACAGTGTGAGCACCACAGTACAGAGTGACAGTGAGGTTACTGTGTTACCATCATGTCACAGAGTTATCATCATGTTACAGTGTCACTATCATGTCACAGTTACCACCATGTTACAGTGTCACTATCATGTCACAGTTATCATCATGTTACAGTGTTACTATCATGTCACAGTTACCACCATGTTACAGTGTCACTATCATGTCACAGTTACCATCATGTCACAGTTATCATCATGTTACAGTGTTACTATCATGTCACAGCTACCATCATGTTACAGTGTTACCATCATGTTACAATTACCATCACGTTAGAGTTACAATTATGTTACTGTGTTCATTGTGTTACTACCATGTTGCACTGTTAGTATAATGTCACAGTGTTACCATCGTGACACAGTGTTACCATCATGTCACAGTTACCACCATGTCACAGTGTTAGTTTCACAGGACACTGTTCCCACTATGACACGATGTTACCTGTGTGCAGTGACCATCACAGTGTGGTATTGTCACTGCCCATTGTCTGTGGATGGCCACCGAGAACAAGCCTTTCTTCACTGAAGATCAGTGTAGAGTCAGCAGACATCATGCCTGAGCGTCCTTCCTTTGCCCCACAGGTGACGTTCCTTCATCCTGTCATAGTGTTCTCCTCCCTGAGGGTAGGGTGGCTGGAGCTGGGCACAGGCCAGGGCCCTGGATGGACCCGCTGTGGGCTGGGAGGGCAGTGAGGGCCTCGGTGGGTGTGGAAGGTGGGCTCCTCATGGCCAGTGGATGCTGGGGGCAGCATGTCCTGTTCAAGCAGCATCTGACAGAGGCCTCCTGGCGGGGCACTGACATGAAAACACAGAGGTGATGGAGGGCGTGCACCTGCTGGAGGGAGGCCGGGACAATTACAGCGCGGGCGCCTGCAGCGGCCCTCCCTGCACGTCTGACGGCAGGGTGATGATGGATGCTCGCGCACTGCTAACGAAGGTTAAGCATCACTTACCATTCCCAGCAAATGGGGATCTGGAAAACAAATGACTCAGGCCTGATATCCATCATCTACTTAATTAATTAAGAGCCCACAAGAGGGTGGGTGGGAGGGGGGCTGCCACAGGCCCTGAGTGAAGAGCGGGTGACAGCAGACTGCACGGGGCATGCCACCCGTCACCGCCAGGCTTCTGGCTGCTCGGAGGGGCGCAGACCACGGCGTTCCCGACTTCGTGAGCTGGACCGGAGCAGGGTTGGAAGGAGGACATGCAGTTGAGCGATGTTCCAGCTGCACCCCCACCTTCGACCCCAAAGATTTCTGGTCTAGTCCTCATCTTCCCAACAGTGGTTCTGTTTGTAGGGTTTGGGGGCCTCCACTCAGGCAAAGCATTATGAAACAGTTTGGGGGAATCACTTACACTCTTACTGCTCTTGTTTCTAAGCTTTGGAGAGTGAACTGACTTTAATTTTGAAAACAATCCCTGCTTTTTCCAAAATCAAAGATGATTCTTCTGAGCTCCGTCTGCGTGGGGCAGAGGTGCGCCTTGTGTCTCAGCGGCATCCACGCAGCCGGTGACCACGAGCAAGTGCCTCGGCCTCGCTCAGCCACAGCCCCACCATGACATCTACCTTCTCGGAGGTTTGTTCTCAAGGTCCAAATAATGTGATGTGTGATAATGTGCCTTGCAAATTTTAAATATGGACACAAATGTGAACTCTCTTGGACAGATCGTCCCTTCTACATTTGACGCAATGTAAGTACACTTTTAATTTACTAAGAAAAAAAACACATTTTTGCAGACTCTGATCTATTTCTCCCTTAAATTCAGTTTGTGTGAAGTCTTTTATTCGTTTGAAGCATCTCCCTTCCTCTCTGGCAGCCCCAGGCTGCTCCCTGGGAGTTTGCCTGTTTCCGGAGGCTCCTGCCTTTCCCGGCTTTCAGAGGCCCCACGTCCGCTCCTCGGCCCGTGGCCCCTTCCTCGGCCCCAGCAGAGCAAGTCCTCAAACACCTGCTCCGACCTCCTCTTCCGTCCCCTCTTCCCAGGTCCTGAGGGTGGACGTGGGCACTGGTGTGGGCTCTGGAAAGGGGTGATTTTATCCTTGGTGCAGAAGCATTTCCAATTCAGCAGCAGAGCAGCAACCCCAGGGAAGGCAGAGAAGGGTGATAAGAGGCCGAGTGGGGTCTTGTGGGTCAAGTAGGAGTTTGTCAGGTAGACTCCAGGATGGCCTTCCTGCGGAGGGAGAGCAAGGCTAAGGGCCTGAGGCTGGGCGGGGCTCAGTGTGTCCAGGGGTGTGAGGGCCGTGGGGCTGGGCAGCACAGAGGTGCTGGGCGGCAGGGCTGGGCAGGAGACCTGGGGTACACGGGACACTGTCCTGTCCAGCAGCTCTCACCCCTTGGATCCGGAGCTCTGGGAAACTTGAAAAAGACACACACGCGACTACATTGATTTTCGTAGATGAACGATGGTCTCTCTGTTGTCCACACCGCCCGGGGCCCGGGAGGGTCACCTGTGGCACAGAGGAGGGCAGATGTGGTCGGTCAAGGGTCCCAAGATGCGAGAGGGTCCTGGAGTCATCAAGAGGGCCCTTTGGAGTGGAAAAGGGTGGCAGGGGTCAGGGAACGCGAGGCGTGACGGCCGACCGAGGTGAGGTTGGACTGATGCTCTCAGGGTGGAGGGTGCGGCCACGAGCCAAGGACGGCACCAGCGTCCGGAAGGCCGACTCTCCCGGGAGCCTCCGTGAGGAACCTGCCTGACGACACCTTCACGTTCAGCCGGGAAGACCCGCTGCAGACCTCTGCCCTGCACACAGGTGAGTCTGTGACCGTTCCTTACGGCGCCAACAGGAGCCAATCCGCGCACAGGTCGAGGCCGGAGCTCGGGGCGGGGCCTCCAGGCCGCGGTGTGCACGGTGCCTGGGTGACTCTGACCGACACCAACACTGAGGACCGCACCGCCCGAGTCAATGCCGGGCACAGTCGGAGCACCGTGGAGGGGGCTGGTGTCTGGAGAACGAGCGGAGGAGGCCCTTAGGGTGCTTGCAACGGCCGAGGAGAGACTTGAAGAGACGGACTCATTTCTAATTTGAAAAACCAGGTAGAATTCTTGACCTGCTTGGTCCTCTCTCAGTGAACTCACGGGTTACACGCACGGGAGGTTGATTTCAAGCTGAATGAACAGCCGATCCGGTCGAGATGACTGACCCCAGCTCTGAGGACCCGGAGGCACAAGGGTTGCCCCGAGGCTGAGCTCAGAGGGCCGTCTCCTCCCACCTGCGTGTCTACTCTCAGGCCCTGCCTCCTTCACACACCTGTCCTGTCTCTGTTACCGAGGACCGCTGCCCCTCCTTGGTCCTGTGTGAGGCTGTTGTTCTGGGGACCCTCAGAGACACCCCTTCTCCATCTGAGGCCCGGGCTCAGGTCCGGCTCTGCATCACTCAGCTCTTCCTGACCACAGGAGGGGCAGCGAGCCTCCGCGGGCGGGCCCCGGGCAGGCCCTGGGGAAGCTGAGTGAGAGCCGCGCCTTCCCCTGAGGGCAGGTGGGCACGGAGCCCACCCGAGCTTGTCCATCAGGGAGCGTGCGCAGAGAAGCCCTGGAAGTCTTTCCTCATGCCCGTGCTTGTCCCAGAGTGCCAGGCCACGCGCTGTGGGTGGCACTCCCACACGTCCCCGCCGTGGGTGTCCCGCATTCGCTGGACAAAGCCCCAGGCCTGCCTCTGAGAGAAGGTGGGCGCGGCAGAGGGCACAGCACGAGCTTCCTCTGCAAACTTTCTCTGCCCCCGGGCTCAGCTCCCCTGGTTCAGAACAACAGCCCGTTGTCCCGACGGGTGCCTGGCCTTTCCACAGAAACACTGGTGGGAAGATGCTGCTTCTGAAAACACCCGAAGCTTTAAAATTAGGAACACAATTCGCCCTTGCGTTATCACGGCTACGAGTGGGCTTCTCATCTTCGGGTTTGAGATTTCATCCCAAGAGTATAATTACTTCCCTGAAACACACTTTTATGCTCCCGAATGGCCAGACACCGTGTCCCGATCCCTTATCTCGAGGAGAAACGAATCCCATATTTTAGCCGGGGTTTGTCAGCCAGCCCCTCACCCTCTGCGTTAGCCGCCTGAGTCCGGCAGTTGGGGTCGTAAGCCCTGCAGCTCCCGAAAGAGCTGCCCACTCTCTGCATTCTCGTCTCCGCGGGACCATACACAGCTGCGGAGCGAGCTGCCATCTCTGCGCCTCTTTCTCGCTCAGCCGACAGCTGCCCTCTGTGACTCGGGAGCAAGCGCTGGGCCGTGATCTCTCCAGACCGTTTGTTTGGGGAACTCAGAGGACGAAGCAGGCTGGCCAGAGGAGAAGGCCAGCAGGAGCCTGGGGGCAGCAGACGAGAGAAGGCTGTTCCCACAGCCCCCAGCCGTCGGCACGCCCCGGCCAGACCCATCCTCAGAAAGGAATACAGGGCGGGCCAGGCCTGGGCTCCACTTCGAGAGACCCCGCTGCCCCCGAGGCCCGTCCGCAGAGGCGAAGCTGGCGTCCCCCAGACAAGCGCCATGAGACACGGGGAGCTTGGGGACCGGCAGAGACCCCGCCGTCTTCCTGGGGCCTCTTACAGCCCAGGGTCTGCAGTGCTGTCTCCTGGACAGTCGTCCGGAAAACGCTCACCTCTTCAGGGAGGGGAGTTAGTTCCTTGCACTGGACTCCCCTGCTGGGTTCCAGAACAAGACTTTGGATGAAGAAGGAAGATCCTGTGACTGGAAACTCAGGGGAACGACGGGTTAGTCCGGCTCTTTCATTGGCAAACGGGACGTGGACCCCAAGAGGCTCAACCGCTTCCCAAAGCCACACGTCCAGTTTCGGGGCCCGGACCTTGGTGGTTTCAGCTCGGAAGTGATCCAGGTCAGGGGCCGCTGGGGGTCAGGCGGGGCTGAGGCTGCTGGGGGTCAGGGGCCGCTGAGGGTCAGGGCGGGGCTAAGGCCGCTGGGGGTCAGGGGCCGCTGAGGGTCAGGGCGGGGCTGAGGCTGCTGGGGGTCAGGGGCCGCTGAGGATCAGGGCGGGGCTGAGGCCGCTGGGGGTCAGGGGCCGCTGAGGATCAGGGCGGGGCTGAGGCCGCTGGGGGTCAGGGGCCGCTGAGGGTCAGGGCGGGGCTGAGGCCGCTGGGGGTCAGGGGCCGCTGAGGGTCAGGGCGGGGCTGAGGCCGCTGGGGGTCAGGGGCCGCTGGGGGTCAGGGCGGGGCTGAGGCTGCTGGGGGTCAGGGGCCGCTGGGGGTCAGGGCGGGGCTGAGGCTGCTGGGGGTCAGGGGCCGCTGGGGGTCAGGGCGGGGCTGAGGCTGCTGGGGGTCAGGGGCCGCTGAGGGTCAGGGCGGGGCTGAGGCTGCTGGGGGTCAGGGGCTGCTGGGGGTCAGGGGCCGCTGAGGATCAGGGCGGGGCTGAGGCTGCTGGGGGTCAGGGGCCACTGGGGGTCAGGGTGGGGCTGAGGCTGCTGGGGGTCAGGGGCCCCTGGGGGTCAGGGCGGGGCTGAGGCCGCTGGGGGTCAGGGGCCGCTGAGGGTCAGGGCGGGGCTGAGGCCGCTGGGGGTCAGGGGCTGCTGAGGGTCAGGGCGGGGCTGAGGCTGCTGGGGGTCAGGGGCTGCTGGGGGTCAGGGGCCGCTGAGGATCAGGGCGGGGCTGAGGCTGCTGGGGGTCAGGGGCTGCTGGGGGTCAGGGTGGGGCTGAGGCTGCTGGGGGTCAGGGGCCCCTGGGGGTCAGGGCGGGGCTGAGGCCGCTGGGGGTCAGGGGCCGCTGAGGGTCAGGGCGGGGCTGAGGCCGCTGGGGGTCAGGGGCTGCTGAGGGTCAGGGCGGGGCTGAGGCTGCTGGGGGTCAGGGGCTGCTGGGGGTCAGGGGCCGCTGAGGATCAGGGCGGGGCTGAGGCTGCTGGGGGTCAGGGGCTGCTGGGGGTCAGGGTGGGGCTGAGGCTGCTGGGGGTCAGGGGCCGCTGAGGGTCAGGGCGGGGCTGAGGCTGCTGGGGGTCAGGGGCCGCTGAGGGTCAGGGCAGAGCTGAGGCTGCTGGGGGTCAGGGGCCCCTGGGGGTCAGGGCGGGGCTGAGGCTGCTGGGGGTCAGGGGCTGCTGGGGGTCAGGGGCCGCTGAGGGTCAGGGCGGGGCTGAGGCCGCTGGGGGTCAGGGGCCGCTGAGGGTCAGGGCGGAGCTGAGGCTGCTGGGGGTCAGGGGCCCCTGGGGGTCAGGGTGGGGCTGAGGCTGCTGGGGGTCAGGGGCCACTGGGGGTCAGGGCGGGGCTGAGGCTGCTGGGGGTCAGGGGCTGCTGGGGGTCAGGGGCCGCTGAGGGTCAGGGCGGGGCTGAGGCCGCTGGGGGTCAGGGGCCGCTGGGGGTCAGGGCGGGGCTGAGGCCGCTGAGCTCCGGCTGTGTGAACAGTGATGTGTCTCTGTTGTTAGAGACACAGGGGGTTTTCAGAACGTCCCTGAAGTTGATGAGAACATGTCCATTTTTTCTCCTTGTCCCAGGATAATGGAGGTTGAGTGAGGGATCTTCCTGGCTTGGCAAGAACTTTGGTCCCAGAAGGATGTGCGGCCAGGGGCGTGAGGGAGGAGGAGGGGACCCTCATGGCAGGCCACGCCCAGGGCCACTTTGCACGCAGGGTGAGGGTGTGCTAACGTTCTGGAACCGCGTGAGGGTCTGTGGCCCACGGCACAGGAAGTCGGGTACCCGCCTGAGGGAGCTGGGAAGACCTCCTGGCCCAGTGAAGGCCTGGTTACGGCCATGCCCTGCCCAGGAAGTGTGAGTGTCTGTCAGGAGGGGTCAGAGATGCATGCAGGTCCTGGCACTCACGGCATAACGTCCATGAGACCAGGGCTGTGAGGTCACAGGCAGAGGGAGAGGAGGGGTCTGGACAATGGTGTTTAGCAGGGTTTTGACGGAGAGGATTGAGAAGGTCCTCAGAACACAAATGTGAGACAGTCGGACGCACAGGACAGACAAGGATGCTGTGAAAAGTGTGAGACCTGACGGTCACTGCGTGTCCCTCACACCAACCCGAAGGGCACAGGTGGGAGTGAGAAGGGAGGGGCTGGGAGTCCACCAGGCACCCTGACAGGGGGACGGGGGCCGCAGTGCTGCGAACATGACAGCCCCTTGGCTTTCCGTCTCAGCTCTCCACCTGCGCTGACCTGTGTGCACAGGTGTCTCCACCTGCGATGACCTGTGTGCACAGGTATCCCCCTGCGATGACCTGTGTGCACAGGTGTCTGTAGCATGAGGAGGCCATGCCTGTCCCTCCCGGCGTCCCCGGGCTCCCACCGACTGTCCCGACTTCCTTCTCTCGGGAGTTTGGCTGTAGGTTAATGAGTAGCCCAGGGACCCCACCCCTGGAGAACCATGGCAGGACAGGGAGGAGCACTCCTGTGCAGAGGCGGCGGGGGCCGGTGCCGGTGAGTCACGGTCGTGGTGAAATCGCCTCAGAGGCCCGACTTCCGGGTGGTTATAAGGCCTGGAGCTGAGCCCCCCCAAACCTCACCGCCAGCCTCCGTCCCCTGCCGCCCCAGCGACACCGATGAGGTGGGAGGAGGAGTCTGTCGTCCAGGTCAGGCGGCCTCCCCCTGGCAGGCAGCCTAGGTCCCCTCGGAGCAGAGCCGCTGGCTCAGGCTGGATGATTGGAGCAGTGGCTCTGTCAGGACCCACGCCCCCCGCTGGAGCGCTCCCTTCCCTAGTGGGGGGCAGCTCACGGAAGACACACAATGGGGTCGAGTCACCACAGAGCCCTGCCCAGCCCCTGCCAGCCCTCCCGAGCCACGGCCTGGGGGCAGACGGAGGAGCAGGAGGTCAGGCCAGGGTGGCCAGGCACCTGGAGGACCAGGGAACAGTCTGGGACATTTGGCTGAACCCCAGACCGAGTCTGACCCTGTGGAGGTGACCTGAGCCCTCGTCTGTTCTGAGTGCTGACCGCCTGCACATGGCCGGTGAACCCCTGGCGGCTCCCTCCCCAGATCTGGGCCCACAGGCCAGAGACCGGCCACAGGGCCAGGGCCAGGCCCACGAGACGCCCTGAGCAGGGAGCACCTGTGAGGGGAGCGCGGAGCTGGGGAGCCCGGGAAGGACCAGTGGGCGCTGCAGAGGGGCCACGCGCACCCACAGACAGCCTGCGACAGCCAGGGCACCTTCTCATGCCAGTCGGTCTGCCCGGCCCGTGAGAAAGAAAGCTGAGGGTGTGGAGGAGGCCTGACGAGCCGGCCGAGACCCTGGCCGAAGCCCTGACTCCCCTCCCGGAGCCCCGGCTCTGCCCCTGGCCAGTGACAGGCCCTCGGCCGGCCGACTTCACCCCCATGGCAACAAGGTCACTCTGGTTACAGTCGCCCTCTGGACTCTAGTATGTCTGCTCCGAGGTCTCTCGGCCAACTTGCCTGAGGTTTGGCCCAGAAAAACAGGCCACAGACAGAAGCCGGCACAGGAACCGGCGGCGGCCAGCAGGACGGGCAGGGACAGGAACTGGCCCGTGGAGGGCACTTCCCAGGCTTCGTCTCCTCCCGCTCTCCCCTCCCTCTCCAGCCCCCTTTTGGTTCCTAATATGTCTTCACACTAAATCTTTACGCTTTGCACCTTTCACTGTGTGTAAATTATATTTCAATTAAAAAGTAAAAATAAAAATATTTCCAGATTGAAAGAGGCGACAGTTGACCTCTGACCTGCCCACACCCATCAGCCCCCAGCCTCCTGGGGGACTCCCAGCCCTTCTGGACGTACTGCAGTGTGGTGGGGTCTGGGCTGGACGGGCCCGAGAGATGGCCATCTCATCCAGCGGAGAGGACATTCTGGGCCGGCCACCTGTGCACTGGGACAGGGTCAGGCTCAGGGCCGCCTTGTCAAGAAGTCCGCTGGGTAACTCCCCGCAGAAGCTGCAGACTTGCCCTGACCCAAATGTCACTGTCTCGGCTCCACAGGTGGTCAGCGAGCAGAGTGGTCCTAGGAGGGTCAGGACAAGAAGAAGCCTCTAGGACACCAGAGTCCAGTGGCCTTGGGGTGAGCCCTGGGTGTCGAAGTGTTTGACAGAAAGAATCTTAGAGGGAAGGGCTCGGTCAGCACCCCCCTGACCTCTGGGCTCGGTCAGCACCCCCCTGTCTGCTGGGCTTGGTCAGCACCCCCCTGACCTCTGGGCTTGGTCAGCACCCCCCTGACCTCTGGGCTCGGTCAGCACCCCCCTCATCCTCTGGGCTTGGTCAGCACCCCCCTCATCCTCTGGGCTTGGTCAGCACCCCCTCATCCTCTGGGCTTGGTCAGCACCCCCTTGACCTCTGGGCTCGGTCAGCACCCCCCTCATCCTCTGGGCTTGGTCAGCACCCCCCTGTCTGCTGGGCTTGGTCGGCACCCCCCCTGACCTCTGGGCTTGGTCAGCACCCCCCTGACCTCTGGGCTTGGTCAGCACCCCCCTCATCCTCTGGGCTTGGTCAGCACCCCCCTCATCCTCTGGGCTTGGTCAGCACCCCCCTGACCTCTGGGCTTGGTCAGCACCCCCCCTGACCTCTGGGCTCGGTCAGCACCCCCCTCATCCTCTGGGCTTGGTCAGCACCCCCCTCATCCTCTGGGCTTGGTCAGCACCCCCCTGACCTCTGGGCTTGGTCAGCACCCCCCTGTCCTCTGGGCTTGGTCAGCACCCCCCTCATCCTCTGGGCTTGGTCAGCACCCCCCTGACCTCTGGGCTTGGTCAGCACCCCCCTCATCCTCTGGGCTCGGTCAGCACCCCCCTGTCCTCTGGGCTCGGTCAGCACCCCCCTGTCTGCTGGGCCATGCTGTACCTGGGAGATTCAGGGACCACCACTGCCCGAGAACCAGGCTGGGTGTCCCTGGCCCCGGTGCACCCCCCGACCACCCAGACGGCTTCCTGGAGGGTGGATGAAGGGGTGTCTGGTGTGTCCATCAGCAACAAGAGGGCCAACCTAGCTTTTTATTTTACGTTCTTGTCTAAAGACTTCAGGTAAGTGAAACAACGTCCCTAGAACACGAAGCTCCCACAGAGGACGTGGCAAGCAGGGAGAGGAGAGGGAGCGGGGAGAGGAGGCCGACTTCCGGTGGTCTCAGCAGAGAGACGGTCCCTGGGAGCAGGCAGACGCGGGGCTGGCTCCGGACCAGCCAGGGCACAGGGGAGGAGGGACGCGCCCCATCTTTCTGTCCCAGCGACAAAAGCCACAGAAACAAAAACATACGAGGTCCCAAGAATCCGTCTTCTGAATCCCTCCCTCTGCTCCTCCCAGACTTCTGACCCAGCATCGCCTGGTGCCCCTTCTCTGGGCCTCCCGGCTTCCGGAAGGACACTAACCGAACCGGCCGTCGCCACTCTTCCCCTGGCGCCCCCAAATCTGGCCCATTGCAGCCTTCCAGGGCGATGGGGCCAGGCCCACCGAGGGGGAGTTCATCACTCAGAAGTTTTAAAGGAAAATATACAAACATTTTTCTTGCCTTTTCTTTTAATAACTGAACTTCCAGGCTTCTTCTAATTTCACAACTTGGGCCCTGTCAGGAAAAAGCCAAATAGTCAAAGGGAAACATTTTTTTTTCCTTTATTGATTTTTAGAGAGAGAGGAAGGGAGAGGGAGAGAGAGATAGAAACATCGATGAGAGAGAACATCGATGGGCCGCCTCCTGCATGCCCCCCACTGGGGATCGGGCCCACAACCTGGGCATGTGTCCTGACTGGGAATTAAACCGGCGACCTCTTGGTGCAGGGTCGATGCTCAACCACTGAGCCACACCAGCTGGACTCAAAGGGAAACTCTGAAGGTGTCTTGTGGACAGGCCTCATGCTGGCCGTTCAGGGGACGGGTGGAGAAGGGGGGCTGTGCTCCAGGGTCCCCGGGCGCCTGTGCCGTGGGGCAGCCTGCGTCTTTCTGAGTCACTTTTCACCTGTGCAGAGCTGACCAGCAGCGGCCACAGACCCAGTGGAGACACAGCCCAGAAAGGCACTTTGCTCCTAGGGACGGAGCCCGCGGCAGGTCCCGGCCCCACCCCCACTGGGCCCCAGCCCCACACGGCAGGAGGTCCCAGCAGGCAGTCCCCCGAGTCTCCTCCCCAGTGGACACACTGTCACCGCCCACCAGCCGCCGATCCCCCGGCCACGGCTGGCTGCACTGCACACGGGGATTACGGGGTTACGTCACGGAACATTCTGGAGTGCCGTGGTATATTTATTGCAGAGTTTCCTCCTCGTCCAACAGCTGCTGCCCTGGCCCCCTCCTCCCCACACGCTGCCTGGTGGCTGGAGGCTGGGGATCCACCGTCTGCTGCTCAGGTCCCCACTGGGAAGGAGACGGAGGGAAGAGGCCACGGGCCGCGTGATGGGCGGGGTCATGCGCCGTGCCCCTGCCCTCCAGGGCCAGGGCGGGAGCTTCGTCCTGGTGACGCCCGGCCAGTCTGGAAGGGCAGGTCACCTGCCAGGAGGCGCTGTTTGCTCTCACTTGATTTTTACACGAAGGTGAGTTCAGAGGCACAGGTGAGCTCAGTTTGGGTTTCCGTCAGTGTTCGTGAGGAAATCGGCCCCTTCACACGCCCAGCTCCGCTGGGGCTGAGCTCGGGGCTCCCCTGGGGGCCAGGAGCCGTGCACCCCGTCCCTGCTGACTGTGGTGCAGCGGGCGCTCCCAGAACCTGTGGGGTCTGCGCAGGGAGCGCCGAATGCCTTCTGTTTCCCCACAGGCCAGGAGCTGTGCACAGACGCTTCTCCAGGAGGGACGGGCTGTGGCGGTCGGGGGGCCTTCTCCTGGGCAGCGGCCTCTCTGCTGCCCAAACACAGGACGGTGCCTCCCGCCGTGGACACGGACACGCTCCTGCCGTGAACACGGACACACTCCCGCCGTGGACACGGACACGCTCCTGCCGTGGACACGGACACACTCCCGCCGTGGACACGGACACGCACCTGCCATGGAGACGGACACGCCCCCTCCGTGGAGACGGATACCCACCCACCGTGGACACGGACACGCTCCCGCCGTGGACACGGACACGCACCTGCCGCGTCACCTGCAGCCCGACGTCAGAGGGAGATATCACATAAATAAAGCCCAGATCCCTCGGCTCTATGGCTTCTCAGATTCAGACACTCGGGACTATGTGTGCAGGAAGCTAAACAAGTCCTGGCCCCCAAACTGGCTGTGAATCTACAGGGGAGGGTTCCCCCTGACTCCTTGTGAAGAGAGCTGTGTCTCTAGTTCAGGAAAAGCTGTGGGCTGTCTGCAGAGGCAGACGGGCACCAGCCAGGTGTGGGGAGGAGGGTCCTGGCCTGGGCAGGGGCTGCTGAGGGCACAGGAGTGTGAGGTGTGGAACTGCAAGTGAGACCACGGCAGGATGTGGGTCGCCAGCAGACGGACGCATGAGCAGGGCAGTGGGCCGACACCGCCCCGGGCAGCGGGACACGCAGCCCAGGGAAAGGTGTGGACGGAGGAGAGTCTGTAGGGCCACACGTGCTGGCCAAGGGCGCTCTGCATGCCAGTGAGGTGTCAGCCACACACCGGGTGGACTGAGGGCCCGAGAGGCGCAGAGGGACGGGGCTCCCGGCCCAGGAGGGCAGGCGCTGGGGCCTGAGGGGTCACCGGAGGGGACAGTTGTCCTCTGGACCACATCGTCCTCTGTGGTCACGTCTGCGGTCCTTTCACACTACGGTTGTCTGTGTCCACACACCTGCCGGGGCCGGACTCCGTCGGTAGGAAAGCCTCCCTGCGGGCCTTGCTCCCCGAGCGCGTGGCCCCTGCTGCCCGTGGCCCCTGCTGCCTGTCAGGACGGCCACCGCAGGAACCCAGGCCTCCCCCGGCCAGTCCAAGGAGCCTCGCTGTGGAGGGACAGCACACAGCACTGCGTGTGGTCAGAGGGTCCACGGGGCGCCCACGGGGTCCTGGTCATTTTCCATGTCCACACTGGGGCTCACCCCCCTGACGGCCTCAGCGCAGCCCTTGTACTGGGACCCGCCTGCGGGTCTGGCTCCCCACTGGGCGCTGCCTGCCCTCCCCTCCCCTCCAGAGCACGGAGACGCCGCAGCTGGCCCCTCCTCCTCCACGACTGCCAGAGTGACCTCAGCCACGGTCCTGAGCTGGGCGTCCTTGCTGCCCACAAATTAGCACCCAGACACCAACCACCCAGACGTGAGCCTGCCCAGCCTGGATTTCCGTTGGCTGCTGTCGTCCTATTGGGACCTTGGCATCCTGGAGCTGACCTTGGCACTGACCCCGTGGGGGTTTCTGCCACTTCCCGCTGCCCCCAGTGGCCCCGTTTGCTGCAGGGTGGGGTAGTGCAGAGGCCAGGGCATCCCCCAGGCCACAGGGATCGCCCAGCCTCGGCCGAGGAGGTGACCGCACATCACGCAGGGGCAGTTGACGGCCTGAAGTCTGTCTGCCTGTCAGGGGGAAGGCGGAGTTCCTCTGAGCTGGAATTTCTGCCCCAAGCAGTGGGTCCCCCTCTTTTTCAGTGTGTTTCCTGAACAAAGTCACTGGCTTTGGGGAACATCTTATGAGCCCGAATTCTGCTGTTGTTGCATTTCTTTGTTTTTTTATTTTTATTTTTAATTTTTTTAATCCTCAACCAAGGATATTTTTCCATTTTTAGAGAGTGGGAAGGGGGGGGAGAGAGAGAGAGAGAAAGAAACATCGATGTGAGAGAGACACATTGGCCACCTCCCGCACGACCCCGACCAGGCCCAGGACCGGGGATCAAACCGCAACCAAGGTACATACCTTGACTGGAATTGAACCCATAACTCTGCTCCGCGGGCCGACACTGGCGGCTGAGCCAGGCGGCCGGGGCTGTGGCTGCCTTTCTGAAGAGCATGACGCACTCCCACCGCTTCGGGTCGGTCCGCGGGCGTCCTCAGACTTTCTGGAAGGCGTTGCTTCTGCTAAGGTGTGTTTTCGGCCACAGGATGGAGGTGGACTCTCCACCCTGGAGGTTGGGGTGGCTGGGCAGGAGGTCACCTTTATGTAAATGTGCCCCATACGTGGGCTGCAGGTGGCTTCGGTTTCTAAAGGGGACGAGTGGTGTGCTCGTCTCTGTCAGGGCCTCCTTCTGAGGGTCCGTGTGGGGCAGGCTGGCCAGGGCACTGGCATGAAGAAGACACAGATGGGGCTTTCTCAGGAAGCAGACCACTTGTCTGACAGAGTGCCTCCCCTCGCAGCCCTCACCCCCTCATTCCCACCCTACCTCCCATAAGTACTTACTGAGCAGTTAGTTCTTAGATGCTCTAGGCCAGACATTATCTCTTAACACAGGGCACAAGCAGCCATCAGCTAAGGAGGGAGGGATGGAGGTGTTAGTGGTTTGAAAAGAGAAGGTGGGACAGGAGGAGAAGGTGGGACAGGAGGAGAAGGTGGGACAGGAGGAGAAGGTGAGGAAGAAGAGGAGAAGGTGGGACAGGAGGAGAAGGTGGGACAGGAGGAGAAGGTGGGACAGGAGGAGAAGGTGGGACAGGAGGAGAAGGTGGGACAGGAGGAGAAGGTGGGACAGGAGGAGAAGGTGGGACAGGAGGAGAAGATGGGACAGGAGGAGAAGGTGGGACAGGAGGAGAAGGTGGGACAGGAGGAGAAGATGGGACAGGAGGAGAAGGTGGGACAGGAGGAGAAGGTGGGACAGGAGGAGAAGATGGGACAGGAGGAGAAGGTGGGACAGGAGGAGAAGGTGGGACAGGAGGAGAAGATGGGACAGGAGGAGAAGATGGGACAGGAGGAGAAGGTGGGACAGGAGGAGAAGGTGGGACAGGAGGAGAAGGTGGGACAGGAGGAGAAGATGGGACAGGAGGAGAAGGTGGGACAGGAGGAGAAGGTGGGACAGGAGGAGAAGATGAGGACGAGGAGAAGGTGGGACAGGAGGAGAAGGTGGGACAGGAGGAGAAGGTGGGACAGGAGGAGAAGGTGGGGAGGCGTCAGTTGCTGGCCTTGCTGGTTGAGCAGTGACCGTCATTCCCTGTGAGAAGGGAATTTGAGGGACCTCTCTTTTGCCTCTATGATGGGGAGAGAGAAACATGGGAATGTTAAATAGCCTTATCAATTGTCAGACCCAAAGGGCACCAGGAGGCGCAGGGGGGACCCTTTGGCCTTGGCCGCTTGACCCTCTCCCGCTGTGGTTGTGCGGGCCACGGTAGGGCTGGCCGCCACCTGTCCTGTCTCTACTGCTCAGGAGCCAGGTGAGGCAGGCCAGTATCCCACAGGTCAGGGAGCAGGTCAAAGAGATTTACCTGTGAAAGAAACAGGCATGACCTTTGGCTCCATCCAGGGGTCACTCCGGGTGGAAACATAGGAAGGAGGGTCCTCTCCCCTTGGGAGAGGCTCAGGACGAGTAGGCAGTGAGGCTGGGCGAGGGCTGCCCCTGCTGCAGGGTGAGGGGTCTTTCAGGTCCCAGACACCGCAGGCTCCGACGGCAGGGCTCACGGTGGCATCAGCTGTCAGGCCCAAGGAGTCTCCCCATCACTACACACTTCTTCATGCCCCTGAGATAGTTTGAATTTAAAAACAAAATACATTAACAAAAACAGAAACCCACTCTCCCCCTTCCGGGCCCCAGGGCTCAGCGTGGTCCCCGCAGGCCGGACGCCCAGTGATGGGCCTGGAGCCCGCCTCTGAGACCCTGTGGATGGCTCCTCAGGCCTCTTCTTCTTGAGAAGTGGTTTGTCGTGTGTCCCAAAGCCGCTGCTGTGGGAACGGCTGTACTTTGAGGACGTGGGGAGGCTCAGGACCGGACGAGCGCAGTCATGGCCGGTTCCCCTGTGCTCCTCAGAGACAGGCCTTGGGTCAGGTCGCAGGGTGCGGAGCCATCCCCCGGAACAGCGTCCCCCAGGGTGAGCTGCCCTGGCCGGGGTCCTTGTCCTCACTTGCTTGAGGATTGATGACCCTGAATTTCTCCCCCATGGGCCTGGGCATCCGCAAGGTCATTCAGCCCCAAACCAGAACAGCCTGGTACCCTCAAGAGAATGAAAAAGGAGTCTGTGTTCACATGAGACTCCAGGGAGAGTGGTCATTTGCATATTTGTTGGATAGAGGACTCATTGTTAAACTCAACATCTGGGACTTCGAGGTTTAGGGCTGGGAGGGACTTCAGGCAGGACGTGCCCATCGGCAGGGCATCCATAGCCGATGGCCAGACACCAGGCCTTCCTGCCTGAGATGCTCCGGGTCCAGGGACGGGCTGGAGCTCAGACACCATCACCCAGGGGAGAGGCCACCAGGGTCCACGTCCCGCACAGTGTGGACCTTCCTTGTCAGCTTCGACCTTCCTGCTCGCCTCGCAGAAGCTCTCACGGTCCGGCGTCCAGCGCTGTCCGCCAGCCACGCCCCGAGAGTCACGGAGCCTCCTGCTGGTGCCCCCTGCCCCCTCCCCGGGGAGGTGAGCACCTGCAGACGGCCTCCCAAGCTGGAGGGGCACGCAGCTACCAGGGCTCCTTAGGGTTCGATTCTGACCCAGCAGGGGTGTGGCCACGGTTGCATCTCTAAGGGCCCCAGGCGCCATTTCCTGCCATCTGGACGACACTCTGAGGAGCCAGTAGCAGAGCACCCTGAGGACAGTCTGCGGTGCTCTGATCGTGAGGGACTGCCGTCCGTCCTGCCGCGTGGGGTGCAGCTAAGCTGGGGAAACAGATCGCGGGTGGAGGCCACGCGAACTCACCGCAGGTGTCGGGGCCCACCCTGTGTCTGCCGTCCTGCACCAGGTGCAGGTGAGGCCCTGAGAGACGGCGTGGCCCAGCCCAGGGAGGGGGAGTGCGTGCTCAGATAGCCAGCAGGCGGGCACAGCAGCGGGGCGCGCTCCCTCGGAACCAGGGCCTGTGTGAGGACTCGGCAGGAGCCCATCTCCCGGGCACTGTGGGCCAGCAGGGCGCCAAGCACGTCGCTA
Organism: Tadarida brasiliensis; assembly: GCA_030848825.1. NCBI lineage: Eukaryota > Metazoa > Chordata > Mammalia > Chiroptera > Molossidae > Tadarida > Tadarida brasiliensis. Next base: position 111,122,321 of record CM061262.1, on the reverse strand, counting down.
TTTTAGCACCTACGGCAGGTCACAGCCACCCCAGGACCTGGGAGCCGCTAGCATTTCCATTTGCTGATGAGGACTGGACGTGCAGATCAGGTAACATGACCGACTGCGTGTCAGTCAGGGGTGAAGCCTGGAATCAGCGGGACAGCCTGGCTCACCACCCAGGATCCGGGCACCTTTCTCTACGGTGAGGGACCTCCCTGTCCCCACAGGGCTCTCGGCTGCCAGCAGCTGCAGGAATGTTAACCTCAGGCTTTTCCCGCTCAGGCCCAGGCTCCTGGGTCTCGGGTGGTGGGGGAGGTCCCAGAGGAGAGCTCTCCTGAGAGCCTTGGGGCCTGCGCCCACCCCGAGGGGCCCAGCGGTGGGCTTCCCCATGGACGCTGCAGCCGTCCAGCGACAGCCTGGCGACAGGGAGAAAGGTTCCCAGCCGCAGGGTGGACAATGGCTCAGTGGGGCTGACGCAGCAGGAAGCAGGAGAGCAGAGAAGACGCCTTCAGGTGGAGCCGACAAGGTGCACAGATGTGAGCGCCTGGCGCCCCGGGTTGGCCTCGAGGGCTCTTCTTCAGGAGTCTTACTGCCCCAGGAATCCAAATTGTCAACTCGAGTCCCTGGCCGTCCCCAGGCTGTTGTAATTACAGGGCAGCAGGTTCAGCTGACTCTGACCAGTCCCTTCTCAGCACCCAAGTCAGGCATTCCAAGGGCCCTCTGCAGGGCCACACTCCCAGGAGCAGTGGGGACAGACAGGTCCGTTGTGCTGCCCAGGTACTGAGATAGGACCTGTTGTTTGCAACCAGGCCTCCGAGTGTCTGCAGGCAAAGCAGCAGAAGTTCCTTACGTTCGTGAATTAATGCAGTCGAGGGCCCAGCGCACACAGCCGATGCGGGGAACTCCTGTTCTCTCTGGGCTGCAAGGAGCGCCCACCACATCTAACCACCTGCTCCCAGCACCCAGGCTGGCTGAGGGCCATGCAAACAGGTAGCCGGGGGAGGGGACACTTTAGGGGCTCTCTGAGGAGAGCTGCCCCAGGAGGAGACGGGGGTTGTCAGTTGAGATATTACTAGCAAAGGCCGTTTTTAACGACCACGATCTCACTGTGGGAAGGGCAGTTTTGCAATGATGTTTGCATCTGAAACAAACAGCCTGCTTAGTTCGCCACCCCCCACCCCGCCTCCTTCTCTGTGATAATGAAAGTCTCAGACTGAGGCCTTCCCCCCACCTCCAGCTTCTCAGTAACCGTGGAAGGTCCAGACTGCAGCACAGTCGGCCTCGGCCACGCTCGGCCTCGGCCACGCTCGGCAGGCATCGCCCCTGTTCTGACTCTCACAGCAGCCAAGAAGATTTCTTATTTCTCTCTGCACAGTATTGCCCAAAGTCCAATCTGCTTTTGCAAACCAGGAGCCCCTCGCAGGAACAGTGACCTGCTCGGGGGGCTCAGGGTGTCCTGGCGGCACACCTCAGTGGCTCTCCGGGGTGGGGCGATGGGCCGGGGTGTCTGTCTGCGGAGACTTTCCCATGTGACAAGCAGAGACGCCCGGCAGCGTGAGCGGCATCAGCCTCAGTGTCTGAGGCTCCCTGTCCACAGTCACTGTGCCGCCTTCTCTTTGGGGACAGAAAAGCTCACCAGCTTTACCAGCCAACCAGGGCCACCTGGGCCACCAGCGCTCTGGAAACCCCAGAGTCACGATGATCGGCTGTAGGTGTAGATACAGATGTGGGTTCAGATGGAACCTTTTATTCTCTGGGACCTAAGCCCACGTTCCTGGGAGGACGCTCCTCAGAGTCTGCGCTGGTGACAGTCCCGGGTCTCCTGCCCCGGTCTGAGGGGAGCCTAGGCCTGCGGACCTCGGCCCACGCCCGGCTCAGCTCTGCACCCAGCCTGTCCCCTCGCTCCACCTTCTGCCCAGATGCCACCTCCACCCACAGGAGAAGGCAGAGGCACCACCCACCTGGCCCGGGTGCCCAGGGCCCCGACTGCCCCCCTCTCGGCTGCGCACGGTGCTCCCTGGAGGTCCTGGGACCCGGCCTGTGGCCTGCTCAGGGCTGGCCCCTTCGCCTGGGAGCTGCCTTCCTGGACTGCACCCTCCTCTCCCTGACGACTCCGTGTCATGAGGCCCTGCACCCTCCCTGGGTCCCCACGCCCAGACCTGGGACCTCCTCATTTACCTGAGTCCTCCTGTGACCCCAGGTTGCACCTTGTGATTTATTTATACTTGAGGTGTAACCACCTAGGCCGGGATCCTGCCTTTCTCGTCTTTCTGGCGGGAAACACCCAGGCGCCCAGTCGAGCTGAACACTGGGCCAGAAGCATTGTTCTGAAGTCCTTTCACAGCGCACCTGAGGCAGTGGTGTGAGCCGCACAGAGAGAGGGGGCCTGGGAGGTGGGGTGAGGCTCCGGGGCCTGGTTAACATGCAGATTCTGATTCAGAAACTCTGGGTGTGGCCCCAGACTCGGCCAGGGGATGGGATGCTGGCTCAGGGGCCCCACTTTGAGTCCAGTGAGGGGCCTTCTGGAGCTTCCCGGGTTCATGTGCTGTGAGAGGCGCCACCCGAGGCCTCGACGTTCAGAGTTCGCACCCCAGCTCTTCCCACCTGGGCGACCTGGGCAAGTTGTTTGACACCCCTGAACCCCAGCGCCCCTCTGGAAACAGACTAGACTCTGCACCTGTCTCAGGTTGAGGTGGCCTTCAGACAGTTCCCACGGAGCCTCTGCGCTGGCCGAGAGGGGCCTCGGCGAGCAGCTCTCATCTCGGTTCTGGGAAATCCTGGACCTTAGGGCCCCAGGGTCTTGGGGTCCAGGTGTGGGTGCTCCCCTGTGGAGCCCAACGTCAGGAGTGTTGCCAGCTTCACCCCAGGTGCCCCGCGGGCCTGGGGCGGTCGGACGTCCCTCCTTCTCCAGTGGGGCACCGGCACCTGCCTCCAGCATTGGCTCCTGGGCCAGGGACCTGCAGCCGCAGGGACAGGAAGTGGAGGAGAAGATCTGTTGTGTAAACACAGCTCTCGGGTTCAAGGAAGAAGTCAAACCAACGGGCAGGCTCCGGGTCTTTGGGGCATCACGCCGTCTGCACGGACCGAGGCCTTGAGGAGCACCTGCCGCACCCCGACTCACGGCAGGGGATGGGCCGGGGCTGCTTCTGACACGAACGCACCGCGAGGCTCAGTCACACGCTGACCGCACCTGAAAACCTCAGGGCTCCCAGGGCGCCCCCAAGGCAAACACCGCGTCGAGGGGTCCTGCCCCGGCGGGCGGGCTGCAGGTTCTGAGGACACTGGCCAGCAGCCGCGGGGTCTTCTGGAATCTGATAGGTGCTCAGGCGCTGAGAACAGCCACGGAGCGCAGTGTCCGCTGGGGGTTCCAGGAGCCCCACCGTCTTCTGCCTGAGCCCCGTGCGCTCCATCTGCGCTCAGCCCCGTGGTGCAGCACTCCCTGTGGCTCTGGGAGCTGGCAAGGTGGCCTGCATGCGGACCACTCCCTCCCCTGCAGTAACAGCTGGCAGAGCTCCAGCCCCAGCAGGAAAGGGAGCACACTGTGAGTGAGGGGAGGCTGGGGTGTCCAGGGGCCCCTAAACTCCACAAATAAGAGCAAACCTGGGCCGCTCGGGTGCTGACCGGAAGCCCTGTGGGAGCCTTGAGTGGGGAGAAGAGCTGCTTTCTCAGCTGAGCTCGAGGCTGGGCCCAGGTCACCGGAAGCAGCCACCGTCCTTGGCTGCAGCAGGCACTTTCCATTGACCCCACAGAGGGTATTTCTGTGAAGTGAGCCCAAGACTTCCTCCACGTCATCCAGAATGAGGTGCCCTCATCCTGCCAAGAGCCCACCCTCCTCAGCTGCAGGCTCGGGGGTTCCCAGGGTCCAGGACCTCGGTGGCACCAGGGGTGGCCCTGCCCCCAGCCTTCCTCCCACAGAGGCAGGCAGCTGCCTCCTGTCAACTAGAGTGAGGTTAGGGAGGGCTGAGCCCGGGAACAGGCTGCCCGGCAGGCGTGTTCCCTCCCGGCAGACCTCCCGGAGCCCAGGCCTGCACCCCTGTGCTCAGCTCTGCCCTCCTCCCCTTGGTTCCCAGCTGGGACAGCTGCTTCACGGGCACGTGTGACGTTTTAGGTCGTTTTAGGTAACAGACCACACAACTGACCGTTTGATGGTGTGCAGTTCTATGAATTTTAACACACGTGTAGATTTGAGTAACCGCCATAGTTAGGACACAACACCCAACACCCCCAAGCTCCTGGCCGAGACCCCTGCTGCCACACCCCAGGCCCCAGTGCCCCGGTACCCCCGTCTTCCTCTCTGGTTCTGTCTCTGTCAGTGTTTGTCCCTGGGACGGTTTGCTGTGTAAGGCTGGCTGCTGTCATTGGACACACGCTTTGTGTGGCATCCTTCCTCCTCACGCCTGGTGCCTTGGCGGGGGGCGGACCCTGGCGATCTGTCTAGTCACCATCGGGGAGCATCTGAGCGTTTCCAGTCTTCGCCAATTGTGATACAACTGCTGTGAATAGTCACATGCAGGATTTTGGGTGAATGAATGTTTTCATTTCTCCGCGGTACAGATCGGGGTGGGATTGCCGGGCCGGGGACAGGCACACTGAGGTCTGTGAGAGCCCTGTTCCGCTGAGCATCCCGCTAGGAACACGAGTGTTTTTATATTGCCCAGGCAAGCAGGTGTGTAACCGGACCTCACCACGGCTTCAGGGCACTTCCCTGCGGGCCAGGGATACATGTATCTTCTCCTGGGCTTGTTTCCAGGGATACATGTATCTTCTCCTGGGCTTGTTTTCCAGGGATACATGTATCTCCTCCTGGGCTTGTTTTCCAGGGATACATGTATCTCCTCCTGGGCTTGTTTCCAGGGATACATGTATCTTCTCCTGGGCTTGTTTTCCAGGGATACATGTATCTCCTCCTGGGCTTGTTTTCCAGGGATACACGTATCTCCTCCTGGGCTTGTTTTCAGGAATACACGTATCTTCTCCTGGGCTTGTTTTCCAGGGATACATGTATCTCCTCCTGGGCTTGTTTTCCAGGGATACATGTATCTCCTCCTGGGCTTGTTTCCAGGGATACATGTATCTTCTCCTGGGCTTGTTTTCCAGGGATACATGTATCTCCTCCTGGGCTTGTTTTCAAGAATACACGTATCTTCTCCTGGGCTTGTTTTCCAGGGATACATGCATCTCCTCCTGGGCTTGTTTTCCAGGGATACATATATCTTCTCCTGGGCTTGTTTTCTGTCTCTGTAACCTCCTGGGGAAGTGTCTGCTCAGGAATTTGACCCATTTTTTAAAACTTGGCTGTTTGTTTTCTCACTGTTGAGGTATGAGTGCTCTTTGTCCATTGGATACAAACTCTTTGCTGGATATGTGATTTGCAAACACTTTCTGCCTTAGCTTGTCTTTCAACCTCATAGTTTCTGATCAGTGACCCACTGTTAGGCTAATCACTGTGCCCCTGTAGGCAAGGTATCATTTTTTCCCCCTCTGGCTGCCTTCAAGATATTTTCTTTGTCTTTAGCTTTTAGAGGTTAGATTTCGGTGTGTTGGCATGGGTTTCTTGGAGTTTGTCCTGTTTGGAGTTCCTTTTTCCTCTGGATGGTTGGATTTATGTCTCTTGCCAAAGTTGGGGAGTTTTCAGGCATTACTGTGTTTTTGTTGTCAGGATTCGAACACAGCTCCCTGGTGTACACTCTTCTTCTCACATTGATTGAAATGCTGCTGGGAAGGGGTTTTGAGAAGTAATTAGTAATTAAGGTCCCAATCAATTGCCGGCAGGAGCGGAAGGTTTTCCGGGATAGCTTGACTCAATCAGGTCACCCCTGGAGAAGGACCTGGGCTGCTCCTGAAGACACGGGAGCCTGATTGGGCTTTGACACAGGGGACTCGTCACTGCTGACTCAGATGGACGGGCGTAGGGATGCAGGAGGCCCCCCGTGCTGGGAAGACTCCAGTGACACTCCACAAGGAAAGGGACCTCAGTCCCACAGCTACAGAGACCATGTGCCACCACCAGGAGGCCTGGGCTTCCTGGGAGAGCACAGCCCTGTCTGACCCTGCGCTTCCAGCCAGCAAGACCATGGGCCCACCCAGGCTGAGCCGACTTCTGACCTGAAGACAACTGGACAATAAGTGGTGCTGTGTTAAGCCACTAGGCTTATGGTTACCTGTGGAAATAGAGAATGTTTCTCCCAACATTTTCCTGTCACCTGGTCCCTCCTCTCCTGCTGGAACCCAAAACACAAACATTAGAACCGGGGGTGGGGAGGTCCCTTTGGTCTTTGAGGCTCACTCCTTTCTTATTTTCCATCTTGTTTCTCTCTGTTTTCAGGTTGGGTAACTGGACCTGGAGTTCACTGAATCTCAGTGATCTGAAGTCCCTCGGTTGTCTCTGTTACTGATCCCATCCAGTACAGTTTTATTTTTCCAGTTAACACAATTTTCAGTTGTCAAGTGTCCGTGTGGTTGTTCTTTGTATCTTCTGTTTATCTGCTGAGACGTCCTTCCTTCCATGGGTGGTGCTCATCCTCCCTTCTTGGGATATTTGCACAACAGCCAGGTTCAAGTCTCTCAGACAGCCCCACATCTCTGTCTTCAAGGCAGTGGGGTCTGTGGATCATCTTGTCCCCTGAGCTGTGATTTTCCTGGTTTATCATGTGACAAGTAAGTTTTAAAATGACATCCTAGGCATTAAAAAAATTACGGCACGAGACTCCAGAACATCTTTAAAACCTCTGGAAATGTTATTTCTGAGTTGGCAGGAGCTCAGTCCACTGGATGGAAGCTACGAGGTCCAATCTGCCTTCTGTGGGTTGTGGTCCTAATGTCAGCTCAGTTCTCAAACTTCTCAAATGCTGCTCAGATCCCTCCCAGGTGCTCCAACCCGCCACGGGCCCATCTGGGTCCATGTGCCCAGAGGACAGAGCAGGGGTCAGGGTGCCTTCTGGGACCTCAGCCCGGGAGTCGGAAAGGCAGGCCCACCCCCCGAGCACTCAGCCCTGCGGGGTCCTCCCGCACTGCAGCCGTCTTGGCACAGCTTGGGGCCCAGGCACAGAGAACAGAAAGCAGGGGAAATGAGGTCCCCCCACGTGTGGGTGTTAGGAGTCGCTTCTCCTGCTCCATGGGCCAGGACCAGAGGTCTCCTGAGTTCTGTCCAAGTGCCCATGTCCCCACGTTACGTGAAGCCGGGGACACTGGAGATGAGAAAGGGAAGGTCCCTCCAAGCCAAGTCCCTGGGTGGCACTCTCGGTGCCCCTGCCAAGCACGGCAGCTGCAGTCGGCCGCAGGGCGCAATTACCCTGTCTTACCCAGAACCAGACCCAGATGCAGTTTTGAAAATTGGATTTCGGTGGAATCAAGTTATTTTCTCATCAACTTGCATCAAAACGGCGGCTGTTTTCAGCTCTGATTGGCTTGAGAGTGGTGAGATGCCGCAGCTTTAGACCCGGTCTCCTGCTCCCTGTGAGGCAGAAAGCATTTGCGTGTGTGGCAAGGACACCCCTTCCTTGAACAAAACCCTGACTGATACTTTCTGCAAAGCAAAACATCTACTCACTGGGAAGAGTCACATCCTAATTCATTTTTCGCATTTGGAGTCCTAAACACAGTGAGACCGAGACGAAGAACCTTACTCTAGAATATAAGTAAGTCTTTCTGGACGAGACCAGTCAACGTCATGCCTGCTCTCTAGTCTGCGCGGGCGTCCTCCCGGCAGGGACCACGGCAGGGGCCACGGCAGGGACCACGGCAGGGGCCACGGCCACAGCAGGGGCCACAGCAGGGACCACGGCAGGGCCGCGGCAGGGACCACAGCAGGGACCATGGCAGGGACCACAGCAGGGGCCACAGCAGGGGCCACGGCAGGGACCACAGCAGGGGCCACAGCAGGGACCATGGCAGGGGCCACGGCAGGGACCACAGCAGGGACCACGGCAGGGGCCACGGCAGGGACCACAGCAGGGGCCACGGCAGGGACCACAGCAGGGGCCACGGCAGGGACCATGGCAGGGGACCATGGCAGGGCCACAGCAGGGGCCACGGCAGGGCCATCCCCAGCCCATGGCCGCAGTGTGCGAGCCGAATGCCCAGCAGCCTGGTTCCGTAAACACAAGTCACTGGGACACACGGTCGTCTGCGCTGTTTCAGCGACACCAGCAGAGGTGAGCAGAGACGGGATCGCCGGCAATCCCTGAACTATCTCCTCTCCGGCCTCTACAGACACAACGAGCCAGCTCCTCACCTGTGGGAGGTTCAGAGGGAGACAGAGCCCCACCTCCCCTGCTCCCAGCGGACCGCGCTCACCGGCGCGAGCGAGGCCTCCTCGGGACCCGCCTCGGCTCAACACTCCTGGTGGCGCCCACCTGATGTGATATTAACACGCGGGATGAAGGCCAGTTTTCACGGTTCGAGGGACTCTGGGTAACAAAAGGAAAAGTCTCGAGATGATGTTCTACCTACATGGCACAGGCAGATCCAGACTCTGAAGGGCCTGAAACTCACGTGATCTGGAAGGCTCCTTGTCACCGACATTTGGAATTACGAGCACAGAATCACTACACCTTTACAAAGGTCTGTGCAGAAGGGGGGGACGTTCAAACACATCGACCTCGGGTTCATCTGCCTCTTGGGGCTTTGGAAGTTCCGCCCGCCGGGCCCCCCACGCTGCAGACCGGCGTGTCATGTGAGCGTTTCCCAGTCGTCCTGACGCCTGTCCAGGAGCAGAGGCCTCGGGTCCAAAGCCAGCAGCAGTGACACAGGCTGGCCGGCGCGGAGCATGGCGCCGCGTGTCACCTAGCACAGACTCTGGCCTCTCCGCTGTGGGGCTGCACCTGACGCACCCGGGGGCGCGGCCCTCACTGCCGGCTCCTGTCTGCCTCGTGTCCGCCTGCTGGCCCGTGCTTCCTCCCTGCAGGCCGCCGCCGCCCTGAGGCCACACCGCCTTCGGGACAGACAGTCACCTGGGAAACAGGTGAAGGGCCAGAGCTGAGCTCAGCGGACGGCAGGCCCACGTGCCGGGTCCCAGATGGGCTGTGACAAGGAGGTGTCTGTCCGGAGCCGCATCCACCAGGCAGCCTCATCCCGCAGAACCTGAGCAGAACACCTGAGACCCGGGTGGCTGAGCGCTGCCCCAGGCACAGGGCGGCGGCTGCACAGGCCAGACAGGCTGAAGGAGAACTTCCCTTTGCTGTCAGTTTCTACTGGGAGAGCGGGAGTGAAATCAGTTTGCTCTGGAAGGTGAGAACTCATTGTCTCTCGGTGAACACACCTCACGCAGAGCACGGCCCAGGCCTGCGTCACCCTCGCGCACGGCCCCAGAGGCCCGCTGACAGCTCTGTCCCCCAGCTCGCCCTGTCTTGGGAGAACAGTTTGTCACACGTGGGGCTCACCTCACTTGGGGGGCAGTAGCCACACCTGTATGGTGGTCTCAAGACTGTCCTGAGAAGGAGCCGGGAGGGAGAGGCCCGCGCCCTCCACCCTCACCTCTGGTGTCCCTCCCGGCAGCTGGAGGGAGAACAGAATGTCCCTCACGTGTCAGGGCTGAAATGGAAACGCTGTTGCTGGAGTCCGGAGACTGGCCCTGCCAGGTGCCGGCTGCGATCTGAGAGGCCCCAGCGCGAGGTCTGCCTGTGAAGCCCCTCATCTCACAGGGGACCGGGGACACCAAACAGCCCCTCCCTGCGTGTGTCTGTGGCCGTGTGAACTCGACGGTCTATCTGCAGGCCGGGCGAGCGGCCCAGCTGCGGGGCAGGGTGGGTGCTACGGGCAGCACATTCTGTTGGCACCCAGAGGGAGCCAGCCGGGCTGGCAGGTGTCCAGAGGCTCTGGTGCGAAGGGCTGGCATCGTGCCCAGAGAGTGGGGCAGAGCAGCCAGCAGGCGCTCCTGGTGTCCCTCTCTGCTCGCTCTGCCCCACCTCCTCTGTAGCCTCACCACTCACAGCGAAGCTAGCCGGGGTCGGTTATCACAGGCCGGTTATCAGACACACACGCACACACACACACACACACACACACGCCCATGCACACACACATGCACACGCACACGCACACGCCCATGCACACACACACACACACTGACCCATGAGACTGCGACACACATGCTTGGGGACAGCCTGGCTCTGGCATGTGAACCCTGAGGGAAGAGGGATGCCTGCTGAGAAGGGCTCCTGGTGGCTAACTGGGCTACCATTGAAAAAGAAAAAAAAGAGCCTGGCAGCCATGTCTGCCCAGGAGCCTCTTACACACTCAGGGAGCAGCCTGCGCTGAGCTACCTGCCTGGGCTGAGCTCCTGCACCTGGGCTGCCCTGATGAAGGTTCCTGGAACCCTGGTTCAACCAATAGGACGGAGGCTTTCCCCATCCAATCAGAGCTGTGCAGCTCTGACCAATCAGAGTGGCTCTATTCTGACCAATCAGGACAGTGCCTCTTGGACCAATTAAACTACAAGGATTTAGAGTCTTCATTTGCATGAGGACAGACCAATCAGGGACTAGGGGCGGGGACTCCTGTCTATATAAACCCCCCTCCCTGGCTTTGGGGGGCGCACTGTCCGCTTGGGGGAACCTGGAGGCGGGGTTTCCCTGGCTGAGCTGAACCACTGAGGACCGGAGCAGAGCTGATTCACAGCTGTGCCGCTTTTATAGCATTGAGCTATGTTGCTCTGAGTAGTTTCTTTTTTTGTTGCGCCCAGATTGGGGTTTCCTGTTCGCACCTAGTGGCTCTAAGCACCCTCGGCTGACAGGTGCCCGGAGGCCCCTGGGACATGCGCTCCCTGTGCAGGGCTCTCCTGGTCAGGGCCCAGACCGGGCACCAGCCAGGGGCTGGCAGGCCTGTTCCTTGGGCGTTGGTTGCCCTGCGACGGGCTCTGCTGGGTGAGCTCCTGTGTCTTGACACTCTCAGTGATCCCGTGAGGTGGCGAGGCGAGCCCGCGCCCAGGTCCCCGGAGACGTGCCAGCTGCTTAACTGGACCGAAGCCTGGTCTCCTGACAAGCAGGCCGAACTTCCAAAGTACCGTCCCGTCCAGCAGTGTGGGAACGGTTTCTGGTGAAAACATGTGGGGTACTAGGCACAGCACCCACCACAGGGCAGGCCCACCAGGCGGCATCCGGCTGGGGACCGAAGGTGGGTGGGGCCCCAGTGCCAGCCTCGTGGGTCAGAGCACCTGCTGCCCACTGAGCCCAGGGCACAGTCCCCTCGCAGCTCACCCACCCCCAACACGAAGTGCTTGTGTCCTGCCAGGCTCGCGTCCCTTGTGGGCCAGCGGTGGTCTTTCTGCCTCACCATTCTCAGGAGGTCAGCCTGCAGAGCTGTCTCCGTCCAGGCGCTAGCCGTCACTGCCACGGAGAGAGAACCTGTGGACCGCGTGCTGGCTTGTGCAGATTCTGCCGAAGGGGCCCCTGTCGCCTGGCCAGGACAGTCCCCTGGCTGAGCCTGACTTTCGGGGTGAGTGTGTCCCTGAGGAGCAAGGCACACCCCACTGGGGTCTTCTGAGACATTTCACACCTGGATCCATCATCGCTGAACAGCACACCTAACTCAGAACAATAAGACAGGGGAGCAAACCTCAGCCATCACCAGCCTCGGAAACCCGAGAGGCCTGGTGCACACAGGCTGCTTTCTCTCGAAGAGTCGCTCTGTCCACGGGCTTTCTCTCCGATCGCCGACCTCCAGGGTTGACACGGGGTAAGTAGACGAAGACCAGGAGGACCAGGCGGCGCCCAGGCCAGAAGTCCCCGTGTCCCTCCCGTCTGTCTCGGACTCTCTTCAGTGTTGTTCATCGTGGATTCCTTTTCTGCTCCGACGTGGAAACGTCGTGTGTGTGGCCTTAAGTGTGAGAGCTCCACGTCTGTGGTTCGTCCACGTGGTTCGTCAGCACCCGGCCCTGCCCTCCGACGAGCAGAGTCCGTGAGCGGTCGGACTGCATGTTCCTTCTCCTGGAGACAGGGCTGTTCCCAGTTCTGTGCAATGAACGGGGCTGCCAAGGACGCTCTTCCCCAAGCCTTCTCGGGGACACACGTGCGGGCTTCTCCTGGGCCAGCATCCGGGGCAGGAGTTCTCGGTGGGGGAGGGGGAGGTGCGCATTCATCTTCTCGGGGAACTGCCGAGCCTTTCTCATCTACGTGCCTGCAGTCTCCGTGGTTCTACCCAGGACATGTCCGAGTTCCTGTTGCTCTGTGTCCTGGCCAACTGTGGAATTATTCACATTCACTTTAAAAAAAAGTATAAATCTACATCACCTGTAGGCTTGTATTCTCCTCATCGAGCCTCTTTCTGGAGCCACGGACAAAGGTACACTGGCCTGTTTCAAGGTCCTCGCCCGCCCGCCGTGGCCACGCCGTGGAAGTCAGCGCAGAGACCAACATCCCAAGGCGCAAACCCTTGGTGCCGCCGGAAGGGAGACGAACCGAAAGCTGGTGCCGTCAGACCCTCCAGGACAGAAAGTTGCTGATCTTCGTTAAGAAATGCTCATGTGCAGGGCACCGGCGTGACTTCCAGGCGTCTCCTCGGAGCTGGGCCCTCGGCCCTCCACGCACTGGCTGAGGGTCTCTGCTCTCACAGGAGATCAGATGAGAACATGGATCATGGGGTTGAACGAGTCCATGGGTCAGTCCCCCGCCCCTCGCGGGGCTCGGGGACGAAAGCTGCTGCTGCTGATTGATGTCATAGGTGGAGTTGCCCACGCTTGGGCCTGCGCCGTGGTTCATGCCTGTGCCCGTGGTTCCCGTGGTTCACGCCTGCGCCCGTGGTTCACGCCAGCGCCCGTGGTTCACGCCTGTGCCTGTGGTTCACGCCCGTGCCCGTGGTTCCCGTGGTTCACGCCTGCGCCCGTGGTTCACGCGGACACGTTCCTGGGATGAGGGCGCAGGCCAGGTGTGCAGGGCCCTGGGTCCTGATGCTTTTGGCCACCAGGCTTTCTGTGACCTTGGGCAAGCTAGGGGACCCCGAGGTCCTTCCGCCGGGATGCTGGGCTTGAACTAAATGATTTGGGAATATTCTGAAAGTTTGGGGTTTTATTTTGAAACATGAGATATTTTTAAGTACTCTTATTAGTAAAATCCTACCACATTTTGGGTATCGAAGTAGTTGCTTAACGTACATTGTAGCACAAAGCGACAGTTTTCTCCACCTCAGGGTCACACACCATAGAGCCCAGGGGTCCTTTCATTCTGGGTCCTGGTCCTTGTTCCTCCGCAGTTTCCCGGGGGGGGGGCTGTGACCCACTGTGGTGTCTCCCCCACTCCGTCCCGGGTCTGGGAGACGGTGGAGACACAGCTTAGAGGGTGCGGGAGCCGGGGAGCATCCTGGGTCGGCGCCCACTTCCTCCAGGAGGGGCTGCAGGGCCCTCCTTGTCCACCAGCCGCCCACATCCTCCTTGGCTGGGCTCCCAAGGCCGTGGCCCTCTCAGGCCAGCAGGCCAGGGCTTGTCTGTGCCCCCCCCCCCCCACCAGGGCGCAGGGGCCAGGGGACTGAGATGTTTGTGGTTCACTCTCTTGTTTACTGAACTGGAAACGGGCAGAGGGCGGGAATGTGCTCCCCGGGATCAAAGCAGGTCCTTGGCAGCGCCGGGCCCCCTGCCCCCCCAGACTCGGGTGGACGCTCTCTTCGCTGCGGGTACCTCGTCCAGGGTGCCGGGCTCTCAGCTGTCAGGGACAGAGTCCCCGGGTGTGGGATCTAATGTCACTTCTCCTTGCGGCTGGTGAACGACCCACTTCAGTTTTCTGAGCAAGGGTCAGGTTCCACGCGCTGCTGGGAGGCGGCTTCCCAGACTCGCTTCTGTCCCAGTGGACTCGTTTCTTGAGATTTCCTGCCTGTGCACCTTTCTCCAGAAAGCGTTTAACATCTAAACGGGAAGTGTGAACAATTGTGAAATAAGGAAAGACGAGGTATGATCAGGAGCTAACTTCAGCGCTCTCTGAATCCTGCTCTCAGGGCTGGAGGAGCAGCGGGAATCTGAGTTGGGAAGCCGCCCAGGGGCCCAGGAGCTGCTTGGGGACTGGAGAAGGGCCGCCTGGGCGCGGCCGACGGGGAAGGTGTTCCTACATCCCTCCGGAAAGGAGTAACCAAAGCTTTGGTCACAGCAGGAAACGGGGAAGCTTTGAAGGTGTTCGAGGAGATAAAATGCTGTCCAGTCCTCAGAAGATCAGTCTGTCCAGGTCACGCAGGTGGGCTGGGGTGGGGTGATGGGGGTGCCTTGTAGTCCCCATGGGGGTTGACAGGGGTCTGAGTTCTGCTGGTGGTGGCCAGACCAGGGGTGACCGGGGTACGGAAAGATGTGTGAAGCAGATGACCTGGGAAGGTTAGCACAGAGGTGCCGAGACGTGGGAACCGGGAGACCCGGGTCAACATTAGGGGCGGGGGCGGGGCGTGTGGAGCAGAGGAACAGCCGGGGAGCTGAGTCTGACATTTCGAGATGAAGGTGCACCCTCCCTTTCGACCCCTCCCCTCCTTCCTTCTTTTCTCCCTCTGTCATGTCAAACACTGTGTGAACCTAACGTGGCAGGTCTGGGTCATCGTCGTCAGATTCTGGGTGGTGTCTCCACCGCCTGTTGCTAGTCCTAGGAATACTTTGAGGGCAGTTTCTTCCAAATTCTGGATCTGTGATTCTGTGACTAGTGAAAGGATTGCTGGCCACTGGACGATGAGCAATGGGAACGAAGGAAACATCTGTTAGGCTGTGGGTGCTTCTGTTCCCATTTACCAGGAAAGTGGGTGCCTGGTCAGGCTGCTCTTTCTGCAGGGGCTCCGGGCCCAGAGAAACCCAGACACCTTGATGGGGACGGTCTCAGTGACCAGAGGAAAAGGAGAAAAACCCCGGGATTTGCTGAGTGCCTGTGGCGTGATGGAGAACGGTGATCATCTCTGCGTGAGGCTGTCTCAGAGTCCCCCAGCTCTGCCCACCCGCCATGGGAGGGGAGGAGCCCTGGGGAGTGAGCCCGGCCTCCCCTGTGCACACGGCGATCACCCGTCCTCTCGAGAACCAGTGTTCTGTCCTAAAGACATTCATTTACCTGGTCTTCCCAAAGTAATGTGCTTTATTGTACTTCATTAGCATATAAAATATACATAAGCAAAGGAGGAATGCTAGAAATCGCTCAGAAACCCTTGACCCAAAGTAGTTATCGCCATTTCGTTTTGTTTCCTGTTTCTCCTCCAAAGTGGAAATCTGTTGTATAAGTCGTAGCCTATTTTTCCACTTTGAAGTATAATTTGATTACTTTCCCAGGCTATTAATCATACTTCTACAACATAATTAAAAAAAAATCCTCACTTGAGGATATTTTTCCATTTATCTTCAGGTAGAATGGGAGGGAGAGAGAGAGAGAGAGAAACATCGACGTGAGAGGGACACATCGACTGCTTGCCTCCCGAGCGACCCGGACCAGGGCCGGGGACGAACTGCAACCGAGGTGCGTGCCCTTGACCAGAATCTCCGGTCCGTGGGCCGACCCAGCCAGGGCCCTACGGCGTCATTTTTAACGGCCACGTCTGTGTAACAGTCCAGTGAGTGGGCGTGACTTACCGTGTGTAACTAGGTCATGGTGGTGTGTTCAGGGTATTTCCAGTATTGCAGTGTGACATTGAGAAGCTGATCGAGTGGGCCCTCGGTGCTGGAGACCACTCTGGGGGTCTGTCTGCTCATCTCACAGGCAGAGGCGCTGACTGCCTTTCTGTTCTCGGACGCGGTCGAGCCAGCAGGCTTGGGGGGCACCCGAGTCCGTGGGGAGCTAAGGACAGGTGTGGACAGAGGCCCCGGGTGCTGGGCTCAGGGTCCTTGCCTGGGACACGTATTTCCAGCACGTATGTGCTTGGCTTGCGGGAACGGGCTGGGGACCTGGCACAGAGAACGCCGACGTCTCAGCATGAGGCGTTCTTGCCGTCATCAGATTCTTTGTCTCTGACCCAGGAGTCTCGTGTCTCCTGCCAGCAGCCCCCAAAGCACGACAGCCTCACCGGGCAGCTTGCAAGTGGGGAGAATCCTGGCCACTCCACAGCCCTGGGGCCGAGTTCTGAGGGTCCAGGCGAGAGGAGCAAGCTGATGTCATCCCCACTGACGACCCTGTGCGTGACCCCTCGCTCACCTGTGGAGACACCTGGACTCAGGCCAGGCCCCGAGGTCCTACTTTTGGGCCAGGACGTCAGCCTAATGCACTGCGTGGTCCAGGGCCCTGGTTCTCTGCTGTCCTATGTCAAAAGGGCTCTGTGGTGGTCCTGGTTACTCATGGGGTGAGCTGGGGGATGGCCGCCTTCCAGAGACTCGCCCCCACGCCCGGAGCAGCAGAGGAAACGAATGAGCTCCCCGGCCTGTCCTCCCGCCCTTTCCTGCCCGGCCTGGGTCCCCGTGCGCCCCACCCTCGCTGGGACTCTGCTCGTGCCCGGGGCCTCTGCTGTGGCAGGAAGATGGGGCCGACTGAGTCACTCGCTCTGAGTCAGCACTTGCTGTTTCTTGGAAAAGGAGCTCCGTGGCCCCCAGGCTGCTGTGAGGAGGAACAGGACCCACAGACACACGTTCTTTCCTCCAGGAAACAGCTCACAGCCACGGCGGGGGGGCCTCGGGCTGGGGTCTCCCCCGGAGGCGGGACCAGTTCCCTGTGGCGAGTCAGGGCACGCGACTGGGCCCGCCCACCAGGCAGACACCAGCCGTGTGTGGCTGAGTGACCAGGGCCTCGGGTGCCCGTGGGGAGCTGAGGCCCAGGGGTTCGGTCCTGAGGGAGCTGGCCCTCGGCCCAGGCAGGTGGCTGCCCCCTCCTGCCCGATGGCTCCCGGCAGCCTGGACACACAGGGCGGAGCAGAGGGCAGGTCGCAGCCAGGAAGGGGTTAAGGCACGCAGGGCTCTGGGAGCCCTCAGCACAAGCATTCCAAGAGCAGGCTTTCTGTTCTAAATGCGGACCAGGGAGACAGCTATTTTTAGGAAGCAAATGGTAATGATTAGGGCTTTAAGATTTAAGTAGTCATTTAGTCATAAAAGCTGAATTCACATGCTGCAGAAAAATAGCATTTTCCTCTCGCTGATGATAGGGTTCGTTCAAGGGCAGCCATTGTTCATCAGTTACGACTGCGCAGCAGACAAGCCTGTGATTACTCTCCACAGGCTGCCGAGCGCGGCGGCGGGGAGGAAGGTGGCCGGTCTGCACGAGCCCTGTGCGACGGCTGCCGCGGCTGTGGGGCTGACCGTGCGTGGGGCCGCCTTGTCCCGCCCGGGAAGGAGCGTGGCCGGAGGCTGTGGCAGGACCGGCAGAGCTGCTGGACCCCAGGCTGCAGGCCGAGGCTGATGCCCTAGGGACCCTGGGAGCCGGGCGCACAGGCCCAGCTCAGGCCTGCTGCTGCCCCCGGGAGAGCACCTTGGAGCAGAAGGGGGTGCAGGGACCTGAGCGGCTCTGGGAGGGCGGAGCCCAAGGCCCAGAGCGGGTGGGGGGGCTGAGTCGAGGCGCAGGGACAGGCCATGCCAGCGCCCCTGCAGTCCTGACTTTGTAGTTTATTCTGGGGTTCCCACCTGCCCGCTTCACTCCGAGTGGAATTCAATTCTCTCGTGCACGTGGCCCACCAAACAGGCCGTCCTCACCAGAAAGGCGAGAGTCTATAAACGATGTGTTGACAGTCATGGTAATTCAAGAAAATGATACCGTTTTAGTCGCTTTTTGCCTTGGGAAGGGGGGTTGCCGGATCAGACCGGTGCCGGCAGGGCTGGGGCGAGGGCAGCAGAAGGACTGGAGCCGGGGAGGGCGCAGAGCAGAGAGCCCGCGTGGGGCGCCTCTCTCCCTGGGGTTCGCGTGAAGCTGCAGGATGGGGGCGCCTCAGCCGCCAGCCCCGCCCGGTTCTCTTCCAGGAGGGGCTTGGCCCTGAGGACAGGTCGGAGCGTGGCCCCGCAGGCTTCAGTGAGCAGGCCCACCACAGTCTCACCTGGGACAGGTGCGAGGACCCGTGCTGACCGAGTGCACACCAGCCCCAGTTCTGAGAATGGAGGCGCATCTGAGTGTCCCCTCCTCAGACGGGACCGTCCCCTGGGCCACTGGAGAGCTACCTCCTCAGGGCCGTGACCACAGGCAGAGGGGGACCCGACCTGTCCTGGCCCCTGAGAGCCTGGTCTGTGCAGAGTGGGAGCAGCGCTCAGGGGCCCCAGGGGCGGGGAGAGGAGGGTGGGGTGCTCTGAGCAGTGAGCCGCCGAGCTGGGGGCAGGGGCGGGTGCTGATGTCGGCCCTGATGGTGTTCCCACTTGGGACGTTTTCACGCCGGATGGTGAAGGCCCAGGTGCACACCGCCCCGGCCTCCGACGGCCTCACCACGGCACCCACGGAGCTGACTTCTCCCACAACCGGGTCTCGAAGGGGAGGACTCTCTCCAGGGGCCAGACCTCTGGGAGGGGCACCCCTCCTCCACCTCCCTGTCAGGGGCTCCTGGGGCAGGCGCTCAGTCCGCTCCGCAGGCCACGTTCCCAGCGTCTCCTCCGGACACCAGCCCTGCCGGAGGCACGGGGTTAGGATCAAACACCCCAGCATGCTGCGTGCGTGAGGGTCAGTGAGGGTCAGGGGCCACGGTTTGGATGGAAACACCGTCCTCTAAGCCCCAGATCGCACACCAGGCCGATGCCCTGGGTCAGGGCCTGCGGTAGAAGCTTTGCTGCTGGCTTGGGGCCCTCAGGCCTCGTGAGTGACGTGTACCCATGACGCAGCCCAGTCACGGACGGGTCTCCTCTGCACGCACTCGGGGGACAGACAGCAGGGTGCAGGCCCTGCTCCCCATGAGACACGTACAGAGAGGGGACTGCCCAGCAACGAGGAAGTGTGCCACTGGGAGTGACTGAGACGGTGACTGGGGTTACGGAGACACAGCTGCCGAGGTGCCAGACAGTCCCCGACACAGACCCGGGCGGGAGGAGCAGGGAGCGGGCCCACCGAGCTCAAGGGCCCTGTCCCAGACGCGAAAGCAGAAACGCATCGTGAAGGAGCTCGGAGGTATTCTGTGCCGTGGCCGGGCAAACACGGGACGTGGGGACACGGGGACACGGGGACGTCCCTCAGAGAGGACTCTGTCAGCGGACGAGCACTTCCTCTGGGCTCTCAGGCACTGCTCTTAGTTCTGGTCTAGGAATTCAGCCACACCTCTCTCTTTGAGACAGGAAGTCCTTCCTTCCTCCTTCCTTTCTTCCTCCTCCTTTCCTTCCTTCCTCTTTCCTGCTTCTTCCTTCCTCCCTCCTTCCTTCCCTCCACCCTCCCTCCCTTCCTCCCTCCCTCCCTCCCTCCCGCCCTCCTCCCTCCTTCCTTCCTCCTTCCTTCCTCCTTCCTCCTTCCTTCCCTCCTCCCTCCCTTTCTTCCTCCCTCCCTTCCTCTGTGGGTGAGAAAGGAGCGGGGAGCAGATGGAGTGACGGGTGAGGTGAGCTCCGCCCTGAGGGATGCACCTGCTGCAGGGAGGGACGGCTGCCTGCCCGGAGGCGGGGGATGTGGTGACATCTGCTGGGCGTCCCCCGTGTGCCAGCCCCGTGGACACGCTTCTCACTGCCCCACGAGACCCAGAGCAAACGAGCCAGGTCCGTGTTCAGCAGGCGAGGAGCCCCGGTCAGCCCCGTGAGTGGCCCAAGATCTCTGTGCCGGGGGGAGCTGGATCCGAGCCTGGCCCCCAAGACCAGAGGTGTTCAGTCACCACTGCTCTAGTGCAGACAAGCCCCCGAGCCTTAACGGCACCCTCGGCGCGGTCCCCATCCCCAGGGGACTCAAACACCAACATCAAAGCCCTGGGGACAGCAGGTCCATCTCGCAGCCTCCCCTGGGCCCGAGTCGCAGCCCCTCTGCCCCCCGCCCCTGGGATTCTGCTGCCCACGGAGCCCAGGAGCCTACACTGCGCTTCCTCCGGGGTGCACACACGTGGCTGGGAAGGACTGTCAGCCGCCCCGGGACACCACAGCGCACTGGGAAGGGGCAGAGCCGGGAGCGGGCCGGGCGCCTCCCCACGAAGGGTGGCTTTGCCCGTGCTGCCTCGGCCACGAGTGCCAAGAAAGGGAGGAGGGCAGCTGCATCGGTGTCGTGTTTTCACAGAGAGGCGCGGATGTGGTGGAAGGCAAAGCGAAGAGGCTGTGTTTTTTCAGCCCGTCTGATGTTAAAGGTTGAGCGAGTGCGAAGGCCGGGATCGGGCAACGGCGCCGGAGACGCAGGGCACACTGCTCAGGAAGGAGGAGGAGGGTGATGTCCGGCCGATAGCGGAGGAGTAAGAAAGTCCATTTCCTGCTCAGGACAATCGGCAGAGGTGGCGGCTGGAAAACCCACAGGCACCGGCAGGAAGCCACGATAAGGAGGCACGGGGCAGGACCGGGCTGGGGCCACAGAATGTCCACAGGCCGTCGTGACGATGGGGCGGGAGGCGGGCCCAGCACTGGCTGAGATCACAGGCCGGTGGGGAGGCAGCCAGGGGAGCCCTCTGCGTGAGGGGCGTGCCGGGGGGGCTGGAGGGGGCGGAGGTCCCGGGGAGAACAGGAGGAAGCCCCGTTTGCAGTTGCTGAAACCCCGGGAGGCTTTGGCTTTCCACAGGATGCCGGTTCAGAACGGAGAAGGAAGGACTGGGAGCAGAACGACTGCCTGGTGGGCAGCTGTGGACAGTCTGTCCAGGACGACGTCGATGGTGCCTCCCAGCTGCAGACTACCCCAGGAAGCCTTGCAGGGCCCTGCAGCTGCCCCCGGCTCAGCCCTCTGCCCGCCCACCCCAGGCCTGAGTTTCTGGTGGAGGCCAGAGGTCTCCCCTGAGCCGGCCCATGGTGTGACCCCTTCCCCGTGAGTGTGGGCCAGGCCTGGACTTCCTTCTGACCTGCAGGAGGGCGGGGTTATCTGAGGCTCTGACCACCTGGCAAGGAGGTGTGGGCGGCCTCCAGGACAGCAGATGGCCTCCGGGCCTCCAGGTCCAGCCAGCAAGGACCCAGGCCCCTCAGTCCTACACCTGCAAGGAAATGAATGCGGCCAACCTGAGGGGCTGGGAGGGTGGAAGTGCCCCTTGACGGGTGACCACAGTCTCAACTTGCCAGCACGGAAGGAGCTGATGGCACTGCCCTGAGGCAGCAGGCGGCTCCCTGCTCCCTGCCCGTGGTCTGGCTCGCGGGTGGGCGTGGGGCATATTCGTCTTGTGTCTTGCCTCCTGCAGGAGCTCCCTGGACGGGCGTCACTGGGTGTCCGGCCGTGACACCCACTGGAGGTGTGCAGCCTCCGTGGCCGTGTGGTGGCACTCAGCCCCACGTGGGGCACGTCTGCCATCTCCACACGGTGCTGGGAGAGGCTCGGAGGACCCAGCCTGAGGCCCACGCTGTGTGGTGGAGAGTGCTGCGGTGTCTCTGCACCCTTCCCGTCTGCAGAGGATGGGTGCTCGCGGGGACGCGGGCGGGCATTTCCTCGGGAGCCTACGCGCAGC
The DNA here is from genome assembly GCA_030848825.1 of Tadarida brasiliensis. Classification (NCBI taxonomy): domain Eukaryota; kingdom Metazoa; phylum Chordata; class Mammalia; order Chiroptera; family Molossidae; genus Tadarida; species Tadarida brasiliensis. The sequence goes on along the minus strand of CM061262.1, from coordinate 111,100,964 downwards.
CTCCCTGTGAGCCCGGCTCCCAGCTCCCCCAGGGATGCGGACAGGGGCCGGCAGGATGCTCCCCGAGCTCAGTCCGTCTTTGCTTCCTCCGGTCCGGTGACTTCCTTCCCGGGACGGTGACGGGTGGCTGGACCACACTGCCCGTCGGGGGAGAAGGTGGACACCCCACCGCCTGGATCCTTCTTGCTTCGAGGCCCTGGGAAGGGGACAAGTCCTGAAAGCATCACTCTCTGAAGATGTCATTCTCACCTGTTATCACTAAAGAAGTATATGTCCACTTTGTTCTTGAAAGAGGAGGAAGAGAAAATTAAAAACGTGTTTAGAGCTGTCTTTCATCAATTTATTTTACTTTTAAACAAAATTCATTTTCCAGTATAGAGTGGTATTTGTGCGTTAAGACAAACGCAGAAAGTCACGCGAAGATGTAAGAAAGAAGACGCCACACTGCGACGCCCAGGGAACCGCCTTGCTCCGCTGGGTCTGGGTTTGTCTTGTCTTGTCCCTGTGTACTGGCAGAACCCACGGCCCCGGCTTCCTGTCGCTCTGCGTGCTGCTGGTTCTTTCTCGTCTCCTCCACGCTGATGCGTCTCCTCAGAGCTGCCTTCAGGCTTGCTGGGGGTTTTGGTGTGTCCCTCCGAGCTCCCGGACCCTGGCCGAGTGTCCGGGGCCCCCGTGGAGCTGTGCACCCTTAGAGCTCTTTTACATCACAGTTTGAGAAGACTCCCTGTCATGAAGCCGCAGGAAACGGAAGCGGGTGGGAGGCGAGGCCGGCCCTGGCTGCCTTGGACGCCGCTGTGCTTTGACCGCGAATGTGTGGACCGCTGTGGGGCCCCCTGGGCGACGGGGAGGAGGGCAGGGCAGGGGCCACGTGTCCCTCGAGACCCTGCTCAGCTCACGGGCCGCAACTCCTGCCCACTTCACTTCCGTGTCCCAGCTCTGGGCCCTAGTCCTGTTTCAGTGTCACCATCAAACAAGGTCCCTCGGCTCATGTCCCGTGTCCGCCCTCAGGAGGATGCCTCCCGCCCAGGCCAGCGCCTCCCCTCCCAGGGGCTGACCCTTCCTCCTCAGCGTCCACGTCCGGTCCCCACGGCCACCACCGTCTGGTCTCCCGACTCCACTCCCACAGCCCCACATCCTGCCCCTGGCCCAGACCCACATTCATGCTGGCTGTGCTGCCCCCAGCCGGGGCCACCCCCAGTCCCCTCGTGTCAGGGTTCAGTCCCCCCAGCGAGCACTGGACGGTGTGTCGGCCGTGAGGTCACTGCGTTCTCTGCACTTCTGTCCTCTTTCCAGCCAGACTGCCAGCTCCCTGCGCCCAGAGCCCCGGCCTGCGCAGTGATGGTTGGAGGTCACAGAGTCCTTCCTTCCCAGACACCAAGTCTCTGCATTGGGCTGAGCCCGTCGAGAGGGAGACAGAGGCGGCTCCAATGCGCGTCCTCACGGCAAGGACAGGGCTGGAGTCCTCCCCCCTCAGGAGCTCTCCCTGCCCACCTGTACCTGCCCTCGCCTTGGCATGACGCTGGGCTCCCCACAGCTGCCCGTGGACGGCTGGCCTCCTGTTTCCCACGAGAACCAGTCACCTTCCTGCCGGCCCCGGGCAGGGCAGAGACTGCTTTGTGTGCTTCTCTATGGGAAACCGCCCTCTGTGATCTTCTGCAAACACAAGTAATTACTATAAAGACAGTTGGAGACACTTAACTGAAAAATACAAACGAGACTAATGACATTGTCCCAGCACCAGCAGCTCCTCAAACATTGCACTTCAGTACATTCTACTTCCAGCAGCTGCAAAGATGCATCCCCGTCGCCACAATAGCCTCCGGCCCGAGGAGCAGGGTCGTCACCGACATCCAGCACGGCCGGCGGCCTTGCAAGGGGCCGCAGTGGGAAAATGCAAGGGGCGTCTTCATCCACATGGCTGTTAATCTCAGATAAAAAAGTGGTTTCATAAAAAGGCAAGGAGAGGCCACCGAGTCATCCTCGATTCTTGTGTTTGACGTGTGGGGCACTGACTGTGCTGGGCGCTGAGCAAAGGGCACCAGTGAGCAGGGCCCAGGCTCAGGCACCCAGTGAAACAGCCCACCATGTCCGCCGAGCAGGCCCACCAATGGGACAGACCGGGGCAGAACCTGGTGGTGGCTGGATGGAGCCAGGACAGGCCCAGAGACAGAGCCGGGGGCGGACCCGGGTCCCACACAGCTGCTACGGCCAGAAACACAGTCAGAAAACCTGCAGAGTAAGAGCTGCATCAAACATCCCACCCAAGCAGCTCCGTCAGATGCCCACGAGAGAGAGGCCACAGGCTGTGCACCGTCAGGGCCACGCCACGGGCCTCCCACGGTAAAGAACCCCCGTCCACCGTGCTCTGCCCACGTGGGGACGCCCGCAGACGAGGAGAGGCCTCGCTGGCCTGGGCCGGCGTCGTCCCGTGTGAGTGGCTGATGCCGTGGGCTCCGTGGGCAGCTGCACACCTGCAAGGGCAGACAGATGGATTTGTGTGTAAAGAAACAGAGCTACGGATCTAGGGACTAAAAAAGAGAGTTTTGTAAAGATGTTAAAAGCCAGGACACACAGGAGTCACACCTTTGGGGTGACGAGGACCACCTCCCTGGAGCACTGTGGGCGCCTCCCGGCGCGCATTACTTACCTGTCTGCTTCTCCACCTGAGAAACCGAGAGGAAATACCCACGTTTCACAGGCTGTTGGAAGGGGCGGCGTGTTCTCCGCGGAGCCCTGTCTGTGCCCTGCTCTTAGGGCTGGTGGTTACAGACGTCTGTGGGAGGGGGCGTCGTCCATGCCGAGGGGATGTCCGTGCTGAGGGGGTGTCCGTGCTGAGGGGGTGTCCCTGCGGACACAGCTCCTGGGCTGCGTGTACGTGGTGAAGGCCCGTGAGTGCGTTTTCCCTTAAACCACATGTTGGGTGCAGAGCTGTTGTGGTGGCTGTGTGTCCATCACTGCTCCGGGCTGCCCAGGTTTTGGCTTTTATTTGGAGGTGGACACGACCCAGCCGTGCCTGTCCCAGGTGCAGACCGGGGAGTCGATGCAGGAGCGAGGCGGGCAGCGCCCTTTCTTCCGACCTTTGCAAAGCGACTTCGCTTCTGCAGGATCTGAGGAAGGAGGCGGCGAGCTTGGGGTCTGGGAGAAGGGGCGGGGCTTGGGCGCCAGGGCACCCCGAGGGCAGTGCGTCCGAGGCGAAGCCACCAGCTCCCGGGACGCCAGCGGCCGGGTCAGCTCTACACAGCAGGGCTGGGCGTGTGAGTCCTTGGTGGCCTGGCCACCTTGGGCCGCAGGGCCCAGGCAGGAAGGCAGCCTCGGAAGCTCACCTGTGACCTGGGGGTGTGGCCCCCTGGCCGGCAGAGGCGATGCGGACCCCGCGGGACATCGGACGACAGCACGCGGACTGAAGTGCGTGCGGTCTTCACACTGGAGGACACAGCCCAGCTGCAGTCCTGAGCTCTCCGCCCCTCACACTCTGTTGGAAGCTGAGGCAGAGCCTTCTCCATGGTGGCCCTGTGTCCCCTGAGGCTGCTGTGCTCGGCCCAGAGGAGGCTCCAGCATCTGCCCCAGGGGTCTCTCCCCGAACAGTTCTCCTCAGAGAACAGTCTCTTCCCTAACAGGTGTGAGGGCCGAGCTTCAAAAACACCAGCTTCCCGCCTCGGTCCAGAGCAGGAGGACCCTGAGGCCCAGGCGGCCCAGGCCAGGCTGCTGGCAGCTCCCCCCGCGGGGCTGATCCTGTGCCCCTGCCCCTGCCCCTGCCCCTGCCCCTGCCCATGCCCCTCCCCTGCCCCTCCCCCTCCCCTGCCCCTGCTCTGCTTGAGCACCGGGCACCAGGCAGAGGCTGGGCACGGGGACAGAGGAATCCTCTGTGCTGGCAAAGCAGGCTCTGCACCCTGTCTGGCCCAGGGTCAGGAGGTTGCTGTGGGTGGGAGGGGCCCTGGCAGCAGATTGGAGCCCCCTGCCCCTCCAGCATCATTTAGACAAACAAGCAGATGGCAGGTGTCAGCGGGGACAAAGAGCCATCTGTGCAGCGAGGCAGCCCCACCATTCTTGCACAGGCGACTCCCTGAACGCCACACCCGGAGACAGCGCTGCCCCGGCCCGCGGGCCCTCCGAGGACTTCCAGCGACGAGCCTCGGCTGTGCATCCTGCACCCAGAGGCCACCCGCCTGGCTCGGCCGCAGGGCACTGGCCCGCCTGCTCCCACAGGGCCTGGCCGCAGGGCACTGGCCCGCCCGCTCCCACAGGGCCTGGCCGCAGGGCACTGGCCCGCCCGCTCCCACAGGGCCTGGCCGCAGGGCACTGGCCCGCCCGCTCCCACAGGGCCTGGCCGCAGGGCACTGGCCCGCCTGCTCCCCACAGGGCCTGGCCGCAGGGCACTGGCCCGCCTGCTCCCCACAGGGCCTGGCCGCTGTGTGCTGCATCCCGCAGGTGGGGCTCGGGTGAGAAGTCTGATGGAATTTGTCCTCTGAGAGGCTCCCTCCCCCCCTTTTCTCTCCTTCTCTCTGTTAGCATGCCCCTTGTCCCTGTCCTGGGTGTAGCCCTCCTGTCCGGGGAAGGCAGCCTCGGCAAGAGAGCCGGTGGCCCTTCCCGGCCCTCACCCCTGCCCCTGGCCCGTGGGGCTGTTTCTGGGAGTCTGGTCTCAGGCAGGTGGACATTTCTCCCAAGGGAACGGGGCTGTGTCCAGGGCCAGGTCGCACTAGCATCCTGGACATGTGTGTGGGGCCGGCCTGTGGGACCTGCACCTTCCAGTGTGGCCGCTGGGCCCTGCCAGAGCAGAGGGAGGGTGGCCAGCAGGCCTTCCTTGACCAGAGGTCCATCACTGCCTGGCTCACGAGGAGGGTGAGGAGGGTGTGATCTCAGGGTGTCACGGGGGCCTGACTGCTTCCCGGGCATGAGGTCCCAGAGCCATCGACAGCCAGCTGTGCGGCCCCTCAGCTCTGAAACGTCCGGGCTCCCTGGGCTCCTCCACCGAAGCCCGTGTCCTGAGACGCTGGCCCACACGGGAGACCCCCGGACATTTCAAACTCCTGTCGGCGGACACTCATGGAAACTGGCAAGAACGAGTCACTACAGAGATGAAATACAGAGACGTAAAAAAACAAGCCCCTAACGTTGTTATATTGACCAGATGAAATTGTTTCAAGTAGTGGAACTGGGAAACAGAAAGTAATTTGCATAAACTCTGTGCTCGGTTCACTGAAAGCGCTCACGTTGAAGTGAGTTTCAGAATTCCCCTCCCGCTCACGGCCAAACGGACACATGAATGAACAGCCGTTTCGGGCCGGGTGCCTGCGCACATCTGTGCACACCTGCGTGGCCCGGTGTTCACAGGTGGCATTTTCTGCGACGAGGAGCCTCCCTGTCTGGTCGGGTCGAGGACCCAGGCTGGCTGGGTGAGCTGCAGCCAGGGAGCTGAGGGTCAGGGCCCCGGGAGCCACTCCCGCCGGTGGGGGGCACTCCAAGGAGCGAGGGGCGGAGCAGAGAGGGGACAGGCCGCCACTCCAGACACCTTTGCCACCTGCTAACGTTCAGCAGTGAGCCCACGAGGGCTGTGGCTCTGGAGGTGGCTCTGGGTGGCGGTCACGTGGAGGACGGGCCCTGTGCCGTGGCACCCTCGTCCCCACGGCGCGCACCAGCACCCAGCCTCGCCCCGGGCTGCGGGGCCGCGTGTCGGAGCTGGGCTCCGCTGCCCTCGCTCCCCTTGCGGGGACAGGAGCTGGTGCAGCAGGGACAGACGACGTTGCTGAACTCCCCTCCCAGGGCGAGGGCGTCCCAGAGCCTTCGTGGACATTTATGAAAGGGTTTATTGCAAAACAGGAAACCGAATCTGTTTTCTCTGAAATAAACCATATCAAACTGCAGAATATCCCTGAGTCATCCGGAATTCGAAACCCAGGAGGTTCATCGGGCTCCAGAACAGTCCCCATGCGTGTCCTCGGGGCATGGTGACAACCAGGCCAGCAACTGGAGGTGGGGTGAGGAAACCGACCTTTTACCCTTGAACTCCGGCCAGAAGAGATGAAACAAACTGCTGCCGAGGATGAAGGAATGTTTTGTTTGGTTCTGGGAGTCTGTCTGTGGTGGCTCCTCCAGCCTGGGCCGAGTCTCCCTCCACTGCGTCCCTGAGCCCCTGAGGCCGCCCCCTCCAGGGGCCGCTCCCCGCCCCCCCCCCCGCAGGCTCCGCCCACCCGGCTCTCACCTCAGGCCCACTGCGTTCCTTCCTCCCTCGTCCTCTCATTCTTTCTCTGGGCACATTGCAGACCCGATGCCAGGAGGTCCCACGAGCAGGAAACAGGACTGGCTGTGGAACAGATCCACGTGCCCAGGCCCCGGGCACTGCCCTCTCCCACCTTGGCCGTCGGAGCGGGGAGCTGGCTGCTCCGATGGGATCCAAGCAGCAGGGGGAGGGAAGCCATTTTCTGGAATCTGCCCGCAGCGCTCTGTTCTCCCTGAGGTTCTCAAACACATTCATTCCCTTTATGCTGGACGTTTGATCTTCAACAAAGACGACCCAGGGACGGTGCCCGAGGAGCACTGCCCCCCCCCTGTGCCGCCCTCGAGTCTGATGGTCTCCATCTGATGGACATGAGGAAGGGCAGGGGTACAGAGTGCCACAGAGCCCCGACCGACCACGCCGAGCGGGCACGGCCCTGTCCACACTGCCCTCCGTCCCCCCAGGGCAGCCTGGGAGCCGGCGGACCTGAGCTGGACCGGGACCTGGTGCTGGTCCCACCACCAGTCCTCAAAGAGACACACAAGTTTCCAACACACATGTTACGTGTTAACTCAGTATGATGGTGATTGTGCTGCCCAATTAATACTTATGAGAAGCACATTTCTTGAAGTTTTTCTCTACACATCTTCTCCGGCTGGCTGGGTCCTGCGAGGCTGGCCTGATGCCGTTCTTGGTCGCTCACCGTGGAAAGGGCGCAGCCTCCCGTGTGAGCGGTGAGCCCGCTGTCCTCTAGGCCACGGCGTGCCAGGCTCCCAGCTCAGCCATCCCTGAGGGTGGACACCTGAGCGCGTCCCGCGCAGGCAGGAGGGGGCGCGGGGCGTGGTCTGCGCCTGGCTCAGCTTGCTCGCCTGTCCTGAGCAGTGCGAGGGCGTCTGTGCGGGGCGCCCCTGGCTGAGGCAGGTGGCTGACGGAGGGCGGGGCCTGCTGTGCCCGAGGGGACGATGTGAGCAGGAGGGGCAGCAGGCGGACCTGGGCCCACACGTGCACCCGGTGACGCCCAGCCACGGGCAACATGGACACAAGGAACCAAGCAGGGCGAGGGCAGATGGGCAGCAGAGAGGGGCCTGTCTGGGAACACGGCTGGGAAGACCGTTGTGTGGGAGTACATCTAGTTGACCTCGAGTAGCGAGAGGGGCCCCGGGGGTCTGAGCACGGACTCCGGCAGGGACAGGGCGGGCGGAACAGCCCTGAAACAGGTGACTGGGGACGGTTCCCAAGGCTCAGCCAGGGAGCCTGGTGGCTCCAGGGCTGGGGTGGGGAGGGAGGGATCTGGGTTTGAGAGGGGGTAGGGGCCAGGCTGTGGAGCCCGTGTGGACATGATCAAGTCTGGCTGAAACGGACACATTCCCTGAAAGACAACTATCAAACCATCCAGACGGGCCCCCTGTGGCACAAGGACGTCAGACCCTGGAGGCGACAGTTCAGGTGTCCAGACAGAGGGGCGCGTCCAGCAGCGAGACCTGCTCGGGGGGGGCCGGCCTCCGCAGGCAGGCGGGGTCAGGGCCGCGGGGTCAGGGCCGCCGTCCACGGGGACCCCTGGTGTCTGGGCTCCGACAGTCAGTGCGCGGAAAACGGTGAAGCTGGGCCTGCCAGGGCGTGGAGGGAGGGAGGTGGGGTGTGACAGGGTCTGGGCTAATGGCGCTGAGAGGGTGTCCGTGAACCACCCTAGGGGGACGGCCCCTCTCATCTGGGAGGAAACAGTCTCCTCTGAGCCCTCGACCCCTGGGCCGGGACTGTGGCTGGCAGAGGGAGAGCAGCCAGCAGCCAGCCAGGCCCTCGGTCACGTGGTGACAGTGCACAGGAGGCGTCTCTGCCCACGGCCCTCACAGCGTCAGCTCCGCACGATGACCTGGGCACCAACGGAAAGGTGGGCTCACCTCTGGCCTGATGAAATGTCCCTTAACCCCAAAGCCACGTATTGTCCGTGGCAGTCAGCACACGGCGCTTGTCATCCCCGTGGCAGTCAGCACACGGACTTGTCTGTGAGCAGCCAGGGTGCCTGTGGGCTTCCTCTCCCAGCCATTGCCACACTCGGGTACCGGACACGGCATCCCATTCTTCCTTTATTCTGTGGCGACCAGGCCATCGGCCACTTGGGCTGAGAGTTCGTCTTGCTGCCCGATGTCCTGTGTGACCCTGGCTTTGTCACTGACTTGCTTTGTGGCCGTGGATACATGACTCGTCTCTCTGAACATCAATGGCCTCATCGGGACAGCGGATGATAACGCCAGGTGTAATCAGCTCACCGGTGTGTGCTTGCGTGTGTGGCACGGTGTCTGTGTGCTGGGCCAGGACAGGTGAGCGCATGTGCTTGGACTGTGTGCAGTTAGTGCAAAACCTGGCCGCCGTGGCCGCCGCCTTGAGGAGTTGCACAGTGAACCGGGTGACAGGGTGACAGACCAGGAACCTTTGCGGGCCCAGCCTCAGCGGTGAGGAGTGACAGCCGGCTCTCACGGGTGACGTGAGGGGCCCTGCCTGAGAACATCGCAGCGACTGCTCCCCACGGGGCCGTGGCCTCAGAATGGGCTCGAAGAGAAGTGAGGGGCTGTCTCAGGATTTAAACGTGTTTTCGAATCCGTGTCACGTGCTCCGAACCCAGCACGTCCGGAGATAGGAACTGTCCACATTGTCTGTTTGGTCCCTTCAGAGACTGGGCTGGGAACTGTCCACCTTCACCCCAAAGGGAAGATGAGGTAGTGTCCTCGCACTCGCTCGCAGAGGCAGACCGTGGCGGGTCTGGCCTGTCCGATCATTCAGGGGACGTTGCCACCCGCCCGCCCCGGTGGCGTTTCTCCTGTGCTCGGCCCTCAGCTTGCAGTCACCGGTCAGCAGCCGCGCCAGAGGGGAGGGAGGCGGAGCAGAGACGTCGGATTTCCACAGCTCACGCACGGAGGCCACGGCCACGGAAAGGCCCGGTGTCGATGCTGCAGGAATTCCTGTCTCCTGCCAGTCGCAGCTCCCGTTTGAAAGATGGTCCCGTGTCCCCTGTATGAGGACAGAGCTGGGTTCCGGGAAGCTCTCAGGACGTTCTGTCCTGTACTTTGCTTCCTGAGGAAAGGCACCGGGTACCAGGTCTCCCTTCTGGGGGGACAGGCCCAGGGACACTTCCGTGGTCGGGGTGGCTGGTGGGAGCGAAGCGTGCGTTAGGGAAAGCGGTCCCACACCACTCTGACGGCAGCTGACTCTGGGTCGTAGGGATGAAAATAACCTTTTTAGAAGATCAAACGTATTGGGGTGACCTTGGTTACTGATTACGTGTGTCCCGTGTACAGTTCTGTGACACAGCATCTGAGTGCTCTCCCGAGCGCCCACCATCCGGCGTCCAGCCTCCTTCTGTCACCGTGTATTCGCCGCCCCCCGTCACCCCCCCCCGTCACCCCGCTGTCTGGGTCTGTGGGTTTGTTTGCCTGTTGCTTCAGTTTTATGTCCCACATATCAGTGGAATCACCTGGCTCTGGTCCATTTCCGTCTGGCTTATTTCACTTAGCAGGGTACCCCCAAGGCCCATATCCAACGTACACAAAGCACCCACACACTCAGCAACAACCACCGAGGACAAGCAGAAGAAACGGGCCGAGGGCTGAACAGACAGGTTCCCCAGACGACATGCAAAGGCACGGGCCCACGGGAAGGCGCTCGACTTCACGAGCTGCTGGGACAAGCACATCAGAGCCCCAGGGAGACACCACCTCCCCGAGGATCCTTGAGGGGGTAACAGGATTACCACATGGCCAGGAACCCCTCATCGGGTAGCGACTCAAAAAAAAGGAAACACGTCTTCACAAACACACAGACACCCCACGTTCACTGAGGCAGCATTGACTGCGGCCACGACACAGAACAACCAAAATGTCCTCAGTGGACGAAGGGAGGGAACAGAAGCGGTACGTGTCTCCGGAGGAATACCACTCAGACACGAGAAACGATGACCTCCACGGATTCCGTATCCACGGGAAATGTTGCCCTCAGGCTGACGTCAGGGTTCCTCCAGCACCAGCGGCCGGGTCTGCTCCAGGCAGAGGGTGGGATGTGAACCGCTGTCAGAGCCGACGGAGACGCACCCCCTGCTTCCTGGTGCCTCCGCTGTGCGCCCCTCCGGCTGTGTGCCCCTCTGGGAGCACGGACGGCGCTGGGGACTGTGTGGTGTGTCTCCCCCGGGCCGAAGCACGCACAGGCACGTCTGCCCATGTCTGTGCCAGCTCCTGGGAAGGTGTGTGGGTGTGAGGGTCGGCGTGGGGCCCGAGGGGATTTGGGTTGAGCGTCTCCGAGGCCCTGACTCCACCGCTGACTGGCATTTGTTCCCTCCGCCGAGGGAGGCTTGGCAAGATCTGTGCACAGGTCCAGGTGCCTCCTGGGGACCTGCCAAGACGGGGAAGTGGCCTTGGTCACAGGAAAATAAACCAACCCCCACGGACCTGAGTGCAGTCCTTGTCCCCTCAGGCCCACACCTTCAACACCCCACCGCTGCCTCCACTCACATCCACCGCCAAGTGGGGTCCATCTCCCGGCTCAGAGGGTCAGACCGAAAGGGAAAGAGGGGAACAGACAGGTGGGGTGCATCTGTAAGGACCCAGGGTCTGGCCAGGGCCTGCCCTACTCGACTATGCACAGTGCTGATGGCAGATCTTGGTGACGGTCTCCCGTGTGTGAGCTAAGCCAGACCTGCGCCCTCCACACCACGACCAGGGCCCGTCTGGCCGAGGGCTCCCTCTCTGGGGATCGAGGGCGTGCGGTCCTGACACCCCGCCCACGTGACCACGGGAGCCACGTGAAGGGCTCAGCCCTGTCCTCGGGCAGTGATGAGCGGGTCTCACTGGCTTTGTGATGGAGTGGATAAACAGTGTTGTCCGTGGCTGTCCTGGGTCGTAGGGGCAAAGCTGCATTTTTCATGCTATTTACTATCGGCTTTCCTGTCCACACACAGCCCTGGTGGCTGTCCCGAGCCGGCCCTAGACCACGCTCCATGATCTATTGCAAGCTTACATGTCACTAATAGCACAGGCTCATTAAAGACAGCCGAAAAGCAGCATGGAGAGGGCGTTTGAATTGATGAATGGGTGCTTTAATTAATTAATCAATTCATCTCACAGCCAGGAAACTGGATTTCCATATAAACAGGCTCTTCTCTGAGGCAGAGAGCTCTGAAAGAGCTGTGGGGACGCCTTGCTTCGAGAAGGACACCTGGGGTTGAGAGGGGAGCCAGAGAGTCCTCCTGCAGCCACCTGGTCAGCCCTGGACAGACGGGCGGGGCAGCGGAGAGGGAAGGTCGTTTGGGTAATTTTGAAAAACTGGTTTGAAGAACCGAGGATGAGAAGAGAGAAAGAGAATGAGGAAGATGTGGACGCACAGGGACCTGGGGGGAGGAGGGTAAGTGCTACTTTGTTTCTAGTCCTTGAAAAGTAGAGACTCCTGGGAATAATTGCAGAGGTTGACGAATGTCCCAGCCAACCGTTTGTGCTGCAGTGAAGTCGGTTTTCCAATAGACCACAAACAAAGGAGTGTACTCTCGGTCACAAAGTCTGCTGGACTCCCCTCTGGCCGGGTGAAGCAGACACCGGACCTGAGTGGACACCTGCCCACCTGTGTGGGGGTCCAGAGCTTCGGAGACAGAGGTCAGACGGGAGGGCTCAGGAGGGCATGAGACCGCCCCAGAATGTTCCAGCCCGAAGGCCAGCAGTGCTGGCTGGGGAACCCTGAGCTAACGGGGCCAGGTCCCTCACTCCCCACTCTGACCACCTCCCCCCGAGGGCCTTGCACAGGGTGGAGGCCAGCCGTCCGCTCCTGGTCACCTGGACACCTGTAGGTTCAGACGTCAGGGCTGGATGGGGGGCCACGGCCGACGCTCCTTGCCAACTCACCGCGCCACCCGCCCCTCGCCTGGGTCGAAAGCATAAAGACCAGTGTCTTCCTGGAACAGCCCCAGGGGCAGACACTGTCCCGGCTCTGGAAGAAAAGCCTCTGACAGAGTTCTCCTCAGCCCACCCACTGTGACCCTGCAGTGTGCCGATGTCCTCGGAGCTTTGTGACTGTGGCCCGAGATCACCTGACACCTCGCCCCAACCCCACCTACAGATCGCAAAGGAGCCGCCCACCACGTATATTAAGTGCCCAGGGCACACCTGGACGGCCCCACAGGGACTACAGGTATCAGGGAAATGGAAACAGGACCACCCCTCAGGGCTCAGCCTCCAGGTAGCTGCACAGCACCCTGAGGTGGGCGGGGCCCCAGGGGACCTGAGTGGAGCTCGGGCACCAGGCGGAGGTGGGTGCAGCAGGCCCACTGGGCTCCCCCCCTCTGCCTCACCTGCTCCCGAATCCCGGCCCTTCATTCCTCCAGGTGCTTCAGAAGGGATGAGGACACAGGTCTGACTTCCCCCAGGGCCGCCTGTGACCTGTGGAGGAAGCCCTCTGGAGACTCCTCTGCATTTCCCTCAAGGGACCTGCTCTCAGGACCCAAACACACACAAGAAAGAAGCGGGACCCCCAGGTGTGCGGGCCTGCCCAGGGAGGCCCCGGTGCCCCCCGAGCGTGGGCGTCCAGACTCCCAGCTCAGATGACAGATGTGGCGCCTGGTCACCTACCGACTGGGACTCAAACTGGTGACCTTTCGGTGTGTGGGACATTGCTCAACCAGCCGAGCCTCGCCGGCCAGGGCATGAGTGCACTGGTCTTGAAGGAAGGGAACAGCATGCGGCTGACCTGGGGCCCCGGGACCTGGGGCCATGGCAGGTCCTTGGAGGTTGTGGGATGTCCCCTGTGGTCCTGGGCCACCTGGAGCGCTTTCACCTCTTTGGTGCCTGGGCCCTTGTCCTCCTCTTTCTGGGCCCCCCTCGCAGAGAGGCCCCCGTGCAGGTGCGACCCTGCCTGAGCACCTCAGGGGCCCAGGAGTGCAGGCCCGACTCAAGGGGCCCCCAAATGCAGCCACAGGGCAGACGGGGCGTGTGCGTTGGCCACTCAGTCGTTCATGGCCTTGGGTTGTACAGAAAGGAATCAAGGCCTGAGCTCACCGTGTGCCCGAACTCACAGATGGGGGCTTCTCCCGTGGAGACCCCCTCCCAGAGAAGCAGCATTCAAACCAGGCACACTGGATTGCCTGGGCACCAGCAGCCTGAGTGCCCGAGGAGTGTGGCACCTGGGATCGAGGCCCTGGGGCAGGGTGGGTGGTCTGGGTGGGTCAACACCCATGTTTGGTTCGGCAAGTCTGGCTCCTGGAGGCTCACGGTGTGTGCAGAATGGGCCTGGGCTGTGGTGCTGGTGGCAGACCCCCGTCCCCCGGCTGGCACTTCTGCCTCAGGCACAGGCAGACCCTGCAGGGCGGCCGGAGTCCCTGTTTCCACAGACAGTTCTGGGCAGCCGGCGAGCTTGGGAAGCACTGGTGTCTATCAGGGGCACCTCGACTCCGTGAAGGCGGAGGGGACCAAGCCCCACCCCCGGATGCTGGCTGGAGTCACGCGTCCAGGGAAGTGTGTTTGTGCACGAACACGCCGGGGTCCGGCCAGCTGCAGCCTAAACCGTTCCAGATGCGGCCACTGCCAGCCCGGCCAGAGCGCGGCCCCACCCAGGCCCTCGGCCGTGGGCGGGCGTGGATCCTCTCCTCACGGGACTCAGACCTTCCCTTCCCGGGAGGATGGGAGGCGGGAGGTTCTGGGAACTCACCGGGGGTGAGCTGCTCCCTGGAACCCAAGCGCAGTCCACACACATCACCTCTTCTCGCGCCTCTGAGCCCTGGGCCGACTCCCCTCTGACTCCGGGCTGCCCTCTCCGCACACGCCATCCGTCTCAGGGACACATGGGTGCTGCCAGCACTCACACGCTCACGAAGGTGTTCCTGCCTTCGGGTGACAGCCGGGACTGTGGCTGCGGCCCACCCACCTCTGCTGGGTCCGGGAATGAGAGACCAGTGAATCGGGGCCCTGGGGACCGGGAAGATGGGTTCTGCTTTGGGGAGACCTGCTTGTATTCCAAAAGCCACAAGCCATGCTCTGGTCGTACGCTCATTTCATGAAGAACTACATCATTTGAAATTGCCACATGGTGTCCCGTATGAAGCGCTTTTGGAGAATTGGGTCCTGGGTCCATCTCTCCAAGGGCACCCCCTCCGGTCTGCACCCCAACCACATGAAGAGGACCCGGTCTCTTCCTGTCCTGGGTGCCGGGCACTCCAGCCCGAGCATGGCTGGGCAGGACACGCCAAGGCCCACTTGGGCTCCTGGAGAGGTCAACAGTTTCCTCCCAATGTTTACACCGTTGGCCGCTGCCCAGCCGCGTCCCAGCAGGCCAGCATCTTGGTCTTTCCGTCTTCCAGGAAGGTGGGGTCTCAGGGCCAGGGGTGTAAGAGCAGAGAGCCCTGGGCCTCCCTCGAGGACCCCCGGGGCTCCCATGACCAGGCCTCATGGTGGCACCGCCTCCTCCTGACCTTTGCCGCAGCGCCCTGTTATGTAGGGGGTCACCCCGCTGCCTTGCTGGGCTCAAGCAGTCCTGGGCATTGGTGAGGTGCCCACTGTGAGTTCCAGTCTCCCGCCTGGTGACAGGCGCTGAGGGTGCGGACGGCCAGCACCACAGCTCTGCAAATAATCACAGCAGGAAGGCTCACCCTGCACTGGGCACGCGGGCACCCCTGACCGCACCCCACCTCCTCCACAGCCCCTGCGGAGGACTCATGGCTGCGTCAGGGCCCCTGGACGGGAGGGGGTGCCCGCAGGCCGTGCTCAGTCAGCTCACACAGGTGCTCCGAGCCCCAGGCTGGGCCAGGTCCGGCTCCCCCCACGGTCACCGGTGAGCCCAGGCTCCCTGACACGGGCCACACAGCGACACCTGGGAAGCAGAGCCAGCTTCGCGCTCACCTGGCGGACCGAGAGCCGGAGGACGTCACTGCTTCGGGACAGGCAGCTGCTGAACTGCAGGACCGAGTCTTGAGCAGACAGAAGGACTCACGTCTGACACGGCTTCCACCTGCTTTCCCTGGAACGGCGATCCCCAGGCTGCCCTCGCTGTGGGCGTCTTCCCCCGCCGCGGGCGCTGGCCCTGGGGGCCGTGTGTCAGCACTTGTTCCAAACACACAGAGATGAGGTTCTTCCGTCTGGGGGGCTCACAGCTGGAATCGGGGTCACACGGCGTGTAAGGAAATCATTATGTTTGTGGACAAATCTTTGGTGATAAGATGTTCATTGCAACATACCTTATAAAACGGAAAAATTTAAAACAAAAAGACACATTTAAATAAATTAAGGCACTCTGAGATGAAATACGAGAGTCAGAAAAGTGTCGGGAAGGGACCAGAGGGGAGGTCTGGGCCCCAGAGGCCGTGGGTGTCCGGCGAGGAGCGAGCACGGAGCCCGGCCGCTCCCACGGCGCCTGCGTCCTGAGTGAAGGCCCCTCGCGAGGCTGCGTCTCACACTTTCAGGATCACGCACAGGTGTCAGGGGACGTGGATGTAAGTTCCCGCCTACGGGAGGCAGACAGACAGACGTGGACGGGTAGGAAAGGTCCACAGAGGTGTGTGGTGTGTGGGTTTGGGGAGTGTTTTCCAGTCTCTCCCTAACTGACAGTATCTTTGTTCTGGGCTTTTGTAACAAGAAAAATCACCGTTGTTGTGAGCAGTGAGCTGTGTCCGCACGGCCTCCGTGCCAGGGCCCACGGCCTTGCCGGAACCCTTCCCGGGAACCCCAGGATTTCACCAGAGCTCGGCAGGGCGGCCCCTGGGACTGGCTGACGTTTGTCAACGTCTTGGTTGAAAGTTCCCCCCGGGGTCACACCAATCGTTTCAAGCACTTAAAAAAGGTGGTTTGTCCTTCTTTTCTTCCTTTTCCGTTTCTCCCCTTCCCTCCCTCCCTCTCTTCCTTTCAACTTTGTGCGTTGTTTCTGTTATAAAACGGTGGCAGTAGAGGGGTCCCCAGCACACTTCCTTTCCCTGCTCTCGCCGGGAGGGTGGGGACGGGGAGGGACCACGGCTGCCTTCCCTGACTCACCCGTGACTCAGACACTGAACAGCAACGTCAGCGAGATCCCAAACGGGAGACGTTGTGTTGAATCGAAGGGTTGCTGTTGTTTTTGGGCGGTCCGTGATCCGTGCACGTGGGCTTCCGGCCCTCGGGACGGTCTCGCTGTGCTCCTGCAGCCAGCCAGCCCCGGAGGAGGAGAGGACACGCTGCCCGTCCAGCCAAGCACGCAGACTTGCCCCAGAATCCCGGGCACTGGGGCCGGCCTGTGCCTCTGTCCAGGAGCCCAGGAGGGACTGTCTCTTCTTCTCAGGGGACGAGGCCCAGCAGGACCTGCCCACTTCCCCCAGCCTCAGGCTGGCCGGTCCCCACACATGCAGTGGCAGGTCCCCTCATGTCTGGACTTGCCCAGACACGACAGAGGGACGGCCCTGCGGAGGCGCAGGGAGAAGAGGCCTCAGGACAGACCAACCCAAGGACACCTTGACCTCAGACTTCCAGCCTCCACTCGGAGAGCGGTATTTGTCACAGCCGCCGGCGTCAGTACAAGGGCATCAGTGCTTCCTTGGTGGGGGAAGGAGGGCTTGGGAACACGGAGAAGAAGAGTCTTCGTCTGTGTCGATCCGTTGAAATTTCCACAAACTTGTTTCCTCCTCTTACTCTCCTTATCATCCAGGGAGAGAGAGGAGAGGCAGGTGTGGGCTCCTGGAACGTGGGCTCCTGGAACGTGGGCTCCTGGAATGTGGCTCCCTGGAACGTGGGCTCCTGGAACGTGGGCTCCTGGAACGTGGCTCCCTGGAACGTGGGCTCCTGGAACATGGCTCCCTGTAACGTGGGCTCCTGTAATGTGGGCTCCTGGAACGTGGGCTCCTGGAACATGGGCTCCTGGAACATGGCTCCCTGTAATGTGGGCTCCTGTAATGTGGGCTCATGTAACGTGGGCTCCTGTAATGTGGGCTCATGTAACGTGGGCTCCTGGAACGTGGGCTCCGGGAACGTGGGCTCTTGGAACGTGGCTCCCTGGAATGTGGGCTCCTGGAACATGGGCTCCTAGAACGTGGGCTCCTGGAACGTGGATTACTTCCAGGTCTTCACTGGGTGCCCTTAGCTACCTTCAGGCAGGGACACATCCCTGGCAGTGGATGCTGGCCTCCAACTTGGCTGTACTTAGGACCACAGATGTTTTCTAACCTGTTGTGCAATGAGCTTTCTTACCTGAATCCGCCTGGCAAGAGGCTGCTAGGACCTCGCCTCAACCTGGCCCCAAGCACTGGCCACGTGGCGGCCACGCGGCAGCCACCCCGGCTTGGGAGGCTCCAGCACAGATGGCTTCCCTGACCAGAGCGCCTCCCCTTCCAGTAGGACCCACGCCTGAGCTACGGGCTCCCTCCTCCCAACGAGGCAGCGCCACGGGTGACTCATCACGCTTCTGCGGAAATGGTTGCTGGCAGTTCTTGATCTCCTCACATTCCAGGCATGGGCTCGGCCACGCAGTCTTCACACCACTGCACAGAGGACCGTCATTCGCATCTTCTCTGCGCAGATGTAGGTCCCAGAACGGGCCCACGCTCTGGACGCCCACGCTCTGTCCCTTCCCTGCACCTCGGGGCCGACTCCATCCCTCCCATCGGCACGTTCTTGCGAACCTGGAGGCCGCCCAGCCTGGCCGAACTGGCATCAGCCACGTGGGAGGCTGGCGGGTCAGGCGTCCAGGTGCTGAAGACGAGACGCAGCGAGAGCCCGTCACTGCGGGGACCCCCCCCCCGCGGCTGCTCCGGAGGGTCAT
Source organism: Tadarida brasiliensis (assembly GCA_030848825.1). Classification (NCBI taxonomy): domain Eukaryota; kingdom Metazoa; phylum Chordata; class Mammalia; order Chiroptera; family Molossidae; genus Tadarida; species Tadarida brasiliensis. Next base: position 111,083,005 of record CM061262.1, on the reverse strand, counting down.
CCACACCCTGTTTCTGCGTTGGTGCCAACACCTCCCCCAGGTTGAGAAGTGCGCCCTGGGCCAGGCGTGTGCGGTTACGCAAGGCTGGAGGCACTGCTCAGAGGCGGTGCTGCCGGGACACGCGCGGGGCTGGTGGGGAAAGGTGAGCATGCAGGTGCAGACAGGAGGGAGCGTCGATCGTCTGGAGGTTTGCCGAGTGGGCTGGGGGCCCGGAGCACCCATGGCACCGTGGGGCGGGGGGCGCCTTCCCTCCAGCTTCCTGTGGGCATGTCTCCTCGTCAGCGCGTTCCCTGACACCTTCAAACAGCTGGCTTGACAAGTGCAGCAAAGGAACAGCACACACATCACCGTGAAGGTCACAGTGTCTCCTGCCATCCAAGCACCAAGGACAGTGACCCTCTGACCAGAACACGCATCGGGTCACGACAACAGAGCACCCAGACTGGGGCTCAACGTGTCTCCGTGTCCAGAGGCTGGCGGTCCACGGCCAAGGTGCTGCTGAGGGTGCGTCCTGGGTCTTGCTGAGCCCTTGTGCGGGGGGAGGGGCGAGGAGCTCTGTGAGGCACCAACCCCATTCATGGGGGCCCCAGCCCATGACCTCATCGCCCCCCAAAGACTGCACCTGCTAACACCATCACCTTGGCATTCAGGATTTCACCATGTAAATTCTGGGGGCACAGCCAGGGAGACCACATGAATCTTGGAAGGTAGCCTGAGGGGCCTAGTTCATGGTCGCTCCCCCTCCCATCCCCAGTGAAGATGCTAAGACACCCACGGCCTCTGTCCGCACCGTCGCCGAATGGCTCTGCCCGGAGGGCTGTGGACGAGGCTGTGTGACCGGCTGGGGTCACGCCGGACCTGGGGCCCAGACTTCCCCTCAGGTCCCTTCCCGACACTTTTCTGACTCTCGTATTTCATATCAGTGTGCCTTAATTTATTTAAATATTTTTTCGTTTGAAAATTTTCCCTATTGTAAAGTATGTTGCAATGAGCATCTTATCGCCAAATTTTTGTCCACGAACATAATGATTTCCTTACACGCCATGTGACCCCCAATTCCAGCGGGTGCCCTGACCGGGAATCTCACCGGGACCTCTCAGTCCATGGCCGATGCTCCATCCACTGAGCCACACCGGCCGGGCTCAAGTACGTTTTCTTCCTTGGTAGCAATTACTAAGATTTTATTTCTATCAGGTGGTGAAGTCTAAACTCCACAGACTCTGAAGAGGGAAGTCTCTCGGGTAACTGAGTCAACACGAGGTCGCGGGAGAGGGGGCCGTGTGCTGGGAACGAACCCCACGCTGGGGAGGGTTGCGGGGGAGGACAACGGGGCAGGGTGCAGCTGACTGCAGCCGAGTGTCCGTCGTGTAGTCTGCTTTGCATTTGGAAAAGCCGATCTTGGTTTAAATCCCAATTCTGCTTGTGAGAACACATGTATCTGAGCAAGTGACTGAACTTTTTCAAGCCTCGGTTTTGTCTGAAAAGTAACGGAGACAGTACCCCCCAGCTTTCTGAGGCTGCTGTGACGAGAACATGAGAGCAGATGTGGGGACCGGGCCCCTCGCGCTCAGACGTCAGTCCCACGGCCGCTACTCTGTGCCACGAGGTTCCAGAGTTCGTGAACCACGGACACGGAGTCGAGGATCCAGTGCAGTCCACGTCCAGGTCTCCCCCCCGTGGAAACCCCTTTCCCTCCAACCTGCAGGCGGACACAGCCGCTTCTGGGCAGGAGACGGCACCGCACGGGGCCACGCAGACTCGCCCACCACCCTTTAATGAAGGTCTGCGGACCGAGCCGTGGCATCCTGGACTCGCCGTCCACGCCCACTTCCACGGCGCAGCGGTGGGTATGATCGAATGAGCCGTTTCATCCACAGCTACGGTGGGGCCTCTGGTCCTGACGGCAGGCTGCCCCTGGCGAGGACTCCAGGTCTTTGCCAACAGGACATCCAGGTGTCCACGAATCCACGACGTCTTTGTCTATTTTAAATCTCACTGCGGGAGGGAAAGACCTGTCTGGTGACCCGGAGCACAGTGGGGACCACACGTCTCTGGCCTCCTGTCTGCTCCGCTTTCCGCCTGAAGGACGCACTCGCTGGGCCGCGGTCGTCCGAAGACGCCTGCCTGAGGTGCCTTTTCCGGCGGGTGAAGCCGCCCCCGCCTGGCTGATCCTCCCGGGTCACCTGCCCCTCGCATCCCATCGTCAGGCGCCCCGATGACAGCGAGCATTGACCAGCATCTTAACTCACCCATTTATTTGTAGGTTCCTGACTTGACAAAGATCAAATTGACCCTCTGTCACTCCAACCCACGGGGTCGGAGCCCAGACACCGCTCCCACTGAGTCAGGGTCCCGAGAAGCCACCTGCTTGCAGGGTGGAGGTGGGGGCTGTGTTCTCACCGGGGAGGTGTTTAGCTTCACTCTCAGTTCTGAGCAGAATAAATGTGACGGGCAGTGAGCTGAGAGACACACTGGGGTCCCTTTGTGACCTCGCCGTGCAGAAGGCAGTGGGAATGCCTTCCCCAAGGGGTCACGGCCAGCATCCCCAGGACGTCTGCGCCAGCGTGCCCCTGGGGAGCCCCGACTGACGGACATCCCTCCAAACAATGGATCAGCACTGCTCAACAGTCGAGATGGTGACGTGAGGGAGCCTGAGGGACAGGCTCCGGTGACAGGAGGCCACGTCATGTCACATGGCCCGGGGAGGGGACACAGGTCCCTGCTGTGACATCAGGGTCCGTGCTATGACATCAGGGTCCGCGCTGTGACACGGGGTCCATGCTGTGACATCAGGGTCTGTGCTGTGACACGGGGTCCATGCTGTGACATCAGGGTCTGTGCTGTGACACTGGGGTTTGTCCTGTGACACGGGGTCTGTGCTGTGACACGGGGTCCGTCCTGTGACACGGGGTTCGTCCTGTGACACGGGGTCTGTGCTGTGACACGGGGTCCGTCCTGTGACACGGGGTTCGTCCTGTGACATGGGGTCTGTGCTGTGACACACCTCCATTCACCTGCTTGTCCACCCCAGGCCCAGGGTCCCCTTGGTCCTTCCCTCCCCCGGCCCTCACACCAGCGCAGGGATCACACTTTGTTCGGAGCCCCACCAGGTGTCCTCTGCCCCGAGCCCCCTGCCCACGCTGCACCAAGGCACCTTTCTCTCCCACCTCCTCCAACAATTCCCAGGCTGTGGCCAGTGACCTTTGAACTGCCTCTCATCCTGCCCGTCCCTGACCGTCCCTCTGTACCCACACAAACCACCTTCAGTCTGGCCTCCAGAACCTTCACAGATCTGCTGCCTTCCCTCCTGGGGAGGGTCCCCCACCCACGGTGCGCCCAGGGCAGCCTGTCTGGTTGGTTGGTGTGCCCCCGGGGGGTGGAGGGGCGCTGACGGTGCCTCCAGACAGAGAGGCTGATTTCTGCGTCCACATCTGAGTGGAGCTTCCCTCTGGGCCACGGGCTCTGGTCTGGAGGGACGCACCCAGGGTTGGTTCCCCAGTCCAGCCCTCGGAGGGCAGGAGGGGGCCTGAGGGTCGTCCCTGGATGGCCCGGCGGGCCAGCACGGAGGCACCCGGAGGCTCCTCGCCCTCTCGGCCAGCGGTGGCGTGTGCGGTTCGCACAGGGACGTCTGCCACCACCCGTGTCAGTGGTCAAGTGGCAGGAAGCAGCTCCTCGGTGGCTGCTGAGGGGGCCCAGCTGCTCCGCACAGCCCGAGGTGCCAAACTCCGGGTCATGTTTTTGGAATGGAATGTTTTAATTGAGATATTTAGCTAAGATAAACAAGGCTTTTCATAATGTCGTGTTTGCTGGAAAGTGGGGAGCTTGGAGGCCTCCAGCAGGCGGGGCGAGGAGCCATCTCTCAGAACGAGCTGAGGCCGCAGCTGGGAGCGGGTGGGGGGGTTGAAGGGGAAAGCAGCGGCCACCAAGCCGACTTCTCCAGAGGCTCCTCTGTGGGGCAGGTCCCCGGGCGTGTGTGCAGCTCCCAGAGTCTGCCCACCTCGGCCTGGGCCCATACCCCGAGTCTGCCCACCTCGGCCTGGGCCCGTACCCCCAGTCTACCCACCCGGCCTGGGCCCGTACCCCGAGTCTGCCCACCTCGGCCTGGGCCCGTACCCCGAGTCTGCCCACCCGGCCTGGGTCCGTACTGCAGGTCGGGCCCAGCGGGGAGGCTCTGGGCCAGCGGAGGGCCGGGCAGAAGTGCCTGCCTGAGAGCCAGCGTCCTGGGCAGGCCGAGCTGGCAGCCAACAGGGTGGAATCAACAGTCTGGGAAGGTGCCCAGGCCCTCACCTCGCTCGGGGTGCTCAGTTTGGACACACAGTTTGGCTCCAATAAAAAACCATAATAATGAGTGTTTCCCTTGAGCTGTTTGTAGATCCTCAGAGGCTCAGGAAGGGGAGCGTCAAGGTGCTTAAAGTAAACAAGATGACTGTTTCCATCTTAAACATCGAGAAATAGCCTTTTAAAGACACTGTTTCCTTTTAAAGGGGCCCGTTTGAGCGCGCCCGGTGCAGAGGTTCCTGGAGAGCGGTGGGTGCTCTGTGGGGGCCGCATGGCCACAGGCTCATCGTCGACTTTATTCGCTGTGAGGAGTTTCTGGGACAATCACGTATCGTTCACTTAAAGTGGCTGTTTAGGAGGCACGAGGGTAATCTGTAGCAGATCCACAAACGAGCCTCAGGGCGACATCCGGGGGCGCCCACTGACCAAGGTCCCTGCTCAGCGAGCCGTTCGGATGTTTGGGGAGCCAGCGGGACCCCTCGCAACCCGAGGACGGAAATGAAGCCACGGGGAGAGTTGTTTCCTTCACTGTTGCTTCAGGTTCTCACGGTCAGTGAGCTGTTTGTGGGGAAGAGCTTTGCCGAGCCCCAGAGGCCGGGCAGCAAAGCAGATGCTGGGCTTTCTTTGTTGTTTAATCCTCACCTGAGGATATTCTTCTATTTATCTTCAGATAGTGGGAGGGAGGGAGAGAAGGAGAGAGAGAGAGAGAGAGGGAGAGAGAGAAACATCGATGTGAGAGAGACACATGGACTGGCTGCCTCCCGCACGACCCTGACCAGGGTCGGGGATGAACCGCAACCGAGGTACGTGCCCTTGACTGGAATCGAACCCGCGACTCATTGGTCCAGGGGCCGACGCTCTAACCGCGGAGCCAAACCGGCCAGGGCAGATCGCTGGGATTTTTAAAGCTGCAAAGAAAAATCTGAGGGCGCAGTACGTGAAGGTAACTCCGCCTCTTCGTGTGTGCCGGCCCCTGAACTAACACAGCGCAGCAATGTGAAGGTTTTGACGCTTCGTGCGGTTCTCGGACACGTTTAATGAAAAGCGAAGTACACTTTGTATCACTTGCTAAGTGAGAGGCTATGAATGTAAGTGAAGGTCCTGTTTACGTGAACTGTATGCGCGTACTCAACAACAGACACATGTAACGAGCTCACTTCTCACTGCGACTTCTTTTCCACACGCCTCCCAGAGCTGACGGACAGTGACCAGCCGAGGCCTGGGCAGGAGGGACGTGGGGTTCCCGTGAGTCCCGGCTTATCTACATCAAGGAGCTGCTTGTTGTCTGGGTGACGTGATCTCTTGTTGTTTAGAGAAAATGAACTCAGGGACCCCCAGCACCCGTCCCATGTGCGGAACCTCTGGGCCCCGAGCCGAGGCCTGGGCGGGTGGAGCGGGGGGCGTCCTGTGTCCTGGGAAGTGAGTCTGTGGCGGGGGGTTTTGGTTCCCGCACCTCCCCCTGCCCAAGCTGCTCAGAGGCAGCGTCCAGCAGCCGGGCTCTGTAAATATTTACTGGGCTGTCCAGGCTGCCTGATTTGGGGCTGTTGCTACATCACAAAATAAGCTAGAAAATGAACTGGTAAGTTCCCGAAAATTAAACGTCAGAGGCGCCTGGAGCTCAGGAGAAGCCGTGCTCAGGCCCTGCCCCCTGGCTGCAGGGAGAGTTGGACGAGGGGAAGAGAAGGCAGGTCGGGCCCCCGGGAGGGCCGGGGCCAGGCGGGGTGTGGGGCCTCAGCCCTGGGGCATGGAAGGCATCCCCGACAGCTGCCCCATTTATGAGCCCTTCTCGGGTCCTCTCTACAAAGGGAGAGTCAGCTGTCCACCAACCTGGGGGCACAGACCAGAAGCTTGTGCTCAGACCGGAGGGGCCCCGGGAGCAGCCCTGCGGGGAGGCCACGGGCCCAGGGCACAGAATTTGCTTCAAGGTCTTACACGTGGGCTCCAGGGAATCCTCGCCCGGCGTGGTGGTACGGTAGGTGTGCACACGTGTGCACACATGAAGACGCAAAGGTACACGTCTGTGTGTGTGCATGTGTGTACACACATATGAAGACGCACAGGCGCATATCTGTGTGTGTGAATGTGTGCACATGTGTACCCACATATGAAGACGCACAGGTACATATCTGTGTGTGTGAATGTGTGTACATACATATGAAGACGCACAGGCACATATCTGTGTGTGAATGTGTGCACGTGTGCACACACTTGAACCCTTGTTGTGTCTTGAGGAAGGGCCACACTTTTGGGACTCTGAGAGTGGGGCCAGCTGTGTGGGGCCCTGAGCTGGTGCAGGGGAGCCGGGAGACAGCAGTCCCAGCAGGAAGGCACAGGTGTGGTCCCGAGAGAAAGATCCAAATGTCTGGCTGACGGGTTGTGGCTGAGGGTCTGTCTGCGTGGGAGTGCGGCGGCAGAGACACAGAACTGGACGAGCACCTTCGGGAAGGGTCTGGAAGGTGACAGGTGGTGGGTTTGCTGCGAGGTCCTCGAGAGGCTCCGTGCCCAAGGACTGAGTAACTGACAAACACATGCCCGGTGGGTCCCCTCTGTCAAGCAGTCACCTCGTGTCTTCCTGTGACAGTGGCCTGCAGGCAGAGAGGGGGCTGCTTCCTGGTCCCTGCTCCATAAGGAAAGCCAGTGGGCTCTGAGGGAAGCAAAGGAGAGCTGAGGGTCTCACTCCCACACAGGCCCGAGGGCGGGTGGGCTCCCCTGTCTCCGTGTCTCTGTCTCGGTCTTCATAGCGCAAGGAAAGAACACACCCAGGGACGGTGGGACACAGGTCACAGGACAGCCACGCTCCACGCCCCTCTGCTCCCAGCAGTGGGCTGGGCTGCACCCTCTCTGAGCCTCAGTTTCCTCAAGTGTCAAAAGGTAAAAGACACTGACCAGGCATCTGCAGTGAGGATCGTCAGTGACCCGGCCTGGCGTGGCACGTGGTGGAGAGCCGCGGAGGAACGGTGGGGACGGGGATACTGACCAGGAGCGTTTTCTGAGGATTAGAGCAGTGGTTGGTCCGGGCCCGACTCTATAGGTCACAGTGCTTACGTGTGTGTGTGCGGCTGTGCACGACCCCGTGCACTAATGTGTTAACCCTCACACGTGCTCACAGCTGCAAGGTGAGCACCGCCTCCTCCCGCACCCAAGCGTGGTGCACACCTGCATTCCCTCACCTGAGCGGGCAGGTCCAGGAGCCAGGTATTTGGCATCAGGCACTGCTGCTCTGGAATTCGGCTCTGTGGAGATGACTCAGCATTTCGCCGGTGGAGGCAGGACCTGAGCTGTGGCCTCCGGGCAGACACGTTACCCTGAGACTCCCCAAGGAATGCTGAGGCCAGCTGCTGGAGGTGTCCAGACAAGGGGTCAGGTCTCTCAGTGCAACGCAGACCCTCGGGAAGCCCCGCCCAGCCTCAGCCCTGCTCCCGAGGGCACGGCCTCCGCTCTCCTCTCTCTGCCCTGTGCCTTCCTCGCCTCCCTGCCCATCCTGCTGGGGTTGGGTGCAGCCTGAAAGGAGGGAAGTCAGAGAAGCAAAACCGAACCCCGAATCTCAGCCCCACTGAACGCAAAGAACTGAAGTGAGGTCTGTTCCTGCTGGGAGGTGCCGTGAAGTCCTGGATTCCAGGGGAGAAACAGGCTGGGAGTTATTGGGCCACGCGCAGCTCCCGCGGGGTGGGGGACGGCACAGGGTCGGGGTGCAGGCGCCCTCCTCACAGGGGCGGCCCCGCTGTGGGCCAGCGCCACGCTCCTGGCTGGTGGACACAGTGACCAGGACAGCGCTTTGCTGTGAGGTGCTCGCGCTGTCTCGGGAGGTTGTCCACGGCAGCGACCGCTCACCTGTTTGGAAGGTGAGAATGTTGAGGCTCTCACAGCCTCACACCTGCTCTGGGCTCTCAGCACCTCCGTGGCCGAATGGAAGGTCCCAGCCCCTCCGCCCCCCCGGGCTGGCGGCCGGCTCTCTGCCCAGGCCTGTCTCAGCTTCCTCGGCCAAGCTCTGCGCTCTGCTCCACGCTCTGGGCCTCCCTCGGACCCGGGCACCAGGTGGGCAGAGCTCGTCTGGCAGTGAGTGTCGGGGCCGAGGTGCTCATTGCTCAGCCGAGTCTTCATCCAGACACAGGACAAGGGACTTCAAGGCGTCAGGAAGGCTGGGGTTCTGGACACTTGGCTGTAGTCATGGAACCCCACACGGAAAACCAAGGACCAAACAGGAACTGAGACCCTCCTTAGTGACAACACTGAGGACCGGGACTCACCCCCCTGCGCCGACCACAGGTGAACCACGTCCCACCTGAGAACTGTGGTGCACACGAGAACCGGGGTCCCCACGAGAACCGGGGTCCCACATGAGAACTGAGGTCCATATGAGAAACAGCTGCTGGCTTTGGGCTGAAATCTGGGTCAGGAGGTCAGTGTCCTGTCGCCGAGGCTGGACTGCTTCCGGGGGAGGCGGGGGCACCATGCGGCTGCTTTTTATTAACTAAGCAGTAACGTTTTGAATAAAATACTATTGTCAGTTCAAAAGCAGTTTCATACACAATTCTTTGTTATTCGTCCCCGTGTCCTGGTGAGCTCAGTTATGTTTATCCCCATTATACGGTGGAGGAAACGAGGCTCAGAAATTTACCCCAAATCCCTAACAGCCTGGTCGATTCTTTAATCCTCACCTGAAAATATGTCTTTATTGACTTTTAGAGAGAGGAAGGGAGAGAGAGAGACATGGTTCAGTTGCCTCTGGTACACTCTCCAACCAGGACTGAACCCGAAACCTAGGTATGTGCCCTGACCGGAAATCGAACCCGCAACCTCTCTGGCGTAGGGGACGACGCTCCAAACAGCTGAGCCGCCGGCCAGGGCTGCTGGCCGTGTCTCCGGTCACACCCTGTGACTTCACTGTGGCGCACTCAGAAAGCGAAGGCAAGACAACAGTCCGCAGGTTGGGCCAGCGTGCCTGAGGTCCTGGGCACTCCCGCACCCCAGTCGTCCAGTTGTGTAAAGTACACACGACAGGAAATGCTCCGTCCGAGCGTGTCAAGTGCACAGTGGAAGCGTTGACGTTCGCACTGTGGAGCAGCCACCAGCGTCCGCCCCAGAACTCCGAGTCGGCTGGTGTGTGAACACGCGGCAGGTACACGAGCTGGGCACACACATGGCCGCGGCAGGGCGGCCTTCTGCGGTGACCCACCTGGGCTTTATCTGGAGGCCAAGGTGACCTGGACAGAGGCAGCCTTCACGCCTGGAGGGAAGGAACATGAGTCCTGGCAGGTTTGGGGAGGGGAGGCGTCGTGACCTGTTCCCGAGGGTGCTGTGTGTGGGGAGGGGTGCACCAGCCTCGAGTCTGCCCGTCCCAGCTGGACCCTCCCCGCAGGGCCTCACTGCAGCCACTGCCCGTGTCCAGGACACTCTGTCCAGCAAATGACGAAACCACAAAAGCCTGGGACACAACTCCAAGGGGCCGCAGCCCTGGCAGCAGCATCTGTGGGAAGACCCAGCTCCTGCATTGCGCCTGTGGGTGAGTTTGGGGAGATCGCACAGACGGAGCCTCTCCCGACGCCCCCCTGGCGCACCTGCCCCCGTGTGTCTGTCCTCGGAGACACGAGACACGCTCTGATTCACGACCGGCCTGCAGCGGGCCCTCGTCCGAGAGCCCACCCGTGTCCCGAACACAGACCTCCCTTTGGCACCTCTTGGTCCGTGTGGCACAGGAAGGGCAGCAATCTTTGCCAGCTGGAGGCTGCAGACGTCAAGTTCGGACGCGTTGGTGAAATGTTGACTTTGAGTTAAATGCGCAGCCTGAGGGGACGTGGAGATGGCGGCAGGATCACCCACAGCTGCTGCAGAGCCGGGGGGGAGGGGACAGGGAGGTGGGCAAGGTGACATCCAGAGGGGCTGCCCTGCCGGAGACCCACCTGCCCCCCAGAGGCCCGGGGCCGCCCACGGGCAGAGCGCCAAGCTCAGGCCTGGAGTTTGGGGCCGAGGGTCAGAACAGGAACAGGGGCTCCTCCCGGGGAGCCCAGCCTGAGCACACGGCCAGCCCCTGCCCGGTTCGCGAGGTCAGGTCAGAGCTCGCCCCAGGCCCCGGAGCCCCTGGGCAGGGACGAGCCTCGAGCCCAGGCCACCCAGAGGCCACACATCGGGGGGCTACGAGCAAGGGCTCCTGGTGTGGTCTTCTCGCCACGTGTCGGCCCTGCGGCTCTGATGTGGAAGGAACACGGTGGGTTCAAGGGTCGAAATCTCTGCCGTGAACGGACACGGTCACCAGGAAGCTCCCTGCAAACCGGCTTCCACGCTTTGGTCAACATGAACCAGTCGAACTGTCAGCATTCAACTGCTTCGCTCCACAAAACGACCGTTTTGGTGACTGACTGTTGTTAAGGTCATTTCGTAGAATGCAGAGGAAAGAGAACCAGTGGAGAGCACAGGGTTTCCTCCTGAAGGTGCCCTGGAGTTTCCCTCCACACAGCTCTCTGCCGGGCGAGGTCCCCGCGGTGGCATCGGTGTGACTGACCCATCTGCGCCCGCCAGGGTCCACGCCCTGTCCGCCCACGCTGTCCTGCACTGTCCAGGCTGACTGGCTGACCCACTGGCTGCCGTCTATTGATTTAGGAAGGTGTAGAGGCCAAGGGTCCGAGTCGAGGGCAGATGGCCCTGCGTTCGCATTGGGGCCAGACCCGGGCCTGGGTTCTCTGGTTGACCGCCGTGAGCCTTTGCCCCCACCCTCTGACAAGGTGCTTGGGGCGAGGGACCTGGGCAGAGCAGAGAGGCAGCAGGTGGGAGGGAGCACCAGCAGCCAGACCACAGGCCATCTACTCTTGCTTCTGAGCCTTTGAGCCACCTGGAGGGGCACCCAGGGGTCCTTCCCGAGGGTCCTTCAACTCACATCCAAGCTGCCTCTGTTGCAGAGGGACTTCCCCCGCCCCGGGCTCTGCGGGTCTGTGCACCTGTATCAGAGCAGAGCGTGGGCCCTGAGGGTGCAGATGGGCTCACCGTGTCCTTAGCAACCAGCACTGCTCCCGGGAAGTGTGCACAAATGTGCTGGATGGACAAGTGGACGTACGTGTGGACGGGTGGACGTATGGGTGGACGGGTGGACGTATGGGTGGACGGGTGGACGTATGGGTGGACGGGTGGACGTATGGATGGACGGGTGGACGTATGGGTGGACGGGTGGACGTATGGGTGGACGGGTGGACGTATGGGTGGACGGGTGGACGTATGGGTGGACGGGTGGACGTATGGGTGGACGGGTGGACGTATGGATGGACGGGTGGACGTATGGATGGACGGGTGGACGTATGGATGGACGGGTGGAGGTATGGGTGGACGGGTGGACGAATGGATGGACGGGTGGACGAATGGATGGACGGGTGGACGAATGGATGGACGGGTGGACGAATGGATGGACGGGTGGACGAATGGATAGACAGGTAGATGTATGGATAGACAGGTGGACGAATGGATGGACGGGTGGACGAATGGATGGACAGGTAGATGTATGGATGGACAGGTGGACGAATGGATGGACGGGTGGACGAATGGATGGACGGGTGGACGAATGGATGGACAGGTGGACGAATGGATGGACAGGTGGTGGAAGACAAGGTGAGGTGGTCCATCTGTGCTGGCTCAGAGACGGTGCAGTCGAGGAACTGTGCTGAATCCCTGCGGGCAGGGGCACCACCCCTCACACCCCGACATGAGGAGTCACAGTTTCTGCGCAGCCTGTCAGCCCCTGCCCCGTGGCACACAGCTGACTTGTTACCGGGTTGCAGTCTCAGATTCCGCACCGTTTGTCCTTTTCAGAGCCCATCGCCCTCCCACAAAACCTGCAAAGCTCCTATTTTGTTGCTTGAAGGCTGAGCTCCAGAGAGAACGACTGTCCTTCTCTGCAAGCAGAGAGAAGAAGCCTCTCACTGAGCCCCCTGCAAGGGCCCTGTGCCCTCTCCTGTGCCACGCATGTCAGTGCCCCACGTGGGGCCATGGACAGGGACCCCAAGGCCCGTGCCCCTCTGCCCACCAGGCTCTCAGGACCCTCCCCCCACACAGTCCCGGGGAACCGCGACATGCTCACCTCGGCAGCAGCCTGGCACAGGGCTCTGACTCCACTCATGCCAGCCGGTGACCGTGGGGCTGGGAGCTGGGGAGGGAGTTGTAACCTGCTGGACTCTGCTTCCTGGGCAGAGCCGTCGGGCCCATGCTGGCCTGGGCCCCTTGGGGGGTGGGGTGGGTGAGGGGCAGCCGTGTCCCTGGCTGGGCCTCCAGTTTTGAGTCTCAGTGTTATCGTCACATGTGGTTTTACCAACTGTCGCAAAAAGACACGAACACGATGGCGAGACCGCACTTTCCTGTCGGGGCACGTTCACAGGTGTGTCCCCCCATCAGAGCGCACGGCCCGTAACGGTGCGGACGGGACACTGATGCACCTTGTGACTCTGAGGACTCACTGTTGGACCACGGCCTCTGGTTCCGAGGGCGGGTGCTCACAGCCCTCGTGAGTGCTCTCCCCCACAGACACGCCGGGCAGGGAGCTGGGAGAGGCCGCGTCCCCCTTCCGGGAGGCTTCCCGCGGTCCCTCCAGCACCGGGCTTGCATACGGTGAGGGAAGGACAGACGGAGGGCGGAAGGCAGGAGGGAGGGTTGAGGGTCAGGAGGTCGCACTCTGACTTCACCTTCCCTGTGAAGCGTTAGGCTGGGACTGGACACTCCCTGGTCTCTCCTCCCGGGGTCACGGTCGGTTGTCAGCCGGAGGGGCCGGAGCCCTCTGTGGTTTTGTCCGACTGCAGGCTCCCGGGCCGGTGGTGGGAGCGATTTAGGGCCGGGCTCTGGGGTCGGACAAGCCCGTGGACACGTGTGGGATGGCACGGGACCGTGAACCACCAGACGCTTGGAAGCCAGCCCACCTGCTCGCCCTGTGACCGCCGTGCCGAGGGACGGTCACTGGGAGGGCCGTGAGCAGGATCAGACAGGGTCCGAGGTGGCACGGCAGGCCGGGCTCCTCACCTCCTGGGTGACCCCAGGTGTCAGCCTTGGGACGGAAGTGAGGCTGGCGCCTGGGCACAGCCAGAGCCAGAGCGGTGCCTCTCCCGGGCGAGCCTCTGACTGAGAGGCGCCCTGGGGCCACCGCCGGGCCGTGCCCACCTGGCCCAGGCCTGGGTGTGGTGCTGCTGGTGACCCTCTCAGTCCTGTCTCTCCCCTGCAGCCTCACACCCTTGGAGCCGAGCGGCGCCCAGGAGTTCTCCTGGCTTGTTGCCTCCGCAGTCCCCCCGCCTGCCTGCGCCAGCTCAGCCCCCAGCCCCTCCCACTCCTCCCACTCCAGATGGCCACAGGGAGCTGCCTGGCAGCCACACGGGTCTCTCACGGTCCCTGAATGGAGATCTTTACCCTCTGCATTTGCCTGAGCTCTCCTCGCCCTCAGCAAACCCTCCCCCGCGGGACCCGCGCCCTGGCCCTGGGGGCTGAGCCCAGTTCCCGTGGACTGGTCGGGGTCGAGCCGTTGGCCAGGTCCGGCCACGTGCTGGCCTGTGAGGTACTTGAGGTGATGACCACACCTCTGTCTACTGTACCCAACACAATACCTGAGCTACGAGAGACCTCGAGAAAGGGGTGCGGACAACGGCTGTGTGTTCCGGCCTCATCTCGGGGAAACGGAGCTGTCCCTGGGAGTCACGGGGCCTCGGAGCAGGGAAGCCGTTTACAGGGTGACGGCACCAACGCTGGCTGGCGGGAAGCGAAGCCCTGGGTCTCCGAGGGACTTTCCAGAAAACCCAGAACTGGGAACTGGATGCCGTTCCGAGGAGATTGCGTGTTTGGCAGCTCCGGTCTCGCTGGTGTTCGCAGTGAGCAGCTGGCTTCGCTGAGAGCAGGGCCCAGCGCACCCGAGCAGCCTGCCCAGCGGCTCGGCCGAGGCCGGGCTCCGACACCTGCTAAGGAACAGCTCTGCGTTCCCGGCTCGCCGTGACTCAGCTTCCTTTCCAGATGGAGACTCGCGCCCCAGCACGTCCTGGTGTGGCTGTGCGCCGTGTGCTGGCCCAGCTGCTGCTCGCACGCGGCCTGTCAGTCCTCACGGCGAGTCTGCGGCTTCCGTCCCGCTGGCACCACGGTGTGCAGGAGAGAGACGGACCTGCAGACAGGCCGGCGGGCGGTGCAGAGCCGTCTGCAGGGTCTCGTCCACAGTCAGCCACAGCCCTGCCCTGTTGGGTTTTCGGTCAGTTTCCACTAGGTGCGATTTCCAACCCAGGTCCTGATGTTTTCAGAATGAGGACGGGGGGGTCTTCTCCTTGCATCCAGAGGGTACTGTCTTGGTGGTCTACCCCAGACCCTCTTGCAACTTCACCTGCGACGGGAAGTCACCAGCACAACTCTTTGTGGTGACGACCTACCCACAAGTTTGAGAAAAAGAGACGACAGTACGTGCTGTCGCTGTCGAGAAGGCTCACAGGAGCCCCATCTCTCCTACTCTCCAAACCACACCCCATGCCGTGTTCTCCACACCTGGGCATGATGGGGAGACCTTGGAGACACCCACAGCAAGGACACCTGACCAGGATGCATTTCCTCTAACAGGAGCCTAGCCACCCACTCCTATGACCCTGAGGCTCCTCAGATCCACTGCCTTTGGCCACATCAGAAACACTACAATCACTGAGGAAGGAGGATCTCTCCATCTCCAAGTCACTGAGGAAGGAGGATCTCTCCATCTCCAAGTCACTGAGGAAGGAGGATCTCTCCATCTCCAAGTCACTGAGGAAGGAGGATCTCTCCATCTCCAAGTCACTGGTGAAGGAGGATCTCTCCATCTCCAAGTCACTGAGGAAGGAGAATCTCTCTATCTCCTCAGCTGCTGAGTGAAGAGAATCCATCCTCGTCCATGGTTGCTGAAATACGAGAGTGTCCTTCCTAGCCCAGACGAGGGTCACCACTTTGCCACAGTCAGTGGGTCACGAGCCCCACAGGTGGCCCGGGTGGGATTGCTCCAGGATGTGTCCCTGCAACCTGTGAAGGCCCTTGGACACGGGTGACATCATCACCAGGGCTGGCCCAGGGCTGGTGCTGGTTCAGCCTCAGGCGGGCGGGTCCTTCAGGGCCTCGGTCACGGTCCTGCTCTGGCCGCAGGTGCTGCCGTAGCGTCCACCACAAAGAACGAGGAAACACTACCCCTCTTCCTGTCCCCCTCGAGGTCTCCCTGGTCGTTCTGATCTGCCTCGACTCTTCCCAGTTGGCTGGGCCTGTGTGTGATTTGTCTCTCTGCCAGTGCAAACCAGGAGCGTCCTTTGGAGAGGAAAGGAGCAGCTTTCTCCATCAAGGAAGCCTCCAGTGCCGCCCGGGGACCTCCCGCCGACCCTGATGGCAAGGCCACCGGCCCTGTCTGTGCTCCCCGAGAACCGGCCCCGAGTGTCCTGGGGCGGGCGGGGCGGGAGCCACCTCCCGGGGAAGTGTGCAGGCCCAGTGGGGGGCCAGCCATCCTGGGGCGGGGCAGGGGGGTCCACAGGATGAACGAGGAGTTTCTTATCTTTTCCTGAGATTCTCCTGCTGGCAAAGGTGGCCTTGGATCTCAGGTCGGACCTCAGGCAGAGGTCTCCAGCCCCGTGATGTCCCTGCACCGCAGGGTCACTTCTGTAACGAAGAGTCAGTCACACACCTGCTCATCCACGCAGTCAGGGAGTGTGTCTGTCTCACCTGGCCCTGCATTCCCAGGCCGCTCTCTGCCTGCCCCTTCTCCTTCTTTCCTCCTCTGCCCCTCATTCTTTCTTCCTGGCAGCCCTCCCCCTCCCCTCCCTCCAGTGCCATCCTGGTCACTAAACAGCTGACAAGGACTTAGGACTTACCATCAGTGCGAGCAGAGAGAGGCTCCAGGGGCCTCAGCAGGGCACCTGAGCCAGCTTGGCAGTGGTGAAGTCAGAGGGAGGAGACCTGAAACCACCCCCAGAGGAGAAGCTGGACTTCAGAGAGGCATTGCCCAGCCTCCCCGAGTTCAGTGAGCCACGGTTGTGTTCACTGAGGACTCGCCTCTGTGAGCTCCAGCAGCTGACCACACTCAGGTCCATGTGTGTGCACATGTGTGAGCCTGTGTGCATGCATGTGTGTGTGTGAACGTGCACGTGTGCATATGTGTGTATGCGTGTGAGCATGCATGAGTGTGTGAATGCGCATGTGTGCATATGTGTGAGCATACGTGCATGTGTGAATGCATGCGTGTAAGTGCATGTGTGTGTAGGTGCATGCATGTGTGCAAGTGTGCATGTGTGTGTGAGTGCATGCGTGTGTGCAAGTGTGCATGCGTGTGTGTGCGTGCGTGTATGTGCGTGTGTGTCCGTGTGTCTAAACCCCTAAGGAGAAGACATGGGACAGGTGCCACACCCTGTGGGCCTCGCCGCGGCCTGGTGACTTCTGAGAGGGCCCAGCGCCCAGAAAGAAGCATGGGTTCTGACCTCTGACTTCTTTTTAGTCAAACTGTTAGCTTCCTGATACGAAGGCAGTGCGTACGTACTGTCAAAACCTAAACAATATGGACATGCAAAGTTAGGGAGGAAAACTTCCAGCAAACACTGCCGGCCCTTGGTGGACACCTGCCCAGAGTCCGTCTGGGGGTGTCTGTCTGTCTGTCTGCAAACCACTGTAGGACTACGGCTCTACCCTGTCATGTGAGATAATTTTCTCACTTGGTGATACATAAAAAAGGACTTCATAGCTACCTCCCTTTTAGAATAAATTTTAGAAAGAACCACCTATATTTCCTAAAACCTACAGAAAATGGGTTGATAGGTTGGACTCACTTTTCTCGCCTCCCCAGCGGCAGAGGCCGTAAGAGGAAAGTCCTGTGAGTGTGTGTGTGAGTGTGTGTGTGAGGTGTATGGGAGTGTGAGTGTGTGTGTGTGAGGTGTGAGTGTGAGTGTGTGTGTGAGGTGTATGGGAGTGTGAGTGTGTGTGTGTGTGTGAGGTGTGTGGGCTGTGTGCCTGTATGTGAGGGGTTGGTATGTTTACATGTAATCGTCTTCATTGAGTGACTTCAGGAACCAGGGCACTGTTCTCAGAACCGAGAACACATCTCAGTAAGAACAACACGTTTCTTGTTCTCGTGAAGTTTATATTCTCGTGCGTATGAATTTGGCCACTTCTCAGACATAGAATGCAGATGACAAGGAAAATAAATGCATTTGGTACAAAAGTATTTTTTTTTACAGACGACTTTTGAAATATCAATGAAAAAATTCGGCACCTTCTGTTGTAACCGAACATTTGTGAGCCTGAAGGTGTTATCCTCAGATTTACTGTTCTTTAAACGTTCACCAAAGTTCCCCTAAATTGCTATATTTTCATCTAAAAGAAAGTGGCACATTAATCCAGTATAAAATAAATTTTTCTCTATTACAAAAAAATCCTGGCCGGTGTGACTCAGTGGACTGAGTGTTGTCCATGGACTGAGAGGTCCCGTTCGATTCCCGGTCAAGGCACATGCCCGGATTGCAGGCTCGATCCCCAGTGGGGGGTGTGCAGGAGGCAGCCGATCTGTGTTTCTAGTTCTCTCTCCTTTCCTCTCTAAAAAAATCAATAGAAACATATTTAAAAAAAATTTTTTTTCTCATGGTCTGAATTCAATGTATTAACAGATTTGATTTAAAAAACTAATTCTGTACCTAACACAAAATTCAGAGCTGAACCAACAGAAGAGGGCTGGTGGAGGCGTTGAGCGGAGTGGCCCGTCCACCCCCAGCCTCCTGCCCGTCCACCCTCAGCCCCCTGCCCGTCCACCCCCAGCCCCCTGCCTGTCCACCCCCAGCTCCCTGTCTGTCCACCCCCAGCCCCCTGCCCGTCCACCCCCAGCCCCCTGCCTGTCCACCCCCAGCTCTCTGCCCATCCACCCCCAGCCCCCTGCCCGTCCACCCCCAGCCCCCTGCCCGTCCACCCCCAGCCCCCTGCCCGTCCACCCCCAGCTCCCTGTCTGTCCACCCCCAGCCCCCAGTCTGTCCACCCCGAGCCCCCTGCCCGTCCACCCCCAGCCCCCTACCCGTCCACCCCCAGCCCCCTGCCCATCCACCCCTAGCCCCCTGCCCGTCCACCCCCAGCTCTCTGCCCGTCCACCCCCAGCTCCCTGCCCGTCTACCCCGAGCTCCCTGCCCTGACTCGTGCATTCCACAGCATTTCTGCAGCTTCTGCTGAGCTCAGGATCCCAGAATTTTCTTTCATTTTACTAGAAATTTAGTAAAGGCAGGAATGTCAGTTTCTAGACTCTCCCGAGGTCAATCACTGTCTTCCTGCACACATACCAGCTGTGACTTCTCTCCTTAAAGTCTTTCTGCCTCAGCTCAAGAAACCCCCGGCCTTCCGACCTGAGCGTGGCCAGCACGCCCTCCTCCGGGTGGGACACCCGACAAGTCCTGGGTCACACTGAGTTTCCTTCAAGGGTCTCCAAGAGGCTGACACCGAGAACCGGAAGCCCTCACGCTCTGCACTGAGATCTCTGGACAGACGCCCTAAGAACGCCTCCCCGGGGGTCCGTGGTGTCCAGGTGACCTGCGCCTTGCCAGGAGCCAGGGGCTGGCTCTGTGCTCCGCACACACCAGCTCTTCCTAGAAACACCTTCTTGGTGGTTGTCACTGTTCCCGAGGTCCCCCCAGAGCTGCCCGCTCCGCCCGCCCCCAGGGCCCCCTGAGCACCGCTCTCTCCCGTGTCCCCTGACCCCTCCACGCCCCTTGGTTAACCAGACTCTGGTCTCCGTGCAGGCCGGTGCCTCCGGCAGCTCCCTGTGCTGCTCAAATTAGCGTGTTTCTGTCATCGAGCTCACAAGCAGGGCAACTCCCATTAGGAGATGAAAGGCGAGGGAAACACAGGCTGCCGTGCTGACGCTTAATAAGCAGCAATCAGGGGAAGGCTCGGAAGGATGCGGGCTCATTATCCCTCCAAGGAGCCGGCCAGCGGGCGGCCTGCAGGAGTGAGGCGCCTGCTCTTATCAAGATCCTTGGAGAAATTTCTGGGGCAGCCGCAGGAACAATGACCGGTGTCTATTCTGAGCACGGCTCTGGCTGCTGGGTTACAAGCAGAGGGAAGGCCCGCAGCTACCCCACAACAATACTGAGACAAACAAGGGGTCTGTCCGGACCTGGAGTGGCCCCAGGTGGCCGCCTTTGTCATGCTAATGTCCAGGCGGCTTCTCAAGGTTTCACCTGAGGCTCCTGGGGGGGGGGGCTGTTAGAGACGCCCACCTGGAGCATCCCAGGAGACGGTCCTGCGTGGGGACCCGGCTCATTAAGGCACCTGGCACACGCCTGGCTGTGGCCATCTGCTTGTCACACTCAGAACACTTGATTTCTAAAATCTTAGCGCAGAGTATACAAGATGGGTGGTTTTCCTCCCGGAACCCCAGTCCTCGCAGCTCACTGACGCCCTCTGCCTTGTGGCCCAAAGTCACGTTATCCCCTCAATTCACACGTTCGGTTTCCAGTGAAACACACAGACAAAGGGCAGCAGGAGTCAGCTCACAGTGTTGTCGGCTCACAGTATTGTCGGCTCACAGTGTTGTCAGCTCACAGTGTTGATGGCTCACAGTGTTGGTGGCTCACAGTGTCGTCGGCTCACAGTGTTGGTGGCTCACAGTGTTGATGGCTCACAGTGCTGTCGGCTCACAGTGTCGATGGCTCACGGTGTCGTCGGCTCACGGTGCTGTCGGCTCACAGTGTTGTTGGCTCACAGTGTTGTCGGCTCACAGTGTTGATGGCTCACAGTGTTGTCGGCTCACAGTGTTGTCGGCTCACAGTGTTGATGGCTCACAGTGTCGTCGGCTCACAGTGTCGTCGGCTCACAGTGCTGTCGGCTCACAGTGCTGTCGGCTCACAGTGTTGTCGGCTCACAGTGTTGTTGGCTCACAGTGTTGTCGGCTCACAGTGTTGATGGCTCACAGTGTTGTCGGCTCACAGTGTTGTTGGCTCACAGTGTTGTCGGCTCACAGTGTTGGCAGCTCACAGTGTCGTCGGCTCACAGTGTCGTCGGCTCACAGTGTCGTCGGCTCACAGTGCTGTCGGCTCACAGTGTTGTCGGCTCACAGTGTTGATGGCTCACAGTGTTGATGGCTCACAGTGTTGTCGGCTCACAGTGTTGGTGGCTCACAGTGTTGATGGCTCACAGTGTTGTCGGCTCACAGTGTTGGTGGCTCACAGTGTTGGTGGCTCACAGTGTTGATGGCTCACAGTGTTGTCGGCTCACAGTGTTGTCGGCTCACAGTGTTGATGGCTCACAGTGTTGTCGGCTCACAGTGTTGGTGGCTCACAGTGTTGATGGCTCACAGTGTTGTCGGCTCACAGTGTTGGTGGCTCACAGTGTTGATGGCTCACAGTGTTGTCGGCTCACAGTGTTGATGGCTCACAGTGTTGTCGGCTCACAGTGTTGATGGCTCACAGTGTTGATGGCTCACAGTGTTGTCGGCTCACAGTGTTGATGGCTCACGGTGCTGTCGGCTCACAGTGTCGTCGGCTCACAGTGTTGATGGCTCACAGTGTTGATGGCTCACAGTGTTGATGGCTCACAGTGCTGTCGGCTCACAGTGTCGTCGGCTCACAGTGTTGATGGCTCACAGTGTTGATGGCTCACAGTGTTGATGGCTCACAGTGTTGATGGCTCACAGTGCTGTCGGCTCACAGTGTTGTCGGCTCAGTGTTGTCGGCTCACAGTGTTGACGGAGTGAGCCAGCCCCCCGAGGCCACCCCATGCCCTCCGCTGCATGTCCACACGGAGCCAGGTCTCGGGGGAGTGAGCCCCGGAAGCAGGGCGTCCAGAGAACACGGTTTCCAGCACATTAGGAACACGTGTGGCAGACGTGTACAGGCGGGTGGCGTGCTCTCTGTTAGACATCAAGTCCCATCGCCCTCTGTATCCTCCGTTAGATGGTGGATTGGAGGCCACGGTTTGGGCCACAGTTTGTGCCCCGTCTGTGACGAGTTCTGCGGTCGTGTTCTCCCGTCCCGCACCGTCCAGCCACCGAGGAAAGAAACACCCGTCCGCAGCGTCCTGCGTGCCCCAACCCAGGCCAAGTGTCCAGCCAGACATGAGCCCCGAAAAAGCATTTGATCAACGAGTGAATAAATTAACAAGTGAATATTGCAAAACAAAAAAATGTATACAAACATGCCTCCCCCTCGGTTCACGTGCAGTAACGAGAAGTGACGGGGAGCCCAGTGGCCCCCACCCTCCCACCCACGAACATGCTGGTCTCTGCTGGGAGGGGCGTCTCACTCCCTCACTCAGGGTCTGGAGGGAGGTGGCGTCCCGAGCCCCAGACGGAGCGTGCAGGCCGGCGCCAGGGGGGCCTTCGTCCTGGGCCGTTGCTGTCACTGAACACGTCCCAGGGCTCCGGCAACAGGACGCTGAGGACACCACAGTCCAGGTCTGGTCTGTCCTCAGGGGCTCGGTGTCGGGGAGACCGACCTGGAGCCACACAGTGCTGAGCACTGGGCCAGCCTGCTCGGAGGACTCGCTCCCTGCCCGGCCCCCAGGCCGCTCGCTGTGACCTGGGGCAGAGTTACCCTTCCGGTGCTGGGAACAGGCACAGTCACCAGGGCATGCGCTGTCCTGTGGTCCAACCAGGGCTGGGAACCTTTTCTCTGCCCAGGGCCGTTGGATATTTATAACATCATTCTTGGGCCACACAAAATTATCAACTTAACATTAGCCTGCTCTGTGTGGTCAGGCTTACTGGGTGAGGGTGTGGTTGAGCTGGGATTGCTTTCTCCGGCCGTGTACGGTCCACGGGCCGGACGTCCCCACCCCTGCTCGGCTCAGGGGTCCCTCCTGCAGGTCCTTGTCTGTGCACTGAGAGCCACTTCTCCGTCAGCTAAACGAAGCGTCCATGTTCCTGACACTGGGAAGCCGTCGCCGGCCTCGGAGGCGGGGATGGTTGAGGGCCTGAGCACCTCACCACAGCATCAAGCCTCTAGGGGACTTGGAGGAGTCCCCGCGGCTGTGTGGAGACCCGTGCTCTGAGCCGGTCACGCAGACGGCTAGCCCCGAGAGGCTCTGTGTAGGTCGTGTGTGGGGGCCACGTCGGAGTCAGGACGGCGTCACCCCCGTGGACAAAATGGAGCAGACCTTAGAGGAGAAGGGCCGGCGGACACCGCTAGCACCCTTTACGCCTGGAAACAAATGTCATAGAAAGTACCAGTGCTTTATCTCACCTGTTAATACACCTGCCTGCTTTGCCTCTTCTAATCGTTGAAGGCGGAGTGATTTCTACTACACACGCCGTGAAAACTCAGCATCCCGTCCATTTCGAAGGGCGGCGTTCCGCTGTGTTAGGTCCACTCCCCTCGTCATGCAACCACCTCCAGAACCTCTCCGTCTCGCCAAACAACGGTGTCCCTGGCAGCCAACTCTTCACGCCCCCTCCCCCGCCCTAGCCGCCCCCACGTCACTCTCCGTTCCCGTGAATTTGACTGACCAGGTCCCCCAGAGGATGGGGTCAGGCTCGTCCTTTGTGATTGGCTCCCTGTGCCTGCACAGGGTCCTCGGTGCACGCACACTGGGGCAGGTGTCGGAGTGCCCTCCTTTTGGACTCTTCCCAGGTAACACTCCATGTCTGGCGGGACCGCGATGTGCCTGTCCGTTCATCCTGGCCACAGTGTCGCCGTGAACCTGGTGCACACGTCTCTGGAGCCGGCTTCCATTTCTCTGGGGTATGCTCCCAGCTTTAGAGTTGCTGGAGTCTGTGGTAGTTCTACGTTCGATGTTTTTGGAAACTGCCGTACTGTAGTCCACAGCATTGACCGAATTTTATAACCCCACGGCAGGGCACCCCTCCAGCCCTCCACAGCCTCGCGGACACCGCCTCCTGTCGTCCTGACGACGGCGTCCCAGCGGGTGTGAGGTGTATCTCTGTGGCTTTGGCTTGCATTTCCCTGACGGTGTGTGATGTTGAGCGTATTTTCACACGCTTGTTGGACATGTATGTAGTATTATTTTTGAAGAAATGTCTATTCAGTGTTTTTGTCCATTTTAAAATCAAGTTATTTTTTGTTGTTGAGTTACGAGTTCTTTACATATGCTGGGTGTGAACCCTTTATTACACGTGGTTTGCAAGTATTTCTCTCATGCCATGGGCTCCTCCGGTTCTGTTGACAGTATTTCGAGGTGTGCGGAGCTTTGGTTTCGATAACTCCGACATACCTATTTTCAACTTCTGTTGTCTGTGCTTTTGGGGCACAGCCAGGAAATTCTTGCCAAATCCAAGGTCTTTTACTCTGTTTTCTTCCAGGAGTTTTATAGCATGGGGATTCCTTCAAGTCCATCTTCGTATGTGACGTGATGTAAAGAGCAACTCATCCCCCCTTGTGCGTGCAGAGATCGTTGCTGAAGAGGCTGTCCCTCCCCACAGCGTGGCCCTGTCGAAGGTCACTCGACCTCGTGCTCGAGGGTTTGTGTCTGGGTTTTCCATCGCAACCCGCTGGTCTGTACATCTGTCTTCTGTCAGGACGGCCCTGCTCTGGCCACTGCAGCCTCGCAGTCAGGTGTACAATCAGAAAGTGTGAGGCCTCCACCTTTGTTCTTTTTCGAGATTGTTTTGGTCCTTCGTAGGTCCTTGAGACGCCACATGGATTTTAAGGTGGATTTTTCTCATTTTAGAACAGCTGCCATGGGGTTTTGGTAGAGATTGCACTTTACAAGGCAGGTGCCAGGGGCAGGCAGGTGCCCGACGCAGGGTGAGCCATGGTCCCAGGGGCAGGCAGGTGCCCGACGCAGGGTGAGCCCTGGTCCCAGGGGCAGCAGGTGCCCGACGCAGGGTGAGCACTGGTCCAGGGGCAGCAGGTGCCCGACGCAGGGTGAGCACTGGTCCAGGGGCAGCAGATGCCCGATGCAGGGTGAGCCCTGGTCCCAGGGGCAGCAGGTGCCCGACGCAGGGTGAGCACTGGTCCAGGGGCAGCAGGTGCCCGACGCAGGGTGAGCCCTGGTCCCAGGGGCAGGCAGGTGCCCGGCGCAGAGTGCACTGCTGTCCCTGCCCACAGAGGACCCTGTTCCCCACATCAGAGTTCCCCGAATGCACGGACCACGCCACGTCCACCCATGTGTTCCTTTGTCCTCGTTGCTCTGTTTTTGTGGCTATTCCTTTTGATTCAGACACAATCCCTTCGACACATCTTTAGCCACCATCTGGAACATCAGCTAAAAAACATTAAAAAGGTCTTTCAAATTATTTTGTCTGTAACCCCCAAGGGCACCCTGATGGATCAATGGATGTTTCATCTGTTTTCAATACTGTACACAAATAGAAGTTAATACCCTGTAGCGCACCACACAGGAAAATTGTTTACAGGCCACGTAACCCAGCAGGGAGGCCCCTCACCCAGCAGAGCCCGTATTGGGGTCCAGGCTTGGTGGTCCGCCAGGGCCATGGGAAGACAGGACCTTGAGTCCCAGGGGAGGCCCTGACCACAGCAGGTCCTGGGGAACCGTTATAACGGACCCTACGCGGAGCCCGAGGTGCGCACGCCCTTGCTGGGCCCTGGAGCTTCAGCTGAGAGGACACCCGGGCTCACAGGGACCTTGGCTCCCACTGGCTTCAGACGACAGGGCTGCTGCCTCAGGGGGACATTCTGCTCCCTCCAGCTTCTTGAGACGCGTCCTTGTGGGCAGGTGGCTGAGCTCCCCCCTCGGTGCACACGGCCTGGGCTGACCCCCGCGCCTCCCGCGTCAGGGGACCCGTCTGGGCCATCAGGGCGGTGGGGACGTCCTGGAGGCTTGTGCCCAGTGGACAAAACCAGCTGCTCAACTCGGATCTGTGGGCACAGAGGAGGCGGGCAGAGGACAGAACCGTGGCCACTCACCAAGTCTGCCCACAGCCCAGCCAGTCGTGTGAGCACAGGGGACACAAGGCTGCAAGGCCAGCTGCCGACACAGCTTGGGGGCAGAGGGGCTGGTCTTGGGCCCCTCCTCTCAGCTGGACGTCCCTGGACAAGGACCAGACTCCAGAACTTTCCGTGACACCTCACACAGCTGGGCAGGATACTCTTCATCTCAGGAACCGGACACACTTCCCAGTGACGGCATTGCCACCAGGCCCAGAAGGAGCGCCAGCATTCTGGTTGCCTTTCTAGTCATTGTGTCCTGGGCCACGCTGTCCATGCCGTGTCCGGGCCACGCTGTCCGTGCCGTGTCCGGGCCACGCTGTCCATGCCGTGTCCGGGCCACGCTGTCCGTGCCGTGTCCTGGGCCACGCTGTCCGTGCCGTGTCTGGGCCACGCTGTCCGTGCCGTGTCCTGGGCCACGCTGTCCGTGCCGTGTCTGGGCTACGCTGTCCGTGCCGTGTCCTGGGCCACGCTGTCCGTGCCGTGTCTGGGCCATGCTGTCTGTGCCGTGTCTGGGCCACGCAGTTTGTGCCGTGTTGTGCTGTGGGCCATCTGTTTGCTACACATAGGCCATGTCACCTGGTCTGACTGCAATGAGCGTGGCCTGGGCTTTCCGTGTGCCTCTGGAAGCCCAGCAGGGCTCACCTGCAGCCCCTCTGCGCACACGTGTGAACAGACCCATGCGTGTGGACAGCTGGTGTTGGCTCTGAATCGGAGCAGAAGCGGGACAGGCTCTGAATTAAAATGTCGAGCTGCCGGGTGGGTGCAGGCCGGGAGGAGGGCACAGCAAGCCCCCGAGAGGAGGCTTGTCTCACCTGAGGAGGCTTCCGGGGTTGCTGAGGGCGGGAGGGGCCGGGGTGAGGAGGGCCAAGGGGCAGGGGGCCTGAGTCACACATGTGAGTGGCCTGGGTCTGCCTCTGAGCTGCTGGACCCTCCCCCCTTCACCTGCTGGTGGGGCCTGGGCGGCACCCAGGCCGCTGTACGAGCCGGACAGTTGGGCCTTGGCTGCAGTCCTTGTCCAGAGGTGGACCCTGCTCAGCAAGGCTGACCGCGTGGTGGGCTGAGCCACCCTGGGTGGGGCTTTGTTACGACGACCAGTCTCCCAGACCCGTGGGCCCATGGCCTCATCCTGGGACCACGGGACACGGTCTCCCCACAGCCTCCCCTGCCCCCCACGAGCCTGCAGGAGACTCCACAGCCAGACCAGACTCCACTCTCCTCCCCGCAGACCCCCTGAGCGCAGACACAGAGACCCCTGACTGAGCCCCCCCCAACTGGCAAACCCACATTATCCTCAAGCCTGGCCTTTGAGGGCCCCTTCCCACCCCAGGGCAGATGTCCAGTTGCCACGAAGTGCCCCCCCCCACGGTGCCTGTGAGTCACTGCCCAGCGGCTCTCCATGGCCCAGGGTGGCCCAGCACACGGCCAGCCCAGCAGGGACAGAACCCTTGGCTGCCTCTCTGACCCGGCCCCTGAGGCCAGACGCCCAGTTTGTGTTTCCCTCAGACACGCGATCTCATGTGAGTCTTACGACCAGCTCCTCGGGGTCACAGGGACTTGGTGAGATTCACGGCCTCGTTCGAGGTGTCAGAGCTGCTGAGAGCCCAAGTGTCTCCCTTTAACTCTGCGACTTCATGGCTTCAGCAGAGACCCCTGTGGCCCGGGTGGCCCCACCGGCCCAGGCCCGGCTCTCTGCTCCTGGGTGGACAGAGGCAGTCACTCGATACTTCCCGATTAGCCGATTTCACAGAGGCCGGAACCGAGCCATGAAGGAGGTGACTTATGTCCTCCTGCCCGGATGCTCCCTGGAGAGGGCACTGGACCTCGCTGGGAGCACCGGCCCCCACCCCCCCGCGTCCGATGCCAGGTGGGCCTCCCTCTGCCCTGAAGTGACCTTGGGGTTCCTGTTCTTCTCTCCACAAGGAGAACGTGGCCTTTCCAGCCATGAGGACGCCCCAGGACCCCCACGTGTGGCTGTCAGGCTGGCGGGGACCCTGGTGCCCCGGGACCCGGCTCAGGAGGGGTGACCCGACACGAGCCTGGGGGCAGAGCAGGACAGGCACGTCCCGGAGCCCAGCTCAGCTGCCGCAGCCCCGGCCCAGCCCGCTGGCTGCGGGGACTGGCCCTCCGCCCCTCACAGCTGCAGCCTTTGATCTGAATCCCCCTGGACTCAGCCACCACTTGTGACAGCTTCTTGCTGGTTTCGTGTTCGCTGGGCGGTCGGTCCCGTGTCCTCTGCTCCCTCCAGGGCGCCGGGGGCCCTTTGAGTGACGACAACACATGGGTGTTTGCTTGTCTCCCCGGACGGCAACCTGACTTACCTCCTCCCCCGGTGCTGATGGGCTCCACAGAGGGGCCACAGCTCAGCAGCTGTCAGCCCAGCCCTCCGCCCGCCGGCCACTCACTTTCCAACGCCTGCGTGTCCTCCCTGTGTCCTGGGCAGAGCAGGGCTGGCTGCCACCAGACCCAAAGGGACGCAGACTGAAGTGGGGGGCGGGGCGCTGGGTGTGCCAGGTCCCGGCCCAGGCTCAGCCTCGGTGCTTCCCGCTGGAACATTCTGTCGTCCCACTCAGCCCCCAGTGATCTCCTCTGGCCCCGGGACTCCACAGGCGATGGGAGTGCAGACAGCCGCGGTGTGGATGGAGGCAGGCCTCCACACCGCTCGAGACTCGCAGTGTCCGGTAGAGACACGCGGAACCAGCCTGCGCCCCAGGACGGGCCCAGGGAAGGTGCAGACATCGTCTGTCTGTCTGCCTTCCTTTCTCAGGCCCAAGGTCTGACCACGGCACTCGGACCGATTCTGCTGGGACTGAGATGCAGAATGTTGACAGGTCAGTGATATGTCTGGGGCACCTGCCCGTCCTGAGTGTGTGAAACAGCCACAGCCGTGGGTGTGGACCTCGCTGGGAGGCAGGCCCGGGTGTTGGGGGGCTGCCCCTTCCCGCCCCGGCCACACTCTTGTCCCCTCCCTGGGCTCCACAGTTCCCCTGCTCCTTCCTCTCCCCGAGCCCTGCGATCGCCTGTGGATGGCGGTCAGACCAGAGCCCGGCCGTCTTCCCCGAGAGCACGTTCGTTGGCTTGTTCAGGTGACCTGTGTGTTGTGACACTGGTGCTGGCTGGAGGGACAATCGGTACAAAGTTGACCTGCGCCTGTTGAAGGGACCTGTTCACTGCAAGTCCCAGGCGGGCACAGCGATGGCTGCCTCACGCCAGGCGAGCGCCCAGTCCCAAGTCGGGCTGTGCTCATGGAGACGCCTGACTGGTCGAGGAGCCACGGTGCCTGTCGTCCAGCCGCCCGCTGCTCGAGATCACTGTGGCTTCCGGGAGCAGCCTTCACCTGCCCTCCTCACAGGCTGCATCCAGGACCTCGTGGCTCACCTCAGCCGGGGTGGACGCCTGGGCCCCGCGCCGAGGCGTTGGCGCTGCCGGCCGGGCCACTGCTTCTCTCCAGCTCCGGCTCTCCAGGCCCAGGGCACCATCCAGAGCGGAGGCTCGTTCGTAAGGGGCCTGGCGAAGGGGGCCCGACCGTGGTTACCCAACCTTAATTAGCCTCAGAAGGCGTGAGCGTGTTGTGTCTATTTCTTCTCCAAAGTGTTTCTCTCATTGTCTCCTAATTAAAAACATTTATTCTTTCCAGAAGGCGGAGATGCTCAGATTCATCTCTTTTTCTTCTTAAAACATCCTTTTCTTTGAAGAGGGAAACCAAACACCCAGGTGGGAGGCAGTCCCGTCCGCGGCCTCCACGTGGGGCGCTGGGCCGCCCTCCCTGCAGGGCACCTCACAGCACACTTGGTCTCATTTCCCTTCAACACGGAACAGTCACATGACAAAGACGGAGGGTGAAATGGCCAAGCCACCCACGTTTGGTGCAGGCTCTGGGCAGGAGGAGGGAGAGCGTCTGAGCACAGGTACCAGGCTGCCATGTACCTCTCAGCATCGCCACCCCACTGGGACTGGACCCCATCGGGACTGGGTGATCCTGGGTGAGACTGTGGTCCCGACAGGCCTCACTTCATGGAGGATGCCTGGGACTAGGACATGGCCCCGAATGGTTGCTGTGGGTGCAGGGATGGCAACAGACAGGAGAGGGGACCGTGACACAGGAGACACAGCTGAGGACGAGGTGCCTGGGTCTCTGAGCAAGACCGGGCGCCCGAGCAGCAGCTAGTGAGGGCAAAGCAGGTCCTCCTCTGGGGCTGCCCTGGGGTTGAAGGAGATGATACCCCCTCATCCAGCACAACACCTGGCACTCAGCAGACTTTGCATTATGTTCACTGTTCATTCACTGTCTTATTCTTTATTTAATCACTATTGTGCTAGGTTAGGATTGTGATGAAAAAGTACAATAGATTGAAATTAAATTAGATTAGAATAAATTAAAATTAAAATAGATAAAAAGAAGTTATGACCCAGTCAAGGAGTCAAAACTAAGGCAAATGAAAAAGCATAGTAATAATAATTTAGATGTGAACAGCCCATTGTTCCCAAATCAAAAACACTAAGGATGCTAGAGAACTCGGGATGCTGGAGCACTCAGGATGCTGGAGCACTCAGGATGCTGGAGCACTCAGGACGTTGGAGTGCTCGAGATGCTGGAGCACTCGGGATGTTAGAGGACTCAGGATGTTAGAGAACTCAGGATGCTGGAGCACTCAGGACATTGGAGCACTCAGGATGTTAGAGCACTCGGGATGCTGGAGCACTCAGGACGTTGGAGCACTCAGGATGTTAGAGCACTCAGGATGCTGGAGCACTCGGGATGCTGGAGCACTCGAGATGCTGGAGCACTCGGGATGCTGGAGCACTCAGGACGTTGGAGCGCTCGGGATGCTGGAGCACTCGGGATGTTAGAGGACTCAGGATGTTAGAGCACTCGGGATGCTGGAGCACTCGGGATGCTGGAGCACTCGGGATGCTGGAGCACTCGGGATGCTGGAGCACTCAGGACGTTGGAGCGCTCGGGATGCTGGAGCACTTGGGATGTTAGAGAACTCAGGATGCTGGAGCACTCAGGATGCTGGAGCACTCAGGACGTTGGAGCGCTCGGGATGCTGGAGCACTTGGGATGTTAGAGAACTCAGGATGTTAGAGAACTCAGGATGCTGGAGCACTCAGGACATTGGAGCGCTCGGGATGCTGGAGCACTCGGGATGTTAGAGAACTCAGGGTGCTGGAGCACTCAGGACGTTGGAGTGCTCGGGATGCTGGAGCACTCGGGATGTTAGAGGACTCAGGATGTTAGAGCACTCGGGATGCTGGAGCACTCAGGACGTTGGAGCACTTGGGATGCTGGAGCACTCGGGATGTTAGAGCACTCGGGATGCTGGAGCACTCAGGACGTTGGAGTGCTCGGGATGCTGGAGCGCTCGGGATGTTAGAGAACTCAGGATGTTAGAGCACTCAGGATGCTGGAGCACTCAGGACGTTGGAGCACCCGGGATGCTGGAGCACTCAGGATGCTATTTGACTCTTTTCAGGAAGTGAAAACTGAAGCTCACAGGAGGGAATTGAAACTCTCTATAGCTAAAAGATGGGTGCTCTACCCAGCTGATGTCAGCCCAGCACTGCCCTCTGGGCTCGCCCACTTTCTTGCCACCTGTCCCCATCTAGTCCTGAGCTCTCTGTCTGCTGCTGGTCATTCATGGTACTCCATCCCCAAACACTGCCTCTCAGGAACCTGGCTCTTGACCTGCTTCTCCTGGCAGGGGACCTGGGCTGGAGGGGACGGGAAGGAGGGTCCAGGAGGTCCCCAGCCCTGATCCAGGGCCCTGGGCTCCCTACGCAGCTAATTAGTTTGCCTGAGGTTTAAGTTGGTTCCTTTGTTGCACTTGGCGTCACTAACTACGTTCTCTGTAACTTTGTTAATCAGGGAGACAATGGCTTCAGGAAGGAGAGAGGGCGGGTCCCCAGAGCCTGGGCAAGGCAGGGGGAGATGGAAAACAACGCAGGGAACCATCACGCTTGCTGCACAGCCTGGGATAGACCAGACAGACTGCCACCGCCTCAACCGACCATTCCAACGAGAGCTGCTGAACAGGGAAGGGAGCCCAGTGTTACTGCGAGTCGAGGACATCAGTCTCAGCCCTGTCCCGCGACTCTGGAGGAGCTGACAGGAGGGGACCAGACCCTCACAGGGCCTGCCTTCAGGGCAACAGTTCCCACTAAAAACAATGCTGTGGAACTAGATGGTTTTATTTACCCATCACCCTTCTCATTAATTAAACTGCATTGTTAAGTGTCTGCCGCGTCCCGGGCCTGCAGGCAGACAGTGGCACACGGGCCTTGGCCCGCCTCGCTGGGCAGGCTCCCACCCCCACTCCACGCCAGTGACAGGCAAGCACACGGGCCTTGGCCCGCCTCGCTGGGCAGGCTCCCACCCCCACTCCACGCCAGTGACAGGCAAGCACACGGATGTGAGAAACATGAACACGGATGCTCGATGCCTCAGACTTGGGAGGGGAGCGCGTGTGGCAGGCAGCGAGACAGTCTGGACACAGGACCATGAGAGCTCACAGTCATGCTGTCGGCAGGAGGCCAGCGCCACGCTGCGGGCCACCAATGCCACGAGCTGGACACAAGACGTGAAGGCCAAGTGTAGCTGTGGTGGCCTCGAGGGAGGCCCGGCTACAGCCAGAGCCCTGAACAGGATGCCTGTGGGACGCCCACCACACGTGACTGGACGCCTGTCCCCGACCCATCTCGTTAATCATGAGTTATGGGCACGGCCTCACTCCTGGGCCCAAATGTTCTGTCCGTGGCTGCTTTCAAGGACAGCGAGCTAGACCTGAGACACAGACCAGGCAGCCCCCAAGCCAAGGTGTTTGCCACCCGGCCCTCGAGAGGAAACACGCGTGACCCCGAAGGGAAGGGACACTGGCTGTGGGCCAGGAGAGCGTGCGAAGGTCTTATCACATCCCGGCTGGCATTAGCCCAGCACTGCCCAGAGCCGTGCCCGCTGAGGCCATGCCGTGGGCTGGAAAAGGAGCACTACCAAATACTCTCTTCGCTCACCAACCAGCCGACAAGACCAGTCACATGGTGCTGACGAGAGGGCGCGTCCAGCACCAGGTCACACTGTCCTGGGTGCTCACTGTGTCCACGCAGGGGTGGACCACGTGACACTCAGGACCCCTCCCAGCTCTCACTCCCCGTGAGAGGTGCCGCTGGGGTTCGGAGGGGAAGTTAGGAGCTTTTCTACGAGGGGGAGAGGCTGGGCTGTGTTACCTTTGCTGCCCTGCAGAGAAATTGGTGGGAGGAGCAAGGGGGGCCTGGTGACACGTCCGTGATCAGTGCAGACACCCGGAGAGCTCGGCGTGGACAGGCTGAGTGGGTCTCAGCTGAGCGCAGACACGTAGACTGGCCCCAAGAGCTGTGCTTCCTCCAGCACCCCACGGCCTAGGGAGCTTCCTGCTGTCTGCCCTAGACGCACATAGGGAGTCACGGGCGTCACTGACCAGCGGCCTGGGCGTCACTGACCAGCGGCCTGAGCGTCAGTGCAGGGCCTCTGCTCACCCCTCGGGAACACGCTGACAGAGACACCAGAACAGCGAGGCCAGGTCCTCTTAGGGACAGGACAGGATGGCAGGGAGCAGGGGCGGAAGGAGGGAAGTGGAGGAGACAGTGGGGGGCCAGGGCACCCGGAAGCCTCCTCAGGCCCCGTCTTCACGCCCACTGTCGGCCCAGGAGGCAGGCCGGGGGGCAGCATCCCAGGGCAGCTTCAAGCTGCTGCCGGTCAATGGCTTCTGGTTGCTGCGAGGACAGAGCGGGACCCTGGGTCGGCCGGGAGCTGGGCATCCTGGGTGGGGAGAGCTGGGGTCCATCTTGCAGGGGAGTTTGTAGACAGGAGGGGCCCAGGCCCCGCAGAGGTGTGGAGGTGACCAGCCCACTCACCAGGAGGAGTCCGGGGCAAGTTGAGAGCCTGGGCTCCTCTGGGGGAGGAGCACACAGACCCCTCTCTTCAGACGTGAGCCCCTTGTAGTGGGGAGGGGTGCAGACCAGGGTGGTGGGGACCCAGGGGGCTGGCCGGACCTCTACAGGTAAGGACAGTATTTGGGGCTTCAGACGCACTTGGTGAGAGCTTGGGGACCCCCAGGCTCAGCAGAGGGTCCTGAGCCCCAGCCCTGGGAGCTGCCGTGTTTCAGTGCCTCCCTCTCAGCCCTGAGCAAACTCCTAAGGAAGCCCGGCAGCTGGCGAGGGTGAGTGCGGTCATCTGTCACCTCCAGAGGGACCGGAGCGGCTTGCCCTGGCCTCACACCTGCGAGCTCCCTGGCACTGGGCGCTGTGGTGATCACACGATGTCGGGATGGCTGTGCTCACTCAGGTGGCTCCTCCTCCCCTCCTCCGCAGGGCCGTGTCCTGGAGACGCACCTGTGTGTCACGCGGGTGTGGGTCCCACCACCCCAGACCTCAGAGGGAGCTGGGAGCTTCCCCGGCCTGCCTGGGACCCTCCACCCTGGGGCTGCAGACTCGGGGCTCCTCCCTCAGCCAGTCCTGGCCACACACGGCCTGGAATGCACTGACCACCCAGGCTAAGACTCAAAGGGACAGGCCCTGGGCGGTGTCACCGTCTCCTGCAGACATCTGGCCTCCGTGTGGGAACCACACGGCTGGGAGACTTCACAGGGCCAGCCATGTGGGCACCGCCTCCCCCGTGTCCCAGCTCACGTGGGCCCTGTCCGGATGACCCTGGGTCCGGGGCGAGCACGGCATTCCTGAGGGGTCTGGGGGTGCCAAGCATTGTGTTGGGTTCCAGGCTGCCGTTGTCCACCAGCTTCTGGCTAGGGGCCACCCTCTCAGGTGACACACCCCAATTTGTTCCTAGTAGGAAAGAACTCGCCCAGGGCAAACTGGTGTGGGAGATCATGCCTCCGTGTCCTGCCCTCCCTGACCTGACCCCACACAACTGCTTGCTAGGGACACAGGGCGCCGTGTGCCCGCCAGAATCCAGAGCCCAGAGCGTGGCCAGCCAGGCCTGTCTCTCGGTGGCCTCTGGGTCCACCAGGCAGGTCACATGCGCAGACCGACTCGGCACTGGATGTCCAGCCTCAGGCTCTGGGAGGGGCTCCCCCCCCCCCTGCTGTCCTCCTGGACTGGCTCTCAGCCCTTCTAGGGCTCAGAATGGGCCTGTCATGGCCCCAAGGTCGAGTGAAAACCAGGCCACGCATTTGGAGACAGGCCCTGCCTCCCACAGCACCCCCGAGAAGAACACTGGGCAGTGGCCCTCCCCCCGGAGCCTGGCCGGGCGTCCCGTCCCGATGGTTGAGGAGGTTGGCTGCTCCCAGCCAGGTGCCAGGTGCCAGGTGCCAGGCAGGGGCGTCACTGAAGGTCCGGCGCAGAGCACAGTGGGAGCTGCTCACCGACCCGGACAGTCTTGGTGACTCGCTCAGCCGGGGCTTCGCGCCTGGACCCAGCACAGCAGGTCGTGACCCCAGACACCAGGGCTAGGGACGAGGAGCTGGGCACAGAGGGCTAGCAGAGCAGAGCAGGGCGCCCGTCTGATGGTGCCACCATGCTGTCAGAGAGGGTGGCGAGCGGGGGGCCTGGCATCGCACTGGGGCCCCAGGAATGAGCCCCCAGATTAGAGGGAGGGGGTAGGAGCCCCAGACGGAGGGTCACAGGGAGGATGAGGCCACACGTCAGCTCGAACAGTCTGCGCCCCCAAGACTCTGGGCACAGTGAGGCGTGGGGGTCCAGCGCGAGAGGCCCATCAATCACACGCACTGCCACCCGAGAAGCAGGCAGATGGCTTCGAACAACAGAACTTCACTGACTGGAGGGAATCCGCGTTCCCACAGAGGAGGGGCCGTGCGGACGGGGCCAGAGGGGGCTCTCGAGACAGAGCCCAGCGGAGCCTCCAGGAGCTCGGGGTCTGTTGTCCGAACCCCGCAAAGGACGAAAACTCCAAGAGTGAGGTGAGGCTGTTCTTGAGGTGGGGGGTCTAACCCCCCGACACGCTCCTTCCCGGGGAAGGCGAGGATATTGAGGGGATGGTGGCCTCAAGCATCCCTCCAGAGTGGGATCACGTGTGTGTCACAGACGCCGGCCTCGGTGTCCAGGCTGTGGGCACCAGCCAGGGCAGCTGGAACACACAGCCCGGTGCTCAGGCCCAGAGGCCCCCCCGTCCACAGCCAGGTACCTCGGTGCAAACAAGCTGCTGTCAGTCAGCCCAACACAAACTGCCAAACAGCAGCTGAAATCAGGGGAGGAGGGTCCAGGTCTCGGTGAGACCCTGTTCCCACCAGCTCCTAATTAATCACCACCCCCAAATGGCGAGCCTACAGAACGGCCCCCGCCCCACCGTCTGTGCCGCGAAGCCGCCTGGGCCTAATTGACGCTGGGCCAGGGCCTGATTTATGAGAAACCGCAGCCGCCCGGGGCCTGTGGGTCTGTCCGGGACCTGCAGACACCACCACCCACCCGCAAGGCTGAGGACGCGGTTACGGCCTCAGCTCCACTGACAGCAGCCTGCACCCTGGAAATGGGCTTGAGACGTGGTTCACACTCACGCTGCCAAAGTCTCTGGGCACCCACGGAAGACCCCCTCAGACGTTCTCCCAGAAGACGAGGGGAGAGGCGGCGGTGGAGGCCCCGTGGCCAAGGGTTGTTCACGTCAGCCCCGCCCAGCGCCCCTCCTCCTGGGCCCCTCAGCCCCGCGTCTCTGCACCCACCGTGAGATCAGTACCTCGCCCACAGCCTTGCCCACAGGAGGCTTGGGAAGACGAGGATGGGCACCTGCAGGCAGGGAGGACAGTGCCATGGGGCACACAGAGAGCCGAGAGGGATGATGACGGCCAGAGACTGACAAAGGCCATTGAGGGGAAAGCCCGAGGCGGAGCCAGGGAGCTATCCGCCAGCGTGGTCCTGGGCGGGAGTCCGCACACACCTGCCACACGCAGCAACGAGGACAGCGGGTTCTCATTTCCACCAACTGCCAGCAGGAAAATGTGATTTATGAAGACAATTTCCTGAAGGCTGGACGAGAAAAAAAAGCGGAAAGGATTCGATCTGATGTTGACAGGTGAGCAGAGGCTCACTGGGAACGGAAACGAGTGACTGCCCAACACTGATCTGAAAGCTGGCACGGGGTGCCCACACCACCCGCTGCTTCCCAGCCTTCAGGGGAGCGCAGGAGGTGACCGCAGGGGGGCTCTGCCCTCTCCCGCCGACCGACCGCGAGCCCCTGGCGTGCCCTGTGCAGCCACACGGACTCCCAGCTCCAGTGCCACCAGGCCCCCCAAGTCCCTCTCGCCCGCCCCTCATCCTGCACAGCCCTGCTTGGGCACGGCCTCCCCAAATCCTGGTTCCTCCTCCTCTGTTACACTTGTCAAGTTTTACGCCACAAAAACAACTCTAGTCACCAAAGTGAAAGAGAGGTCTTGGCGGGATCTGGGGGTGTCACAGAATGGACGGGAGGACTGGGGGTCTCATGGTGACAGACTGGACAGTGATCTTGACTCAAAGAGCAGAGACGACAGCCTCCTGTGCACCCAGCGAGGGTCGTGACTGCGCAGGGCCGAGGGAGACCACGGGGACGAGCTTCTGAAGGGAGACAGGCACCCAACTGGCTGCCCCCCCTCCAGCCCAGTAACAAGAGATAAACGACACCCCCCCCCAAGGAAACAAGGGGTGCGTGCAGGAGGAACAACGCTGGCGTGGGTTCAGAAATGTTCGTGGCCCCGTCCCATCGAGCCCCTGCGGTTCTTATTTATTCATATTTCGTCTTCCTTGTCAGTGACCCCGCCTGGCTCGTCTCTGTGTCACAACACCAAGAAAACCGTCTTCTCTGAGTAGGTTCACAGCTGTTCACAACGATTAATAAGCAGTAATGCAAGAATAAATTCTGTGTATCACGGACTCACAACTGCGAAGCCACTCTTGCCCTGCCCTGTGTATACAAAGTCATCACACTTACCTCGGAAGATACATCTGTGTGTATTTACACCCACGCCCCAGGTAAAGCAAGGACACAGTGTAACACACACGCCCAGCCTCAGCCAGGCGAGGGGGCTCTGTCCGTCCCCTCGGAAACCTGTGCGCCTGGGTGGGGTGACCGGCGCCCGCCCAGGGGACCCCCGCTCCTGCCCATCGCGATGCCCACGGGAGGAGCCGCCGTGGTCGGGGACGAGCTCCCACAGGAGGCGCCAGCCGCCATCACCACGGAGCCCCTGCCGGGTGGGTTTGCCACTTTGCATGAGCTAACGTGGGACCCTGGGGAGAAAGGTCTTTAGTTGGCTCTTCACATCCTTGGAAAGCCCACGCGTGCCCTGCCAGCTCCGCGCGGGGCTGTGACCAGAGGGCCACGGAAGCTGCGTGTTTCTGCGTGACCGGGAAACCCCTGTGCGTGACCGGCAGAGACGTGGACACCCCCGGCCCGCGCTGTCTCCTGAGCCCTGACCCCAGCCCACTCGCAGCCCCGCCAGGCGGGCCCGTGGACGTTCCTGCGTGACCAGCGTCACGCAGTCCACGCGGGAAACCATCCCACAGTCTGAACCGCAGCTGAGGCTGCCCGACCCTCAGGGCTCCCGCGGGGCGAGGCCCCTCCAGGCTGCCCCAGCGCAGGTTCCGCGAGGTTCCCCGAGGTTCGGGCGAGGTTCGGGCGAGGTTCCCCGAGGTTCCCGTGAGGCTCCGCGAGGTTCCCCGAGGTTCCCGTGAGGCTCCGCGAGGTTCCCCGAGATTCCGCGAGGTTCCTGAGAGGTTCCCATGAGGTTCCCGCGAAGTTCCACGAGGTTCCCATGAGGTTCCCGCGAAGTTCCACGAGGTTCCCATGAGGTTCCGCGAGCTTCCGCGAGATCCCGGGGGTTCCCGCACGCACGGCTCCTCCTCCGAGGGCTCAGCACGGGCTCCTCTCTGGCCAGTGCCTGCCCGGGAACGACCCCCGCGAGTTTCCCTGGACAGCGTGGTGGCTTTGAGCCGAGGGCGGCCGGGTGGGGCGCCCCCCCCCCCACGCCCGTGGGGACGCGCAGCCCCTCGTCTGTCACACGCAGACACACCATCTGCGAGTCCACCGGGAGGGAAACACTTGGCATTGAACAACTAAAATGGACAATGGGGACAGTTTTAATTCCAGCTTTTTAAAAATATATATTTTTTTAATTTTATTTTTCTTTATTGATTTTATGGAGAAAGGAAGGCAGAGGGAGAGAGAGAAGCGAGATGAGAGAGAACGTAGACTGGCCGCCCCCTGCCTGCCCCCCACTGGGGTCGGGCCCACAGCCTGGGCACCTGCCCTGACCGGATCGAACCGGCGACCTCTGGGTGCAGGCTGGACACTCACCCACTGAGCCGCACCCGCCGGGCTCCAGCTTATCTTTTTAAATAAATGTCAGAAAAGCGTGGGGCACGAACATCAACGTGGTCAGAGTGATGCCCCGTCTCCTGCCCCTGGCGCCCCTGAGGGAGGCCGTGGCCGGTGGCTCAGCTGTCACCGCGTCCCCGGCTTCCTCCCTGGGGTAGTGACCGCGAGTCCCCCTGGGGACAGGGCCTGGAGGCCGGCCGCGGGGAGAACAGGTGAAGGCACATCCCCACAGTCTGGGATGTCCAGCCTCCTAGATAAACCTGTCACTTCTTTAAAAAACAACAATGAAGAACCTAGCGCGAGTGAAATGTAACTGCATTTCTTGTCATGGTTAATTATTTCTCCGTGTTTCCTGCTTACCAGTCAACTCTGTTTGCCATCAGATCCTCAGTCAATTCTGATTATTTGGATGAATGCTAACAGGATTCCTACTGCCCTTAATACCAAACCAATCGTTTGAAATTCAAAGGCGCACACGTTTCCCAAAGAGCTGTTTGTCTCGGCCTGGCCAGTCTCACTTGGAGTGGGCACTCAATACATTTTTGCCAAATTGATTTAAATTGAATTCCCCTTAATTGGACTCCGTTAATGGCGTTTTAGGACGCACACAAGACGTGTCCAGTTAAACGGCTCCGAGACACCTCTCCACTCGCAGACAGAGCCCTGGGGAGCCCCGGGGTTCCACACTCGCCCCGTGGGGCTGGTGTGCGTGGGCCCTTTTGTCCGGAGCCCCCATGTCAGCCCCACTGCTGTGGGCGCCCTCACAGGGTGGGACGGGCGCTGTGCCCCGGGACTAATGATCCCAGCAGCCCCCCATCATTAGCTCAGAATGGGGGGGGGTGTTCACATCCAGAGGCTGTATCTTGGCTTTTCCCTGAGGGCAGAGAGGCTAGTCAGTATTGGGCTTGGGGATTCATTCCATGTCACTCCCTCCAAGTCCTGGGTGCAGAGGTGTGTGGACCTCCAGAGGCTCGTCTGGCTCGGGGGCGCCGGGGCCTGAGCCGGGGACCGGGCCCACCCAGCCCCACTTTCTGTCACACGCCTGCCTGATGCACTCAGCTTCTCTTCTGTATTAAGATTGTGCAGAGACGCGGCCTCCTCCTTCCTCCGGAGCGCCTGCGGCTGTGAGCTGTCCAAGCAGCTCTGCGATCTCACGGGCTTTGCCGCTCCCGCCGCCCGAGGCGGTCACCCTGACTGCGGCGTCAGGCGGGGTCGGAGTGCGGCCGGCCCGCGAGGGTGTGACCAGCACTGCGGGGCAGCGCGGGAGGGGAGACGGGAACACAGGGGGGCGCGGAAACCCTGCAGCCAGGGCAGGGCCAGGCAGGGCCCGGCAGGGAAGCATCCACCCCCGCCGTGAGGTTGGCCCCCAAAGCATCCCGCTGCAGGGCACCAGCGAACCGCCCACCGCAGCGACCGCCACTCCAGAGCCTGGTGCTCAGGACGGGACACATGCTCCCTCCAGCCCTGACTTCCAGGTGGTCTTTGCCGGGGGCGCCCTGCTCACTGAGTTGGAATTCTTAGACCCGAGCATGCGAGCATGCGGAGCCTCTTCCTCCCGGGAGGCGCCCATCCCGGGCGAACCGGCGCCGAGTGTTCCCGAGAGCCTCCTGCGCGGGGCTCTCCCGCTCGGGTGGAATCTTCCCAGCAACCCCCGGGGGTTTCCGCCTGTTTGCAGAGGGGTGACCCAGCGTCTCAGGTCTCAGCTGGGCTGCAAGTCTGAGGTTGGACCCAGGTATTTAAAAATACTTCTAAATAGTTCACGGGCGCTCCCTTCCGCAGCACATGTACTAAAATTGGAACAAGACCGAGAAGATCAGCAGGGGCCCTGTGCAGGCATGACACGCAAGTTATCGAAGCGTTCCATGTTTTTAAGGGAACCACTCTTTGGAGGACATACTTGCCAATGACACATCAGATAAGGGGCTAATATCCAAAATATAAAAGTACTCATACAACTCAACAAAAGGAAGACAAACAATCCAATCAAAAAATGGAGAAGGCACCCAGCCGGGGTGGCTCAGCGGACTGAGTATGTTCCACGGGACCAGTCCCGGTTCCGGTCCCAGTCAGGGCACACCCCCGGGTTGTGGGCTGGATCCCCAGTAGGGGGCGTGCAGGAGGCAGCCAATCCATGTTTCTCTCACATTGATGTTTCCATCTCTCTCTCCTTTCCTCTCTCTCTACAAAAGTCAATAAAAACATTTTAAAAAATGGGCAGAGGACTTGAATAGACACTTCTCCAAACAGGACATACAGATGGCCCGGAGACATGTGAAAATGCACAACGTCACTAATCATCAGAGAGATGCAAATTAAAAAACGACTATGAGGTATCACCTCGCACCTGCCAGAATGGCTGCCATCAACAAATCATCAAACAACAAGTGCTGGCGAGGGTGTGGAGAAAAGGGGACTCTAGTACACTGCTGGTGGGAATGCAGACTGGTGCAGCCACTGTGGAAAACACTATGGTGTTTCCTCAAAAAATGAAAAACGGAACTGCCATCTGACCCAGTGATCCCACTTCTAGGAATCTATCCTAAGAAACCTGAAACACCAATCAGAAAGAATACATGTACCCCTATGTTCATAGCAGCACTATTTACAATAACAAACATCTGGAAACAGCCCAAGTGCCCATCAGTGGATGAATGGATAAAAAAGCTGTGGTACATATACACAATGGAGTACTATGCAGCTGTAAGAAAGAACGATCTCTTATCCTTAGAGATGACATGGAGGGACCTGGAGGGTATTATGCTAAGTGAAATAAGCCAATCAGAGAAAGACAAATATCACATGATCTCACTTATATATGGAATATAATGAACAAAATAAGCTGATGTTCAAAATAGATCCAGAGTCATGGAAGTAGGGTACAGACTGACAAACTTCAGAGGGAAGGGGGATGGGGGTGGGGGGTGGGAAGAGATAAACTAAGAACTTATTTGCATATATGCACAACCAATCGACACAGACAATAATATGGGGAAGGCAGGAGGGGCTGGGAGTGGGGAGGAGGGCAGAAAGGGGGAACATCTATAATACTTTCAACAATAAAGGTAAAAAAAATTGAGGAGCATAATTATAATATTTTATCAAAATAGTAATACAGAGCAAACCGTATTCTTGATTGAAATACTAAACCAAAAATACATTTTGTAGTTGCTTCATAAATTAAAGTGGGCCAATTTTTCTAACACAAGAAATTTTAGAAAATGAAGTGGAAAGAATTGCTAATTCAGATACATTAATCTTTGCAAATTCACCAAAATGTAG
This sequence comes from Tadarida brasiliensis, assembly GCA_030848825.1. Classification (NCBI taxonomy): domain Eukaryota; kingdom Metazoa; phylum Chordata; class Mammalia; order Chiroptera; family Molossidae; genus Tadarida; species Tadarida brasiliensis. The sequence continues at coordinate 111,041,338 of CM061262.1, read as the reverse complement.
ATATAGTGTCACAAATATTTCAAAATATCTGTCTAATAAAAATAACCTCACTTTATGTCAATCAAAAATAAATAAATAAATAGTTAATTGAGGTACAGTTCATATAGCATAAAATCAACCATGCCCAAGTGAGCCACTCCGTGGATTCACTGCCAAAGCGAGCACGTCTGTGGCATCCGCAGTGCCGTGCAGTCACCACCTCCAACTAGTTCCAGAACGTTTCCACCGCCTGAAGTAACCCCCACACCCCTCAGCAGGCTGTGCTCACCCCACCCCGGAAGGCGCTCATCACTGACTTCAATGGCTGTGAGAAAAAAGACCATTGTGTTTATAACTTAAGTTCAGAGAACAAATGACCTGTAATATGTTTTCTTTCTAAAAATCTTCCAACTGAATTAATAATTTTAAATCTCCTTTTACCCCAACTCCCATCAGACACGGAAGACGGGAGGGTGAGCAGAAGGGTGGCGCAGGGAGGCCAGCACCAGGGACCCAACTTGGATGCGGAACCTTCCAGAGGCCAGGCTGGCGATGTGTGGGGAGCTTGAGGGCCTCAGGCCAGACCGCACGGGGCCGGGAGCCCTGCGCACACGGGCCTGTCCTGCTGAGGACTAGTGGATGCCCCTTAGTTCCGGGCCTGCCCTCAACACCGGACCTGCCTGGGCAGGTCTCCTCAAGCACCTGGAGACAGGAGGTGCAGTGGTCATCACCCTGTCCTCTGGTGAGGACTCGAGACCAGGAAGGCTCGAACTTGTCTGAGGAGCAGCAGAACCGAGCGAGGGGCCCAGCGGCCGGGCTCCGAGCCCCACCCCACCTGCTGAGGACTCTGGACGGAGACCAGGGCTGGAGGCGCCTCGCTGGGTCGAGCAGCAGCGTGGGGAACGGAGGTGGGACCAGCTGAGGGGCAGCGCCTCTGCCCCGTAAGGAGGGCGTCTGGGTGCCGGTCGGGGTCAGGGCTTCAGAAGACACAGCCGAGGACTTCCTGAACCCTCAGGGGCAGGCTCCCCGGCTCCCCCAGCAGCCAAGTCCTGGCAGTTCTATCTGTTGCCCTTTGGCAGCTGAACAGGTCCCATGCACCAGAATTTCAGAGAACCTTTCAGTAAAATGGAAAAGGCACCGTCGTGTGATATGGCGGATATTACTTCCCGGCCACCACTTGTGAGTCTGGGTTCCTGGTCTCAGAAATAGATCCGGAGACATGGAAGCAGAGAACAGACTGACCAACCTCAGAGGGAAGGGAGATGGGGGTGGGCTGGGAAGAGATAAACCAAAGCGTTGCATATTTTTAAGGGATCCCACTCTTTGGGAGAACGTATTTGCCAATGACACATCAGATAAGGGGTTAATATCCAAAATATGTTATTTTGGACCGGCTCAAAACACCCACAGATAATCGAGTTTGACTTCAACAGCATGACCCACAGCAGTGCCCCAGCGCCAGCCCCCCGAAGCCCCCGGACCAGGGGAGAGACTCAGCAAGCTGGAAGGGCCTCGGGAGACAGGAAGTTGGCTTTCCCTTGGTTTTTTGTGTTTTTTTTTTATCCTCACCTGAGAACATTTTTGCATTTATCTTCAGATAGAGTGGGAGGGAGGGAGGGAGAGAGAGAGAGAGAGAAACATTGATGTGAGAGAGACACATCGACTGGTTGCCTCCTGCACGACCCCAACTGGAACTGGGGACAAACTGCAACCGAGGTACGTGCCCTTAGCGGGAACCGAACCCGGGACTCTCTGGTCCGCGGGCCGATGCTAACCGCTGAGCCAAACCCGCCAGGGCTCCCTTGGGTTTTGGGAGAAAACTTTCCAAAGCACTGTGTCCTGGTTGCTGCTGGGGCTTCTCAGAGACCGGGGGCCCCTGCAGAACGGGGTGTAGGCCCCCAAGACCCTCAGGAGGCCTGCACCGTCCAGGAGTCTGGTCGGGACACACTTACGTCCCAGTGGGGGCCCCTGCGGCCTGTGGGGAAGGAGCCGCCCATCCTGAGCGAGAGCCTGAAGCTGCCCCTCCATCTCCCCGTCCCTGGTGAACCCCAGAGCACGTTCTGTGGGAGAGCCTGTGGCCGCTCCGCCCCCCAGTCCCCGCCAGCAAACGCCTCGCGGTGGCCCTGCGCTCCCGTCTGACGCCGTTAACCGGCAACCCCCGAAACAACACAGCACTCTGCAAAACACATGCGGACATTCGGTGAGACACCTGTGTTCTTGAAAAACAGTCGCAAACGTTGCTGTCCACAAATAGGTTTGAATTTAACAAGTGCTCTTCAGTGGGATTTACACAGCTTGGCTGAGATATAACTTACCTGCCATAAAGTCACCCACTGGAAACGCGCAGTTCAGTGGGTTTTGCAGAGAGTGTGCAGCCCCCGCCATGTCATTAGATCATCTTGTCCCCCTGGAAAGGAGCCTGCTCCCGTCAGCAGTCACCCCCCGTGCCCCAGCCCCGCAACCACCAACTGCCCTGTGTCACCATAGCGTGGCCCCTTCTGAACATTGCACGTCAGGGGACTAACAACACGTGTGGCCTTCTGTGCCGTGTGCCTCCACGTGTCTGAGGTCCGTCTGTTGTGGCCACACAGCACACCGTGCCTTCTCACCGCAGAGCGGCAGTCCATGGCACGGACACGCCTCGCCTGCGTCCACCCTACCGTCGGCGGTTAAAGCACAGATTCTTCACGACACGGGGGACGCCCAGGAAGGCAGACTGGCCAGGACCGCGGCCACGAGGTCTGCAGGAGACATGAGCTCACTCCCAACATGGCAGGTGGGTGGAAACTGCAGCCGAGGAGCCGTGGGTCCGTGGACAGAAAATGACTAAGAGGGAACATGAGGGGTGAGGGGTTCTGGCTAAAACAAACACATGGGATTCTTGCTGAGGCAGCCGAGCATCACGGGGATGGCGGGGGACGAGGAACCCGACAAGATATGAGGGTGATCAGGTGTGGGGGATGGGGTTCCGGCTAAACTGGCTTAGCAGGGTTCTTGCTGAAGTTGGACAATGTGAGTTCAACAGGGAAGCCCGAAAGTGAATCCCTGGTCGAGGAGCTCAGGGGAGTTTGCGCAGAATTTGGTCGAGGAAAGCGTCTTTGTCGACGGACACCTGGGCTGTTCCCAGTGTGGGGCCGTCGGGAACGTGCTGCTGTGGGCCTTCTTGTGAACGCTTCGTGTAGGAGGATGTGTGTGTGTCTCGCACGGACACCTGGGGTCACGTGATGGCACTGCCGGCCTGTTTCCACAGAGCCGGCCCCAGGTCGCATTCCCGTTGGCGCTGGGTCAGGGTTCCAGCTGCTCCCGTCCTCGCCAACACTTGGTGCTGCCTGGCTTCTCTGTTGCAGCCACGCTCGTGCTCGTGAACTGTGGTTTCGACCTGCGTTCCCCTGAGCACTCGTGATGTTGAGTATCTTTTCATGTGCTTATTGCTCATCTGTATATCTTCTTTGGAGAGAGAACTATTTAAATTCTTTGCCTGTTTTTGAACTAGGGTTTTTGTCCTTTTATTAGTGAATGATAAGAGTTCTTGATATATTCTAGATACAATCCCCTTATCCGATACACGATTTGCAAATCTTCCCTCCCCTTCTGTAGGTTCCCTTTGCCTTTCTTGAGAGTATCCTTTGCAATGAGAACGTTTTTAATTTTGGTGAAGTACAATTTATGTGTTTTTTCTTCTGCTGCTCACTATTTTGGTGTCATATAAAATAATTCATGTCTTAATTTAAGGCCATACGATTTACTCTTACGTTTTCTTCTAAGGGTTTTGTAGTTTTAGCTCTTGCGTGAGGTTGATTTATTTTTCAGTTAAATTTGTATACGAGGTGAGCCAGGGGCCCGGCACCTGGGTGCTCAGTGGTCACAGGACCGTTTGTTAAAGAGATCACCCTTTTCCCCGTGGAATTCTCCTGGTGCCTTTTCAGAATCAATGGCCTGTACACGTGTGTGTTTGTTTCTGTTTTGTTCCCCTGACCTCTCTGTCCACCCTGGTGTCTTCTGCTTGCACTGAGAACGAGTGCTCAGGACTGTAGCTCTGTGGGACGTTGGAACCGGGAAAGGCGAGCCCTTCAGCGTTTTTCTCCTTTTTCAGGGTTGTTCTGGCGATTCTCAGTCTCTAATTCTTTGGAAACTAGGGTGTCTCGGTCTAGATCTGCCGCGTCACTAACTCCGCAGTCTTGGTCCCGTTTTCTCTCCTTGTTCGCGTTTCCGAGGGCTGGTCCTGTGCAGCTGTTTCCTGCCGGGGCCGTGACAGGTGTGTCCTCTGGGACGGCGGCACCTTTGTGTCCCTGGGGAGGCCCCCACCTAACGGGGCGTGTGGACACCGGGTGACACCAGAGATGTGAGTTGGCCCAGATGATCACGATTCAGACCCTTGCACACGTCAGGCATCCAGGAGATCTCTGAAGATCCACACGTGTGTCTCTTCCACGCTCCTGCCCGCGGCCCGGAATGGCAGCGCTGACACGAGGTGTGACGACCGGAGCACAGACGCACCTACGGAATCAGAGTTTCGTGCATGGGGACCTTTGTATCAGACACCCCAGGGTGACATCCTCCCAGTCCCGTGGGGAGCACTCCGTGGAAGCCTTGTCCCTACGCCACGCATGGACGGGTGAGGCCCACGACGCGAGGAGACGAGGGGCTGCAGGCACCTTGCACGAGCGGGAGGTTGGGCATGCCCTTGCCAGACCCGCCGACGGTCCTGTCGCATCCTGCTGCGTAACCAGCTCAGCTCTCGGTGGGCTAGAACAACAATGTGATTCTTTTCACTAACCTGCAGTTTCCACAGGGCTCAGGGGGTCAGCTCATCTCCGGTCCAGCTCATCTCCTGGCCGTGGCAGGGCCAGCTCAGAGACGAGCTGAAGTCATCCGCAGGGTCCCCCAGACACATCTGGTGGAGAAGACACCAGCAGCTGAGGCCTCCCGGGCACTTCTCTCGATGTGACTTTTCCACGGGGTCTCTCCAGCACGGGGACTTGTGGACTCCTCGTGTCCGAGCAGCGCCCTCGAGCTGGGCACGAAGAGAGCTTGCTGGGAGAGAGCCACCCCTCTCAGAAGGCGCACAGGGCCCGTTCCCCACATTCTATGTACGAGGAGCAAGCCGCGAAGGCCAGCCCGGCTCGGGGTAGAAAGCCGACTCACGGTGGACGGGAGAGGATGGTGGACATGTGCAGACCCTGGTCCCAGCTTGGTGTGCGCCCGGCTCCCCACTGTCCCGACCCAGAGCACTTGGCGTAGACACCGTTGTTTACTTTGTCATTGTGTGTGGGGAAAGGAAGGCTGGAATAAAAAGGGTTGATTCGCACTAGGGGTGTGTGGACCCAGAAAAAACCTGGCTGATAGGCTCCAGGTGATAAAGTGTCCCAAGGGCCCCCGACACAACGGAGGAGCCGGAGGGGGCTTCCCCGGGGGCCGTGGGAAGGGGTCACGCAGGGTCGCCTTTCACCAGCTCGCGGAGTAACTGTCGAATGTTGAAATGTTCTCACACTGGGCAGGATGGGAAAACACTGCGTACCGCGGTGCCCCTGGCAGCAGCATGGGGGGGGCTGCGTGTGGGGCACGGCCAGCCCCAGGGGCGACGCCAGGACGGTGAGGTGAGCCGGGGTCACAGCCTCAGGACTGTCCCCTCGCCAGGAGGTGGGGGAGGAGTTTGATGTCATTCTTGATGCCACACCCACCCGCTCCCTGAGTTCTCCCTTCACCTTCTCTTCTTCTCTTGTTTGTTTTTATCCACTGTTTGCTCATTAGCCCCATAGCATGGGCACTTTGAGCGGAGGCTCTGGGTTACCACCTTCATCCTCTCCCCCTCCCCCCACACCCACACACCCCACACACACACATCCCACACACACACACCCCACACACACACACCCCACACACACACCCACACACCCACACACCCCACACATACCCGCACACACCCCCCCCACACACACACACCCCACACACACCCACAGACACATCCACACCCCACCCACACACCCACACACACCCACACCCCACACACACCCCCACATACACCCACAGACACATCCACACCCCACCCACACACCCACACACACACGCACCCCCCACACACATCCACACACACCCACCACCCCACCACACACACGCACACACACACACACACACCCCTCCGGCTGGTCGCTCTGCAGAGCCCCACTAACAGTGTGGGGAGAAACACATTGCACCAACCATCCTCATTCCTTAAAGGGTAAATTAATATTGAATTAATCTTAACTTAGTTTTAAAGTTAATTTACATTTTTATTTAAAGTGTAAATTGTGTCGTCCGTCTGAAACAAACAGCATTTCACATGCCACCGTCCGTGTGAGGGCGGCCGTGGGGGCGCACCTGTCCCAGAGGAGGCGGCGTGAGGGCCCGTGGCCAGGTGCACGCTCGTGAGAAAGAAAATAAAGTCCAGGCAGCAGACACCGCTTTCCCTCCGGCTGCTGGGAAACCCGTCAGCATCTCTCACCTCCTGGTGGCATCTCCTCTCTGTCCTTTCGGGTCCTGTCCTGCCCCCCACGGTCTTGCTGCCCTGCCCTGCGGGGTGAGCGTGTGCCTGTGGGTCCTGGGAGGGGGTTACTGTGTCTGGCCCCTGCTCACCTCCCTGTCTGTGCCCCCCACGGCCAGTCACCACCATCCCGGAGTCCCCGACGACCTCCCGAGCCGTCTGGGAGCCAAGGCCACTCTGTGGGGAGCTGTGCTGGGGAGCCCCCGGGGCGTAAATCAGCCTCTGCTGCGTCCGGCCCCCTCGCTCGCTCTCGGGCCGGGTGCTGACATTTACGAGGCCCCACTTGTCATCACGAGCTGTGATTTGCAGACTCCCAGCTTTCTTCCAGGGACGCAGCCACCTCCGGAGCCGGCCGGCAGGGTCATGCCCGATGGCCTCCACCTACTTCCTGCTTCCCTGGGCCCCAGACCTGCCCCCTTGCTGTTCTTTGGGTTTCCTTTGGAAAAACAGCTCAGGTGGATGGGTCTGGAAAAGCCATCTCCCGCTGGGTCCTGAGCAGACGTTCCCACAGAGACCCCTGCTCCCTGAGGACGGCCACATGGCTGCAGACCAGCCACCGTCACTGGACCCCAGGCAGGCGGCCAGCCCAGCCCCGGCTCTGCCCGGCTCCCGCGTGCCACTCTGGTCTCCTGTGGCGTGGCTGCCAGCTGTCGTCACAGCCTGGAGCAGATTGCCGGGGCCTCGGCACCCGCCTCTCTGTACCCCGGTGTCAGGGATCCTCTGCGTCCCCCCAAATTTAATGTCAGAGTCCTGACTCCCTGTACCTCAGTCTGTGGCTTTATTTGGAAACAGGGCCCTTGGAGATGTCATTAGTGGAGATGAGGTCGTCCTGGGGCAGGGTGGGCCTCACCCATTGTGACTGTGGACACAGACACACCCAGAGAGAACACCGGCGGACACTGGGGTCACACCGCAGGGGCCAGCCCCGCCCACACCTGACCTCGGCCTCCAGCTCCGACCAGAGTGGAGAGATTTCTGTCGCTGAAGCCCGAGCAGCCAGGGAAAATGGCCACAGCTGGCAGGTCACTGCATTGCTCTTTGGTCAAATGGGGATTAAATGAGATCAAAGCGTAAAGGACGTGCTGGGCACAGTGACGTGGCGGGGACCCTCGCACACAAGTTCACCGTGAGCCACCAGCGCCCGAGCGAGGCTGTGCTTGGCCCACAGCTCCCGACGGTCTGCGTGTCTCCATTTCGGGGAGAACAAAGGATTCATCGCTACTAGAAATCACACGAGAGAAAACACCTGTGCCGCTTTTTATGCGGTTAAAGTATCAATATTTGACGGTGTAGCATGCAGAGGCCATTACCGAAGGCCATCCCATCGTGGGCTCGAGGAAGCAGGGCTGGGCCCCGCAGGGACAGGCCACCTGGCCTCTTCGCTGGGGTGGGCGTGACGTCCCTCGACCGGGAAGGAACACGTCACGGACGGTTGGAAGTCAGGTGCTGTGGCTACTGGTCCTGGGGCGGGTCTCCCCGGCCTCCATTCACCCGTTGTGAGTGGCCGGGCGGGGTGGCCGGGCACCCCGTCCTCTCCCGCTGTCTCGGGGGCCCAGCAGACGTGGGTGATGAGGTGCGGCTCGAGCCAGAGGACAGCCGTCAGCAGTGTCCTCAGTAAGAACGTGGTGCTGGCCTGGCTGCCCACAGGCTTCTCGCCCAAACCCAGCCGCAGACGTTCACACCTGCCCTGGCAGATTCTGCTCTCGGTAGACACGGCCCCCTGGATCACGAGGAGCCGAGGCCCACCCCGGACACTCAGGCAAAGCCCGGGGCCGTGACTCGGCCGAGCAGGTCTGTGGCTGAGATGCGCCGGAAACCTGAAGCCCGACGGAGCCCAGCTCTGCGGGGACGTGACATCCAGGCCACGTGAGCCCGAACCTCTTGACCCCGGCCATCTCCGGGCTGGACAGGCAGCGCAGGGCTGGGCGCCTCCTCCCGAAAGGAAAATGGAATCCATACCCTGGAGCACGCAGCCCGGCCTCAGGAACACACCTGTCCCTGGGTGGAGGGCGCTGTCAGGAGAGGGGAGGCCAGGTCGGGTCAGAGCAGCGGGCCCCAGGGCCCCCGACCACACTGAAGACTCGCGGGGCGCGGAGGCCAGGAGGGAAGACGGGTCTGGGAAAGCCTTCGGTCCAGAGACCAGAGCTGCGCTCGGAGAAAGGCTGCGGCCGGCTGCTGACGAACCGGAAAGGGTGGCCTTCCATCTGGACAGTGGCCGGCAAGGGGGAGGCTGCGCCCGGAGCTCATCAGGCTTCCGCTTTCTGTTGTCCTTCGGCCGCACCCTGCCCCAGACCTTCCCGGGAAGGCGCAGAGCCCGGGGGTGTGGCTCAGGAGACTGGGCAGTGAGCCAGGCCCAGGCCGAGGCTCAGGACACACTGGGCGCCCGTCCCGGGCTCCACCCTCTCTCAGCCCAGCAACTCCGTGCTGTCCGAGGAGCGCGTGTGCTGCTTCGGCTTTGCTGGCCCTCTCAAGCGCTACCCCACGCTGTCCAACCTCCTGGCAAGCTCGGGTGAGATGCGGCCCTGGGTCCGAGGAGGGTCACCTGGGTTTTGTCAGAAAGTGGCGGAGCTGAGACTGGTGCCCAGAGCTCGTGTCAATTATCTGCTCCTCCTGCCGCTGTGAAGGTCGAGCGCCAGACACGTGGGCCGTGAACCTGCCGTGGGGTCTGTGGCCACACCCTGTGGTCCCTGAGATGACGAGGGAAAACGCAGGGCCTGGGACCGGCTGTGCTGGCCAGGGGCAGTTTGCCGGGGACACGGAGAGGGAGCACTGAGCACAGTCCACGTGGCTGAGCCCGAGGTCACCCCTACAGTGTGGGGGTGCCCCTAAGATGCCTCGCCGCCTGAGAAGCCCTGAGCCTCAGAGCTTGGGCTGCTCCTCCTGGTCCGGGGATTCTGTCGGCAGGTCCCACGTCTCTGCCCAGAGGGACAGCCACGTCCTGGCTGGCAGTGACCGTGGCTGGGGCTGCCGGGGGGGACCCTTGTCATCAAGTCCCGCAGAAGTGGGGGCTGTGGGCACCGGCCCTCCTCAGAAGTACTTGCCCCCGTGAGCTGGGAGCAGGGTCACTGCAGGGACAGTGGAGGGGGCCTCCGACAGCGCAGACCCACCTCAGGGCAGGTGGCACCAGGGGGCGGTGGGCGCGTGGACCAGCCTGTCCCCATCGGCTCTGTCTGCAGCTGGCAAAGCGCTGCCAAGCAGAAAGTGCAGCTGCAGCGTCCGAGGCTCAGACGCCCTTCTCGCACTCTCGGTCTCTGGGTTCTAGGCCCTCGTGCCACTCCCTGCCCTGTCCTCACATCCCACAGCCCAGCTCCTGGAGGCCGGCCCGTGCGTGTCCACGTGGACTCTCGGGGAGCGTGGCACCTCCCGGGCACCTCTGCACAGGAGCTGGCCAGGGCGTCCGCCTGGTTTGGAAGAGGCTGAAAATCCAGGCTCAGTCTTCCCCTCCCCTTCCTTCCGGCGTCTGTGCCCAGGGCAGGTGCCCAGGCCCAGGAGCTGGTGCCGAGGTCGGTGAGGGCAGACTGGCGGGTGAAAGCGGCCGGGCCGGTGGGGTGGTCTGTGTGCCCGAGACGGGCTGGAGGTGGACCCCACTGGTGGACACATGTATTCCCTTAGGGAGGAGGGGGTGTGGGTGTGCTCGGTTCACAAAAGCTATAAAATCAAGTCCAAGGGGACAGACATCTGCTTGGAATTTCTGGCTCAAATGAGACATTTTTTAAATGTTCAGGCTACTCCTCCATGGATTGGTTGATCAGCATTTACCTGGAAAGCAGGTGTGCAGCTCGGAGCAGGTGTGATCTGCCAGGACTGCTCAGCCCGTCCCCTGTGCTCGGTCTCTCCTGCTGGGCATCCCCGAGGCTGGTCCAAGGGGCGGGGTCCAGGAGGTGGCCGCCTGGCCGGCTGGTCATTCAGGAAGTCCCACATCCTCTCCTCCCTTCCTGCTCCATAAACTCTCTGCTCAGCGTCCGAGGGCAGATCTGCTGCTGGGCGGGAGGGGGGGCTGGCTGTGGAGACGTCAGCACAGCCGTCCTGGGGGCTGCCTCCCGCCACCCCTAGTCTGGGAGATGCTGGTGGCCCTGCGAGGCTGGAAGGCAGCCCCGTGTGGCCGTGGACATGCCTCGTCTTCCACGGCGTCTGCACGGGGCCGACGGCCTGTGGGCCCCGGACCTCGGCCGGGCATCTCCCCCTCACGGTGCTGAGGGGGCTGCATTTCCGCAGAACAACACCCGCCGGCGGAGGAAAACAACGGGACTCGGCCACGTGAAGCCGAAGGCTGCCCCTCGGCCCCTCATGCCTGTGACACCCCCAGGTGTCATCCCAAAAAGCCACCGCGTGGTGACAAGCCGTGTGTCACAGCCGTGAGGGCAGCTATGACTACGCCGTGTTCACACCCAGTGCGCTTCAGACACAAAGAAGTTGCCATCGCGGTATGCCTTCTGGCACTCAGAAGGATCAGAAATTTATTGTTATGGTTCCTGGGCTCAGGGTCTCCATGTCGCCCTGTAACTGAGTGTGTTTAATAATTCATACAGCGGGGCTCAGACGGCGGCAGCGAATGGGGCGCTCTCCACCGGGACGCGGTGATGACGGCCATCTCTGAGGCCACCGCTGGGTCACCGCGCCCAGCGCACTTCTCTCCAGCAGGAAATGAGCTTTCCTTGCCCTCGGAGCTGTGTCGATCGTCTGTGTATCGCAAGGATGCCGGGAGTTACCAGGCCTTTCATACACGGGACCGGCCATGACTGAGTCACAGCGGCAGCGACAAAAGCTTTTGCCAAGACAAACATTGGGAGGATTATCAGGCCTTTTGCTCGAGGGCACAGCATGATTACCAGATGGGGCCACGAGGAAATGGGCCCTATCCGCCCCTGCCCTCCTGCCGGCCCCGGTCACCGTCCACCCACAGCAGACTCGCCCTCACTCTCTCCTCAGGGTCGGGAATGTTCTTCTTGCACCTGCCAAAGCCAGGTCTCCGTTTACCAAGGCAGAGGATGCCGCTGAGAGGCAGCCCTTCCACGTGGAACCGCGTGTTCATGTGGGTTCCAAATTCCACGTTCCCCAAAAAGAGAAACAGAGCAGATGGGGTGCAGGTTGGGAAGCCTGCTGTCACACACACTACACACACGCACATGTGCACACAGATGCACACACGCACACACCACACACGTGCACATATGCACACACCATGCACACACTGCACACATGCACACCCACATGCACGCACACACACCATGCACACGCTGTACACATATGCACACATGCACACACTGCACACATGCACACACCACACACGTGCACACCCACATGCACGCACACCATGCACACACATGCACGCAGATGCACACACATAGCCACTCCCGCTCAGATTGTGGTGTCAGGAGCCAGCTTTTCTCCAGGCTGATGAGACACCAGGTGTCTGCCAGCTTGGCCCCACAACAAACACACAGGTCGGCGGCATAAACAAGAGACATCTGTTTCTCACACTCTGGGGGCTGCAGTCCTTGATCGGGGTGTGGGCGTGGGCTGGTGAGAGCCCTCTGCTGGGGTGCAGATGGCCGCCTCTGGCTGTGCTCGTGGGGAGGGAGGGCGGAAGCAGGCTCCCAGGAACTCTGATCCCACCATGGGGCCACCCTCATGACCTCATCCGTGCCACTGCCTGGATTCTTGTTCCCCCAAATGCGTAGGTCTCCCCCCAGGTGGTGGAGTTAGGAGGTGATTGGGCCACAAGGATGGAGGCCTCTTGATGGGATCAGTGTCTTATAAATGGAACCCAGAGGCCCCTGCCCTGCCCACCACAGGAGGCCACGGTGAGACACGGACACATGGTGAGACACTGGGGACATGGTGAGGTACCGGGGACATGGTGAGGTACCGGGGACATGGTGAGGTACCGGGTACATGGTGGGATGCTGGGGACATGGTGAGACACCGGGGACATGGTGAGGTACCGGGGACATGGTGAGACACCGGGGACATGGTGAGGTACCGGGGACATGGTGAGACACCGGGGACATGGTGAGGTACCGGGGACATGGTGAGACACCGGGGACATGGTGAGGTACCGGGGACATGGTGAGGTACCGGGGACATGGTGAGGTACCGGGTACATGGTGGGATGCTGGGGACATGGTGAGACACCGGGGACATGGTGAGGTACCGGGGACATGGTGAGACACCGGGGACATGGTGAGGTACCGGGGACATGGTGAGACACCGGGGACATGGTGAGGTACCGGGGACATGGTGAGACACCGGGGACATGGTGAGGTACCGGGGACATGGTGAGGTACCGGGGACATGGTGAGACACCGGGGACATGGTGAGGTACCGGGGACATGGTGAGACACCGGGGACATGGTGAGGTACCGGGGACATGGTGAGGCACCGGGAACGTGGTGAGGTACCGGGGACATGGTGAGGTACCGGGGACGTGGTGAGGTACCAGGGACATGGTGAGGCACCGGGGATGTGGTGAGATACTGGGGACATGGTGAGACACCGGGGACATGGTGAGGTACCGGGGACATGGTGAGGCACCGGGGATGTGGTGAGATACTGGGGACATGGTGAGACACCGGGAACGTGGTGAGGTACCGGGGACATGGTGAGGTACCGGGGACGTGGTGAGGTACCAGGGACATGGTGAGGCACCGGGGATGTGGTGAGATACTGGGGACATGGTGAGACACCGGGGACATGGTGAGACACCGGGGACATGGTGAGGTACCGGGGACATGGTGAGGTACCGGGGACATGGTGAGGCACCGGGGACATGGTGAGACATTGGGGACATAGTGAGGTACCGGGGACATGGTGAGGTACCGGGGACATGGTGAGGTACTGGGGACATGATGAGACACGGGGACATGGTGAGAGGAACAGCAGAGACACCAGCTCTGGGCTCCCCGACTTCCAGCCTCCAGATCTGTGGGAAATGAATTCCTGTTGCCCAGGAGACCCTAGTCTGTGGCATCCGCCTGAAGGGACTGAGACACAAACCCATTTACCACCCAAAGCCCATCTCCAAATGCCACTGCATTAAGGCTTAGGGCTTCGACTACGGGTTCCAAGGACACGGCTCAGCACATCACACCCGGACGGCAGAGGCTTCTTTCCATGTCTCTCTGGTTAAACCGAGGGCCCTCCTGGCGCATTGTCCTGGCCCGATGGGGCACGGGGCCCACGGACAGCCACCATCGCAGCTGGAGGTGCCCCAAGGCCAGTGGATCATAGCCTCCTCCATGCTCCCAGGTCCACACCTGGCCGACGAGTCCATAAGCACGAAATTTGGCTCAGAAGGTTGCTGACCCTGTGAGGTCTAAATGAGCAGTAAGAGTCAGAAAGACTGGACAAGAGAACGCCGGGCTGATGGTCCTGGGGCACACCAGACGCAGGGGCCCTGCAGGATGTCCAGAGGGCCGGTGGAGCCCACTCAGGGCCGCCGTCCCACGGGGAGCCAGGGCCGGGTCCTGTGTCTCGCCTGGACCCTCAGTGCCCGTCCGACCTGACACTCTGCCCAGGCTCCGTGCACGGCCCCTCGGGTGACCTGAGACGCAGTCCCGCTGCTCCTCCTGGGCGGGCACGTCCCTGAGGGAAGGAGGATGACCGGCCGAGACTTCCGGAGGGAGGATGACCGGCGGAGACCCATGCAGAGCATCGGAGACCACGGAGCCGCTGACGAGATGTCAGCACAGCCCTGTAATCACAAGATTTGGGGTATTTTGATTTTTAGACACTCAGCCACTGAGCCACACTGGCTGGGCGGGTATTTTGATTTTTAAATGTATTCGAAGCATTTATACGCATCGGAAGGAGTGAAGTTGTGATTTTAAGAGGATACTCAGGGGTTAGCTAATTACACCTGTAATCAACTTCCAGTAGTTGAGGCACTTATTCTCAGCTGGGGGGGATTTTTGCCTCTCCCCCAGGCAGTGTTTGGGGACATTGTCTCGTGGTCACACTGGGCCTGTCCCTGCATCCAGTGGGTGGAGCCAGGGGCATCGCTGGGCATCCCACGGTGTGGCCAGGACTCTCCGCGGTAGAATGACCCACTCACATGTCTGCAGGATTGAGCTTGGGAAATGCTGATGTAAGGGCTTTCTTACACCAAGCAGTTTATAAATATTGTTTAATTGCTTAGGAAGAGCTGGTTGCTGGATTTATGTTTTCCTTATTAGGTGTTTGAATTACTCAAGAGAATGACACATGTCAAATTTATGATGATGGTTTGAAAGGTCACATCGGAAGACATTCGGTCAGAGACAGGTCTCCTGAGCCCAGCCCCCTGACGTGTGTCAGTCCTGAAACCAGATGTCATTGTCCTGGCTTCAGGGCGAAGGCAGTGAGGCCGCTGGACAGCTGAGGAAGGAGCCGGCCGTACAGGCGGGTCTGGTCACGTTTCCAAGTGCCTTCCTCCATGTCAGGCCGGTAAGAATCAGGGAGGGTCAGAGCCAACCACTCCTGCTCCCCGGGCAGGTCAGGAAAACGTGGGACCTTCCCTGATGAGCCTTAGGAGAGATGCCTCATGGCCACCTGTCCACCTGTCCTCACTGTGACCACCCTGACCACCTGTCCTCACAGTGACCACCTGTCCTCACTGTGACCACCTGTCCTCACTGTGACCACCCTGACCTCCCGTCCTCACTGTGACCACCTGTCCTCACAGTGACCACCCTGACCGCCTGTCCTCACTGTGACCACCCTGACCGCCTGTCCTCACAGTGACCACCTGTCCTCACTGTGACCACCTGTCCTCACTGTGACCACCTGTCCTCACTGTGATCACCCTGACCACCTGTCATCACTGTGACCACCCTGACCACCTGTCCTCACTGTGACCACCCTGACCTCCCGTCCTCACTGTGACCACCTGTCCTCACTGTGACCACCTGTCCTCACTGTGATCACCCTGACCACCTGTCATCACTGTGACCACCCTGACCACCTGTCCTCACTGTGACCACCCTGACCACCTGTCCTCACTGTGACCACCTGTCCTCACTGTGACCACCCTGACCACCTGTCCTCACTGTGACTACCTGTCCTCACTGTGACCACCCTGACCGCCTGTCCTCACTGTGACCACCTGTCCTCACTGTGACCACCCTGACCGCCTGTCCTCACTGTGACCACCCTGACCACCTGTCCTCACTGTGACCACCCTGACCTCTCGTCCTCACTGTGACCACCCTGACCACCTGTCCTCACTGTGACCACCCTGACCGCCTGTCCTCACTGTGACCACCTGTCCTCACTGTGACCACCCTGACCACCTGTCCTCACTGTGACCACCTGTCCTCACAGTGACCACCCTGACCACCTGTCCTCACAGTGACCACCCTGACCACCTGTCCTCACTGTGACCACCTGTCCTCACAGTGACCACCCTGACCACCTGTCCTCACTGTGACCACCTGTCCTCACAGTGACCACCCTGACCACCTGTCCTCACAGTGACCACCTGTCCTCACTGTGACCACCCTGACCACCTGTCCTCACTGTGACCAGCTGTCCTCACAGTGACCACCTGTCCTCACTGTGACCACCCTGACCACCTGTCCTCACAGTGACCACCCTAACCGCCTGTCCTCACAGTGACCACCCTGACCACCTGTCCTCACAGTGACCACCCTGACCGCCTGTCCTCACAGTGACAACGCTGACCGCCTGTCCTCACAGTGACCACCTGTCCTCACTGTGACCACCCTGACCGCCTGTCCTCACAGTGACCACCTGTCCTCACAGTGACCACCCTGACCACCTGTCCTCACAGTGACCACCCTGACCACCTGTCCTCACTGTGACCACCTGTCCTCACAGTGACCACCCTGACCACCTGTCCTCACAGTGACCACCCTGACCACCTGTCCTCACTGTGACCACCTGTCCTCACAGTGACCACCCTGACCACCTGTCCTCACTGTGACCACCTGTCCTCACAGTGACCACCCTGACCACCTGTCCTCACTGTGACCACCTGTCCTCACAGTGACCACCCTGACCACCTGTCCTCACTGTGACCACCTGTCCTCACAGTGACCACCCTGACTACCTGTCCTCACTGTGACCACCTGTCCTCACAGTGACCACCCTGACCACCTGTCCTCACTGTGACCACCTGTCCTCACAGTGACCACCCTGACCACCTGTCCTCACTGTGACCACCTGTCCTCACAGTGACCACCCTGACCACCTGTCCTCACTGTGACCACCCTGACCACCTGTCCTCACTGTGACCACCTGTCCTCACAGTGACCACCCTGACCACCTGTCCTCACAGTGACCACCCTGACCACCTGTCCTCACTGTGACCACCTGTCCTCACTGTGACCGCCTGTCCTCACTGTGACCACCCTGACCACCTGTCATCACTGTGACCACCTCACCATCTTGGGGTCATCCACGGCTGACACTTTCTCTCTCAAGCACCACCCCACAAAGTGGGCTCACCACCCTTCACCCTAAACTGTCTCCACTTCCTGAGTCACTGTCTCCATCAGTGGAACTTCCCCCCGTGTCCAGTCCCCAAAAAGACCTGGGAGTCGTCTTCAACCCTTGTCCCTCCTCCTCCCTGCTCACGGCGTGCCCGTCGGCAGAGGCTGCGCCCGGCCCAGGAGGACTATGGCCTGAGGAGAGACACTCATGAGGTTCTCAGTCGTGAAGCAAGACACAGGAGCGAGAATAAAAGGGTACGTGAGTCCTTAAAATCCCACGTAACCCTCCTGCAGGCTCATCACCCACAAGCGAAGCTGAAAGCTTCTCCCTGCCTCATCGAGCTGGCCCACCTTCTCCTCTAACCTCTGCCAACCAAATGTGATGGCCAAGAACTTTCTAGAGAATTGATTTTTCCTCCTACACATAAACTCCTGCAGATTCACTCACGGCCACAATCCACTGGGCTAGGAAATGAGATACTGAGGACCGCTCACTGGCGTTGTTATTTATTAACACGGGTTCATCAGGAAGGCGTTCAGGAGGGATGGGGAATGGCAGATGGAGGAAGCTGGGATTTTCCAGTCTGTGTTGCTGCCGTTAACCAGCATTAATAATTACATGACAGCTCGAGACACATCCCTGTGGTTTGGGGCCCAGGAGTAGGAGCCCAAGCCATGTGTCAGAACATGGCCTTGGAGGCCACCCCAACTTCAGGACGAGGGTGGGGACGCAGCTTCCCCCGGACCCCACGCAGCAGGTGGAGCCTCGCTTGTCTTCCCACCGTCACACAGGAGCCATGGGGGCCGCAGCCCCGTGGGGTGAGCAGAAGGGCTCCTGTGGACCTCCGCCTCCAACACTCCACGCCCATCCTCCTGCCTTCCTGAAGACGCATCCATATCCACCCAGATGCACGCGTGAAGAGCACCACACCTCTACGTGCACAGGAAGCGAGGATGCGGAAATGCCCAGGATGCCCGCCCGGCACTCACACCCTTGGACGTGGCGCTCCCCTGTGGTTGGCTGGGGCTGCCTTCAGGTCCTCTCCATGGGGGCCTCCCCGTCTTGGCTGATTTCACTGACACCAGCAAATAAGAGAATGTCTGAGCACGATCTTTCTTTTCTAGAACCCTGGTGCCACCCTAGGCACTTCCACACCAGGCCCATTCAGGCTTTGATCCTCTCTGGGCTGGGAGCCAGGGAGGGGGCAAGCTCTAGGGGCCACTAAGAGCTCAGGGAACTCAGCGTCTGAGGATCTTTCCAACGAGGGACAGACGCATGAGATGGGAGGCCAGCTGGTGCTGTGGTCAGACCAGGCTGCCCTCCAATGGCAGCTCCCTCCTCTCAGAGCTGTGTGACCCCGGTCACGGGCGCCCGCTTACCTGTGATTCAGTTCCTCAAACTGTAAGGTTGTGGCATAGCACTGTGGGAGCAACGGTATCTCACAGGATGGCTCCAGTCCCACTTCTCACCAACTAGGCACACAACGGGTCGGGCCCTTGGCCTATCTGAACTGAAGTTTCCACATATGAAGTGAAAATAGTAAGATTTTTGTCATAGGGTTACAGAATGATTAAATAGGATATTCCATGTAAGAAATGTGTTTAACATAGAGCCTAATGTAAGTGCTAAAACTGTTAGCCATGATGATGGTGATGATAGTGATGTGATTATGGTGATTATGATGGTGGTGATGTGTGATGGTGATGATGGTGATGAAGGTGGTGATAATGATGATGATGGTGATGATGGTGATGATGGTGGTGGTGGTGATGGTGGTGCTGGTGGTGATGGTGGTGATGGTGCAATGACAACACAAAGCTCTTTTAGCTGGTCTTCCCTAGCCAGCTCCTTTCATGTGGGTTCTGTCCAGAACAGTGCTGGTGGTGCTCTGGAACCATCGCTCTGCATCCCTCTAGTGCCCAGGTGTGCCTGGCCCCCAGCAGAGCTGTGCTCACCCAGATCATGTGTTTGTCCCACGCCAGTCTATGCTCGCTGTAGTTATGTGAGTTACTGTTATGTGTCAGACACTTAAGAGGCGCTGAATATACATATATATAAATTAACAAAGTACACAAACTATTGCTATATGAGTGTAAAAAGTAAAAAGAAGAGTTTTTATGAGAGAACATGGATTTTGAGTGAAGTTTTAAAAAGTGAATATGTAAAAACACTGTCAAGCCAGACGTGGGCGGGGCACCAGGAAGCCCCTGGGGCCCCCAAGCTGTTCTTGGGGCCCCAGTATCCTCGGTGTACTCAGGGAGAGTGAGGCTGGAGCCCTGGCTGCCGTGGCCTCTGCTTGAAGACGAGGTGCGGTCCCACAGAACAGTGAGAGTGTACACTCCTCTTAGAAGCTTTGCAAATAAGCCTGAATATTTTCTGAGAGATTAAAGTGTTACACGATGTAAGTGCTTCTAAGATCTGAAACTGACTTTCAAGTAACAGAACAACCAAACACCCCTCATCACATTGGATAAATGACTCCCCCCACCCCCGCATCAGGTGCTCCCGGGGCCGGGCCCAGTGACCGGCCACCTGAGCAGAAAAGCCACCGCAGGCCGGGAGTCATTTCCTGACCCTGACAGTGCTGGGTGACCGCCTGTGTCCTGGGAGCTCTTCCTGTCTGCTGAGCCTCTGGAAGGGCTTTGTTCCTCCTTCCCAGGTGCCGTCGCTGGGAACGGGGCTGCAGGACGGGAGCACAGCCCGACCAATGACCCTTGGTGACAGATTAAACAAACCTGTAAAAATTAGCTATAAAATAAACTTCCTGGGCCCCGGTGTGAGCCTCCCACACTCTGCCTCCCTCCCTGCTCCCTGCGGCTCCCAGCGTCACCGCCACTGTCCAGGGCAGGCCCACTCACCAGCGCGAGGTGAGGATGGACAGGGACGGGAGTGTCGCTGGGAGCTGCTCCGCACCGAAGGAAGGTCCTTCCTCCCCCGGGGGCCCTTCACCTCCCTCAGACCTGCCTCTCCACTCCTGCATGTGACGCGGCCCAAGGCTGGACCTCTCTGAGCCTCGGTTTCCCCTCTGCCAGGGGGCTGTGCCCTCCCTGCCTCACACACTCCGAGCAGGACCTGCAGGTGGTCTGTCAGGTGTCGGCTGTCTCCACGGCCTCCCTCCCCTTGTGCAGACCTGTGTCCCGGGGCCTCTCCTGTGTCTGTCCCTCCCGCCCTCGCCAGGGCCCTCCGTGCCTCGTCCCCACTACGCTGCGAACTCGCCGGGCCTCTGGAGCACCCTGCACACAGCTCCGTCTGCCGCTCACTGCGCACAGGGACACCCCGAGCCCCAAGTGGGGGCTGTGGGGTTCGCACCCCGCCTTTGCTCTGGGCTATTTTCATAGCCATCCCCAGCGCCCATCATTTAGTTTTTATTTTAATTGAGGTGTAACTGACGTGTAACACACAGGTTCCTGTGTACAAGGTCATGATCTGTCGTTTGAGTATATCGGGAATGGTCTCCGCCCCGAGTCCAGTTAACACGATGCCCCGTCTTTAAGGTGTGACGACTTTACTGTCAAAGGTCCTGCTGGCAGCCAAGGCCCCCGTGGTCGAGCCCTCGGCACGCGTGGCCTCTCAGTGTGGAGGAGCCCTGACCGCACCCCCAGAAGCTGCTCGGAGACGGTGCGTCACTGTCCACGGCTGGCGGGCCCTTGCGGTCCAGGGCCTTTCCGGCACCAAGGGGCCACTGGCTCCCTCTTCCCTTGGAGGCTGCGGGAGGGCTCTCAGGGGAGGGGAGCCCTTCACGGGGCCATAAATTTGACATCGCAGCAGAGTCCCGGCCGGAAGAGTGACCGTGAAACCAGATCCCCCGTCTGAGGGGCCAGCCCCCACCTCGCGCGGCTCCTCTTCCGGGGGTCGGGGGGCACGCAGGCTGTGGACACCTGGCTTTCCCTTCGCTCTCCCACCGGACACTTCCTGCCGGCACCGTGAGACGGAGTCCCGTCCGGGTCCCCGCGTCTGCAGTGTGGGGTGCCGCCCGAGCAGGCCACGGGCACTCTGCGCTCTGAGCATGCTCTCCAACCCTAAAATCCACCGCAGAGCCCCGTGCCCCGGGCGAGAGAGCCCCTGCCCACCAATAACACAGCCCGAGACACGTCCGTCTGCCTAATCACTCCTGCGGCACCACTGCTGGGCCCGCCGCTGGCCACGGGCACAGACGAGGAGCAGGGTGTGGGCCCTGCTCGGCCACAGCCACCACCTTCACCTGCTTGCACAGAGCCGACGTCCTTGGAACAGGGGAGAGGACCGCCGAACGTCACCGAACATCGGCTCGTTCAAGGACGTGAGCACACAACATGACCTTCACCCGTGACATCGTTTCCGTGATCCGCGCAGTGACCCCAGGCTCGCCCGAGGCGTGCCCTGCCGCACACCAGGACGAGGTTTCCTGATGACGGCCGCCAGCGCTGATAACTGACAGGGAAAGGGAGACGTTTCATTCGGTCCAGGCCGTTCCCGCAAGTCAGCCCCACACTGGACGTTCTCACACCCTCACGTAAACCTCCCTTCTCTGGCCCTTACGGACAAAGGAAGATGCCGACGATGTTTGAATGCATTTTCTTGGCTGGTTCTCACTTGGTGACGGGGGAGTTCCAGCAAGAACAGAAAGGTTCGCCGTGTAGCCCATGTTTAACGACCAAAGCCAAACCTATCGTTCTAAAATCCCAAGATCAGTCTCTTCTTAAACCAGGAAATGTTGCACTTCCGTTCAAAGCAACACGCGGTGGGTTTGCTCCGTCTCCAGACGCCACCGCTGTGGGGTGAGGGCGAGGCTGGACTTGAACCGGAGAAGCAGGAGGACACCGCACACGTACGAATGACCGCCCTTGCCGAGCGAGGGCCACGAGGAAACGGAACGGCGGTGCAGCCCCAGGAGACACGGCCTGGGCTGGCTCGGGGACTCTGGCCTTCTCACCCTCACACAGGCACAGTCCACAAGACAGCAGGTGCTGAGAAAAACAATTCACGTTTTTGGAAGCAGATTGCTTAGCGAGGACCCCAGATGCCACAGAGCACACACATGGTGCACACGTGGACACTCAGCCGTGATGCAGAAGACGCCCGAAGAACACGCAGAAACAGCCCTACTGACAGGATGCCGATCTCTATGCACACGTGTGCGCATGCATACACACACGTCTCAGCACGCATGCCCCTCTGGGGCTCCCACGTGGCGTGGTCCCCGCCGCCTCCGACGGCTCCTGAGCAGTGTGACGCCCGGCGGTCATCGGTCGGCGCTGCCCAGGACGGAGGCCGGGTTGCCATCTCGGTGTCCGTGGTGCTGGCTTCAGCGCTCGCTCCAGCTCCGTGTCCAGTCAGAACGGGCCCGCGTCCAGGCCCTCGCGCTGCCCCTTGCTGGCTGAGGGTCAGACTCCAACCACAGAATCTCCCCGAATCCTCCCGACGGCCTGGCCAGGTGGACGTCACCTCACAGCCCAGAGGTTTAGCACCCGTCACGTGAGGTCACACCCACGCTGGCTCCCCCAGGAGCCCAGGCCACCGCCCCTGTGAAAACCCTCCCCACCCGACGACTCGGCCTCAGCAGTCACGTCGGACTCGCGGTGACAGAAGATAAGGGGGCACCCGAGACATTGCCTTGGAAATGGCAAACGGCAGCTGGTCAACTGTCTCCGAGCAGCCTCTTCTGTGACCTCTGGAGGTTTCGGATTTTTTCTGAGCACTGCGCCCTCACAGGGCCGGGGGACTTCGGGTCTCATCTGTTCTCGCTCATGGTCGAGCTCACTCAGCACTGCCAGCCGTGACCTCGCCCGCCCCGCCTGGTCCAGGAGCCCGGACACCCTGCTGGACTGGGAGACAGGTTCCAGAGGCATCTACCTCAGGAGGGCACGCACACACACGCGCACATGTGTGCACACACATGCACAGGTGCACACATGTGCATGCACACACGTGTCCACACGGGGACACAGTGCATGCACATGTTTACACATGCACACACAAACACACCTACATGGGGAAACACGTGCACACACATGTTCACGTGTGAACACACATGTACACGTGGAAGGGATGTTATGTTAGGGTTGGGTAGGTGCCACCCGCACTGTGTGGGCTATCCCAGAGGACCCGGACCCTGGTCCTTCCCCTCTTTTCTGTTTATGTCCAGGGAGACGTGGTCTAGATCCCAGGTGTGCTACTTGTTTTCTGGAAGACGTGTTTCTGTTCCTTCTGAAGAGTAAAAAGGTGATATTCATGAGCTGAGGACTGGCTGCTGTCACGGTGTCAAGGGGCCCACACCCGGCATTTCCACAGTGCTGATGGACGAGGGAAGTCGTCAGTTCCTGGACTTCCTCCAGCCGTCCAGTCCTGCTGTGATTCACCGGCTCAGCCGTTATCTCCAGAGGCCGTTCACCCCCAGGCCTCGCTGTGCACGGCGTTATCTCCGCGTCACAGCGCTGACCCGGCTGACCCCTGCTGGATGCCCCGTGGTCACTGTCCGGCAGGCACAGATCCTCCGTGTAGGCCCGCGAGGCGATTTCACGGGGACGGGACCCTGCAGACACGCGGCCACTCTGGTCAGCAGGTGCCTGTGGCCCTCCATGTCCACTGACGGCGGGCGGGTTCAGGCTGTTTGTGGCTGACGACTGGGGAACGCGACAGAGCTGCAAGTACGAACACTGACCACAGAGGGCAGAGCGGCCAGGCGGGGAAGAAGGCCGGGCCCCTCACTGAATTCCCTCACCTCCCTCTCCCGCACTGTCCGCAGTCTCAGCTCAGAGGCGCTCACACGGAGCTTTCGGTTAGCTGAATGGAACGCAGTCTGCTCTCGTGACGACAATGCTGGACACTGACCTGGAAGAGCCGCGGCTGACCCGGCGCTCTCTGCACACAGGCCCGGGACCCGACCGGGACCCGACTGGCACCTCAGCAGAGCAGCCGGGGGGGGGGCACCCTGGGGCCAGGCCCCGGGAGGGAGCAGGACTTAGCCCTGCAGACCACGGGCAACCACGCCAGCTCTGACTTCGGGCGTGTGCTGAGCGATGCCCCCTCCCACGGGTCACGCCTCCGTAGCCCATCCTGCACATCGGTAAAGAAACCTCCACTCTCATTCGCCACCGTGAGGGCTGAGTGGTCCGTAACTGTGCTGTGTGGGCCGTGGCTGCTGCCAGTGAGCCAGTGATGTGCAGGGACCGATGTAGTGACAACTCCAGAGGCCCGGGGACTCAGCGGCAGCTCCCGTTCAGCCCTGGAGGGTCGATGGAAGAGGGCAGGCGATGTAAACCCTCACACCTGGGCAGACGGAGGCGCGGAAACACACCCAGCCGACAGCGTGTCCCTCCAGGGCCGGCCGCCGGGAAGCCAGCCACGCGCGGCCCCGCCCCCGAGCCCGGCAGATGAGGGGCCGGCTGCGTGCGGGGGAGGGGTGTCACCCACAGGAAAGAGTGGACAAGGCTCGTCCTGTCACACACGCGTCCTGACAGCTTCCTGGAACATTTCAGCCTCGTCCCGCTGACAGTAACGCAGTGCTGACTCAGCGCCCCCCCATCACGCACCCCGGTCCTGGCGGTGCCCCCGCGGCGGCTCCCTGCTTGGGCTCCCACAGGGCCCTGCCCCTTGTGGCAGAAACATCCCAGGACCCCACCGCCAGGGTCCCCGGGTCGACGGGCCAGCACCTTGCAAACCTCATCGTGTTGTGTGTTTCTGTTTCCTGGTAAAACAGCCTTATTGATCTTTTCCTAACAAGTAATGTTTAAATGGCGTTTCTGTATAAAAATTATAACAAAGCTTTCAGGTATAGAAAAGAAATGAAAATCACCAGGAACCAAATCCCGTGGTAACACAGTTAATACATGGGTGACTATGATCTATGCATTTTTTTTAAAAAATACGTTTTCATTGATTTTTTTAGAGAGAGAGGAACATAGCAGAGGAACGGAGAGACAGAAACATCGATCGGCTGCCTCCTGCGCGCCCCCCACTGGGGATCCAGCCCACAACCCGGGCCTGTGCCCTGACGGGAATCAAACCGGGACCTCTCAGCCCACGGGCGACGCTCCATCCACTGAGCCACACCTGCCGGGCTCACCTATGCATCTTACACACACACACACACACACAGGCCATGTCCCCCGAGCAGCCTCCGTGTGAAGTGGGGTCATGGCCACTGTCTGGGCTCCCTGTCCTCCTGCTACAAACGCCCACCGGTCGTCACCACAGGACTGGGTGGGCCCTCCAGACCTGCCCTGTCTGAGGACACACACGCAGTCACGTGCACACAGGTACATGCGTGTGCACACAACCGGACGGACAGAGCGTTCGTGTCGTGGTTGAAAGGATGGGATCAGACGACAGTGTCTGCTGTGTGTCCTCCCCCCTCGGCTCCGAGGCAGCCAGTGCGGATCCCATCACCGCCCTGACCGCCGAGAGCCCAGCCGAGACGGCGCCTACGGCCAGCCGAGCGTCCGCAAGGAGCAACCCTGTCGGAAGGTGTAGAAAACGAGGCCGTGGGATGAGAAAATCACAGTTTGCGACCCCTGTGAAACCGGACCTGGAGAAGGGTCCGCACAGGCGGCGGGAACTCAGACACGGGGACGCTCGCCCTGGGCCTCCCTGGGGGTGTGCACGTCACCGTGGGACAGTCCTGCCAGGACCAGCGTGAGTCTGGCCAAGCCCGGGGGAAGGCACGCTCATTAGAAATACAGAGCCCAGCAGAACGGACTGGACGTCACCGCCCGGGGCGGGTGCAGGCCAAGGTCACCCCGCAGGGCAGCCTCACACCGTTCCCTTGGCAGGCGGTCAAGGTCTCTCTGTTTCCTCCGCACAGGAACCGCCATGCGAAGGGCCTGAGTCACTCCCTGATTACATCAAAGAGTGTTTGTCTTGGTGAGCAGCCTGTTTGGGTGAAAACCAAGATAAATTGCAAACTGGCGAGGCTGCTAGCAAACACATTTTCAGTCATTTCTGCTGAGGAGTGTATAGTGTGTCCAGGGCTCACCACCCTATCCTGTCCTCATTCAGCAAACTGCTGATGGAAACACACAGGGCGGGGGCACAGGGCGCGGCCCGGGACTCCGCGCTGGTCCCACAGGCCTGTTCCCACCGACTGCGCTCAGCACGGGGCAGGGTCTCTCACGCCTGCCCAGTGGGTGCCGAGAAGCGGAGATGGAGGCACAGACAGGCCCGGTCCCTGCCCTCCGTCATGAGCCGCTTATCGGACCCACCAATCACCACAAACTGAGCAGCTTGAACCAACGCCTGGGCACACAGGGTGCAGCTGGGCTCTGCCAGGGTCTCGCCGGGCTGGGCTCACTCCGCCCCACGGCCCGGGCGGCACCGAGTCCCTTCTCCTTCCTGTGCTCAGAAGACCCTGCCCGTCTCCCAGGCTGCCTCGGCTCCTGCCGTGTGGTCCCCCCCGCAGCACGAGCGTGCCTTCCCCGGGCAGCCACCCACCAGAGGCACTCTGCTCCCAGAGGGCGCGAGTGGTGAAGTCAGGCCCCGCAGCACGAGTGTCCCCGGTTCAGGGTATCTAACGGGGACGAGAGTGTTTGAAAGAAGGGGCTCCGCGGACTGACAGGGGCCCTGGACTGAGAGCAGAAAGGGATGCGCAGCTCGAGTCTGGTGACCGGGGTGCTGTGTGTGGGGAGCACCGGGGGCATGGGGAAGCACAGGCCACCCCAATGTCCGTGTTCTGTTTCCTGTCAAGTGGGGGCGCGGAAGGCATGCTGATCAGGAGAGGCATCTGTGTGGCGTCTCGATGGCAGTTAGGGGTGCGCAGGTGTCTGCTGACAGGGACCAGGGTGCAGACACGAGGCTCACAGGTGACACACAAAGGGGGAGGGGCTGTGGCTCCCAGGGGTGGGGCTGGTTCAGGGGGCGGGGCTGCAGTCTGCTGGGTGGGGCATTCGCAGGCCTGGGGTGAGGCCCCCACTCTCCCCGAGGCTGGCAGGCACCCAGGCCTCCAGGCAGGAGCTCCGGGCCCAGTTCAGAGGAGGGAGGGCATCTGGGCTGCGGTTCAGGGCGTGCTCTGTCCCCTGAGTCCCCCTGCTCATGACCAGAGCCTCCTGGACCTCAGCCCTGCCGTCAGGGCTCCTGCAGCCTGGGGGGCTTTCTGGCAGGTGTCTGGGCTAAACCACCTCCTCTGAGTGCCCTGCCCCGGCCTCCAGGTTACTGAGCTCTTGGCACCCCCACTGTGTGGCCTGCAGCTCACAGCAACGTCTGGAACTCGGGTGGCTCCGCCCCGGCCCACGAGCGGGAGCAGCAGGTGAACCAAGTTAGCGGAGGACGCGGACGAGGCGTAGGGGCTGTCCCCAGGCCGCCAGGCTTCTCCGGGGCTTTCCTCTCTCTGTCATTACCTCCAGGAAGTGAAGGTCCCAGAAGTCCCGGAAAAACTGGTGGCCAGGGGCGCGTGTCCGGCACCAGTGTCGTCATGAGACAAGAGTGCACCTGTTCGGGAGGAAGACGGGGTCCTGCCGCCTCTCCCTGCGGAGCGGGGTGCCCGGGCGCACTGGCCACCTCCCTCCTTCCTCTGGGGCCGGTCATGCCAGCCCCGCCCCTCTGGTTCTCTGAGTGTGCTGGCCACAGCCCACCACAGTGCTTTAGAAGTTGCCTGAGCACAGAGTAGAGTGGGCCTATCACCTCCTTTGTTCAGGATTCTATGCCTTTGTTAATATGGCCTAAGAAAGACCATGTTGGCTCCCTGGAGGGGGTGGGGGCTGTTGTAGGCGGAACTCCTGCTGCTCCAGGGCTTGTTCCAGCCACACTCAGGGAGGGCCCAGGGAGGGAACCTGGGACGGGAGGGGAGGTGCAGGCCGTTCCCCAGACAGCCCCACGGATGTGGTTTCTGTCTTGCAAATATTTTGGCCTCTTCCTGTGTCAGGGCACAGTTTTCACGTGTGACCCTCAGGTGGTCTGGTAGGAGCCAGGGTTTGGTGGGAGGCCACCCTCTGGAGACAGCGCAGCGTGGTCTGGAAACACTCCCTGGAAGACTGAGGAGGCCCAGTCCAGTGGGGGCTGTGGGCCCTGGAGGAGAGCTGTCCCCACTTGTCAGTTTGAACGGGGTCTCGTTGATCCCAGAGAACTCGGGAGGGCCAGGGGAACGCCGAGGCTGATGAAACAGCCCGTCCGGGCACCAGGAGAGCAGTGCAGGGACCGTGACCAAGGTGCCTGGGCTTTCCCAGCACGGGCGGAGGCTGTGCACCTGACAGTTCGGCTCCTGTCTGTCCCTGTGAGGCTCCGGTACCATAGCAGATCTCATGTCCCCAGCGCAGGGTCAGCCGGGTCGAAGAACGGTGTGGGCCGGTCCACAACGGCCTCCCGCAGCTCCCTGGACACGCGGCCACTCGGCCTCTGCTGGCTCACGCCCTCTGTCCACTGTTTGCCCAGAGCCTACCACCCCCTTTCCTGATACCGTGTTTAAACCTGGACCCCATCGCCAGCTGCCCCCTCCTGTCCTGGGGATTACCTGAGGCCTGTGCACCTGCCCTTTAGAGACCTCCTGTGACGCCTGTGGGGCCGTGAGCTGTAACCCGGCACTTCTTTGTTTCCCAGAGGACGGAAGCCCTGCGGAAAGAGGGCGTCATGTCGGAACCTCTTGTCCTGCCGCCAGACACAGTCGCCGTCAGTGGCTGGCGGAGTCCTGGGCAGGTCCCCTGCACACACGCCTCCTCTTTCCCCTGCTCTCTGGCTGGGCGCATCCGTCCATGCTGTGGCCTCCGGTCCCCCCAGCAGCAACCCCTGAGACCCCGTCCCAGCACCGCAGCTGAGAGGGGACCGTGCAAAATCAGGAGGACCACCAGGAGTGGTCCTGGCCTCAAAGTGCACGGTGTGGGGGACAGGGGAGACGTGTTTCCGCGTGTGCAGCGTGGTGGGGACAGGGGAGCTGTGTTTCCGCGTGTGCAGCGTGGGGACAGGGGAGCTGTGTTTCCGCGTGTGCAGCGTGGGGACAGGGGAGACGTGTTTCCGCGTGTGCAGCGTGGGGACAGGGGAGACGTGTTTCCGTGTGTGCAGCGTGGGGACAGGGGAGCTGTGTTTCTGCGTGTGCAGCGTGGGGACAGGGGAGACGTGTTTCCGCGTGTGCAGCATGGGGACAGGGGAGCTGTGTTTCTGCGTGTGCAGCGTGGGGACAGGGGAGCTGTGTTTCTGCGTGTGCAGCGTGGTGGGGACAGGGGAGCTGTGTTTCTGCGTGTGCAGCGTGGTGGGGACAGGGGAGCTGTGTTTCTGCGTGTGCAGCGTGGTGGGGACAGGGGAGCTGTGTTTCTGCGTGTGCAGCGTGGTGGGGACAGGGGAGCTGTGTTTCTGCGTGTGCAGCGTGGTGGGGACAGGGGAGACGTGTTTCTGCGTGTGCAGCGTGGGGACAGGGGAGCTGTGTTTCTGCGTGTGCAGCGTGGTGGGGACAGGGGAGACGTGTTTCCGCGTGTGCAGCGTGGTGGGGACAGGGGAGCTGTGTTTCTGCGTGTGCAGCGTGGTGGGGACAGGGGAGCTGTGTTTCTGCGTGTGCAGCGTGGTGGGGACAGGGGAGCTGTGTTTCTGCGTGTGCAGCGTGGTGGGGACAGGGGAGACGTGTTTCCGCGTGTGCAGCGTGGTGGGGACAGGGGAGCTGTGTTTCTGCGTGTGCAGCGTGGTGGGGACAGGGGAGCTGTGTTTCTGCGTGTGCAGCGTGGGGACAGGGGAGCTGTGTTTCCGTGTGTGCAGCGTGGGGACAGGGGAGCTGTGTTTCTGCGTGTGCAGCGTGGGGACAGGGGAGACGTGTTTCCGCGTGTGCAGCATGGGGACAGGGGAGCTGTGTTTCCGCGTGTGCAGCATGGTGGGGACAGGGGAGCTGTGTTTCCGCGTGTGCAGCGTGGTGTGGACAGGGGAGACTCTCCGTCTCGCCAAGGCCGTGCCCCCGTGATGGTGAGCATCTGTGTGAAAGGTGGAAGTTCGGGGCGGGCCAGGTGTTGCCAGCATCCTGAAGGCCGCAGCCCGGCTGTGGGACAATGAGCCTGTCAGCACCAGCAGGGACTGACCGGAAAGGCTGCTTAGGGTGTGGCTGGTCCCACCTGACAGTGTTGGCCCAGACCATCTGCCAGTGAGGTGCTGTCTCTGCTCCGTCATCCGGCACACTGACCTGCCCTCCCCGGACCACGGCTCCACGCAGGTCACAGAGGGACTGCAGTCCCGTCCAGGGGTTCTGAGAGATGAGTGCCCTGTTCGGGGAGCAGCCTGTGTGGGAGCAGCCCCGCCGCCCCGCAGACGTCCGGAGGACGATGTGGGGAACAGAGGCCCCCAGGAGAAAGGTTCAGGGTTCCCAGGGACAGAGACTATCCAGGGGTGCCACTTGTCCAGGCAATCAGCAACACCTGGTACTGAGGAGAGGAAAAGACCACGTTCAAGGAAGACCTGAGGAAGGCCAGCAGGACATGGGAGGGTCCACTGGGATGTGGGAGGGGCCACTGAGATGTGGGAGGGGCCACTGAGGTGTGGGAGGGGCCACTGAGATGTGGGAGGGGCCATTGGGGTGTGGGAGGGGCCACTGATGTGTGGGAGGGGCCACTGGGATGTGGGAGGGTCCACTGAGATGTGGGAGGGGCCATTGGGGTGTGGGAGGGGCCACTGATATGTGGGAGGGGCCACTGAGATGTGGGAGGGGCCATTGGGATGTGGGAGGGGCCATTGGGATGTGAGAGGGGCCACTGGGATATAGGGGGGCCTCTGGGATGTGGGGGCCTCTGGGACGTGGGAGGGGACACTGAATCCTGGCAGTGACATGAAGAGTGCCTAAGAGGACGGGGCACGGCTCTCCCTGCCGGTCCCTCTGTCCACCCACCAGGTCCCTGGAAGCGCCGTGATTGGCAGGCCCAGCTGCGGCCGGGCCCCTCCGAGCTGTCCTGACAGATGTTTTAATCTACTGTTTGAAGAATGGCTCTGCTCAGCTCCGCTGCTCGAACATCTGTTTCTGTTTAGAGAGGGAGCGTTTCCAGCGAGGCTGTGCCACCCGGACTGTTTGCTCGGCTCGGCGCTGCTTCCGTGTCGGGCGCAGCCGGGAAGGATTTACGGCAGCAGGCGGGACATACTTCTGAGCTCTGTGAAATAGATCATTCACTTAAAAAAGCGAACAGTTTAGCCTCCTAAGTACATCCTTTTTGAAGGGAGGTATTTACTTTATTCGCCCATAAAACTCATCCAGGGACCAGAGAACTTCCAGAACCCATGTGTGGAGCGGCTTCTGGCTTTGCCCCCACTGCTGCCCACCCTCAGGCGCTGCCGCGGGCCCACGGTCTCACCTGCACACGCCTGTGCTCCCGAGACACAGGACGGAGTGGAGGCAGAGGGCCCGCGGTCCTGCTGAGGGACCCCTCTCCACGCCTGCGGGGTGGGCACGGCGGGGCCCGAGGCACAGGGCCCCTTCTCCACCCCTGCTGACAGTGTGCTCCGTGCTGGGCTCAGGCGTGGGCTCACGGGGCCTTTTCTGTCTTCATACCCCAGAGCTCAGCACACGCTAGGCAGGCGGTAAATGTGCGTTGGAATAATGATCGCTTTCCACCTGAACTTGGGTGTGGGAAAACCAGGAGGCATTTGTGGGTAATAAACAGGTGTTTCCGAGAGCAGCTTTTCCGTCTGTGAACTGGGTGTTGACCAGCTGGAAGGAGAGGGAAGGAACAAGCGCACCAACTGCGTGCTGGGCCCCGGCTCCCCCCGCCACACGGAGGTGACGGCCCTGACGCATTCGGCAGGCAGTCACCGTGCAGCTCCTCACCGGGCCCTCCCAGGACCCCAGAGCAACCCGGCTCAGCGCGGAGGCCACCAGACGTCTCTCAGCGGGCACGACCAAGCCCTTTCTCGATGAGAATC
Organism: Tadarida brasiliensis; assembly: GCA_030848825.1. Lineage (NCBI taxonomy): Eukaryota > Metazoa > Chordata > Mammalia > Chiroptera > Molossidae > Tadarida > Tadarida brasiliensis. The sequence goes on along the minus strand of CM061262.1, from coordinate 111,009,621 downwards.
CTCACCTGACTGAACCCACAGGCCAGCTCAGAGGGACCCAAAGTCCCGGTCCTGGGAGGGGACACCGGCTGTGTCTCCTGGGAAGGGGACCGTCCAGGGGAAGGGAAGTTTCCTCTCCACGAGCAGGTGGTTCTGAGGGCAGCGCCTCCGGCCTTGAGAAGTCGAGGTGACACAGGGGTCTCCCCGGGACCTGGGCCCTTGTCCCGAGGCCAGCCTCCAGCAGGGCCACCGGGCTTAGGGCTCCTTTCCGGTAAGCTCTGTTAGTCAGTGTTCTTCAGTGACAAGAGCTCAGAGGCGTCCTCATTCACCCAGAGAAAACGAACTTCTCGGGGACAAAGGGAAGCCGGCACATGCGGCTCAGAGAGGGGCAGGGGCACCACGAGCGCAGGGTGCCGTGGGCGGGAGCCCGTGGTGGGCGCAGGGGCCACAGGCCATACATTTGAGACAAGACCTGTGTTGAGTGACTGAGGGCCTGGCCCCTGGGAGTGTGCCCCCGGCCAGGGCCGCACCACCCTCTGTCCCCTGTAACAGGGTGGCCACGCCCGCCCCAGCGTGGACACTGCCCCCGGGCCACACCGAGAAGCACAGAACCTGAGAGCAGATTGCTGACATCGCAGCAGGCGGTTGAGACAGTGATCTTGTGTCTCCTGAGGGAGATAGTAAATATGAGAACAGGGGCTCACCTTTGCTTTGTCTGCTTTTCGTTCCATTTTTTCTAGTGACCCGTCCTTATTGAGTGTTTCAAAAGCGTACAACAGACTGAAAAGAAGGTTTGAAAACTCGTCCCCCAGTTGTTGGAGAAGCCCCGAGTGAGCAGCAGAGAAACCCGGGCGGAAGCAAAGAGCCGAGACCGTGGAGCCGCGGCCTCGAGCGCCGGGAGGGCGGCCCCCCGACGGCCCCAGGCATCGGCTGCCTCGGCCCCCGGGTTCCCATCCCGGCCCCGGAGCAACGCAGAGGAGTCGGCCAGCGCTGACCACAGCGCACGCACGGGCCGAAGGCTGGACGGCGGGAACATTCCCACGCAGACGTCCAGCTCCAGACGCAGCCTGGACGCGGCCGGACACTGTGACTCCGCTCCGGCCGCTGCTGGACAGTGTGGGTGGCTCACCGTGAGGCTTTATTGTTATAAGATGTGTAATGCAGTTAAATGTAAAACACTAGATTTAAAATGAAGCTTTATTTAAATACATTTGAATCAAAATTTGATATTAATTAAATATAATTAGCTAATTTGCCTTTTTCTATTGTTACGATATAATTTTGAATATGTAGAAGACACACATACTTTAAAACAAAGAATTTAAAATTTTCTTTGTTTCTTTATATTTATTTTTTGAAGTTTATTCAAATTTGGATTTTATAAATACAATTACATTTTGGACCCTAATTTGATCATCAATGTCAATAGAACTTAAATGACAAGAAGATCTTGATTTTTTTAAACAAGTTTTTGCAACATGTATCAGATGTTGTGAATTCTGCCTTCAGTACGTATAACGCAGACACGGACAGCCCTTACCAGGGACCCAAACATACATGATGAAAACTGGTTTCAGCCCTGGCCGGTTTGGCTCAGTGGTTAGAGCGTCGGCCCGTGGACCAATGAGTCGTGGGTTCGATTCTGGTCAAGGGCACATACCTCGGTTGCGGTTCGTCCCCGGCCCTGGTCGGGGTCATGCAGCAGGCAACCAGTCGATGTGTCCCTCTCACATCGATATTTCTTTCTCTCTCTTCCTCCCTCTCTCCCTCCCGCTCTATCTGAATAAAAATGGGAAAATGTCCTTGGGTGAGGATTAAAAAAATAAAAATAAAAAGTAATTGATTTCAGTAAGGTCTTTGATAGTTTGCCCATTTTCATATGATAACCCTAATTTTATACGATTTTTATTTCTGTGAATTTATAGTCCTCAGTGTAGAGCTAGCCGCTTGTCAGCTCTGTTTCCGACGTTCCAGTATTGAGGCGTAGCCGCAGGGGCCACAGCGTCAGAATAGATCTGCCCAGACCTTCTCTGTCTCCTGTTCATTCAGCTGCAGGGGCTGGGAGGGCCCTGTCCCTCCGCGGGGCAGGTGGGCTCCTGGAAGACAGGAAGTCTGAACCTGGGCGCTCCCACGCCTCCCTCCTGCCACGTTCCAGCTCCGTGGGAAAGGGAGCGGGGTGGAGACGGAGGACTGTGAATGTGAGGGCGTCGCTCAATTAGAGGAGCCTCGTCTGACGGAATATGTGAGTGAAAAGAAGGAGAATAGTGTTCACAAAATGTGAGAAGGCTCCACAGAGGAGAATCACTAAAATGTGTGCAGGTTTTGGGGTGAAGGGCGCAGCTGTAAATAGACGGAGGAAAAACCCGCAAAAGCCAGTGGGTTCTGCTCGCAGCGACCTGTGTGTGCCGGTCAGCGCCCGGCTCCGCCCGGCAGTTCTGGGCAAACGCACCTGAGCGTGAGGGCGACTCAGTGGACGGCCGGAGAGGAAGCGGCTCACGGCAGGGGCAGCCGGTCGCACACGGAGATGAGCTGATGGGTGCAGAGTCTCGATTTACAGTGTCGGCCCATTTCCGTGGCGTCAATGATCCCATCAGGGCCGGTCTCAGCCACCACGCGAGGTCTCTGAGCACGTGGTGCCCAGCAGGTGTGGAGGCCCAGCCTGGCCCACAGGTGTGGCCGCTGCGGCTGAGACAGGCCTGTGGCCCTGAGGGGCATCCCTCACGGCTGCCCCGGGGCCACAGGAGTGACGGGGGGGTGGGGCGGCCAGGGCCCAGCAGCAGCTCCCGCCCAGCAGGACAGTGGCCGTGCTTCCAGAGTCCTCCGGCCTGGGGAGCAGGAGCGCAGGTGGTCGTCAGGGCTCAGCCCGGGCTCCCTTCCCCCGGAGCACTGTCCTGACCGGTCACTCACTACGACCTTCACGTCACCAGCTCACGCTGCTCCTGGACGGCCGACCGTGTGACCACCCGTCTGGCCTTACTTTGAAGGGTAACCAGGGCGTCTGGGAGCACCGCGGCCCCGAGTGGGGGAGCTTGAGGGGTGCGCAGCAGACAGCCGCCTGCGTGGGTTTCAGTCGGAAGGTGTCTGTTCTCTCCCTTGCCCACCGGGGGCTGTTTTTTGTTTCCACGGGTCGATGATGCTGAAGTGAACGTGTACTTCAGAAACGCCCGGACCTCGCTGTGGAGCGGCTAAGCGCCCTGCGCTTCCTTTTCATTCTCAAAGCAACTGGAGTTTGAAGGGGAGGCACTGGGGGTGCAGTGTGGCCGGCGTGGGGGGCACAGCAGACAGGAAGGGGAGGGACCTGCCTCCTGCCTGCTTCTTCCTGTGAGGAATCGGGACAGTCTCGCGGGGTCACTGACGGGCTTTGGGGAGGTGGCCGGGTGCAGGGGAGGTGGCGCCTCACGGGGAGGCTCTGGGCCCCTTGGCAGCCCAGCCCCCGTGAGCAGGCTGCCATGGTAACGGAGCGGGACGTGCCTCACACTCGCGGGGCGCAGGGGCCCGGGGTCCAGCTGCACGGGGGCCCTCGGTCCCGGAGCCGAGCATCTGTGGCCTCCGGGATGGTCGGTGCCGTGCGTCCGTCTCCGGCTTGTCGTGCAGTTAATCCCGCAGCGTGCTGTGTACACGAGTCTTGATCCCGCGGCCCGGCCCCAGAGTTCACGCCGAGTAATCACCGCTTGTCATATGGAACCAAGACAGACGCGGCGTAATGGCCCCGTGTTTATGGAGTCAATACATAGCGTGTGGGGAAGTCCTCGGCGTTGTTTGTCTGGGGTATAAATATTTTAAGATCGGGCCAGTCACAGGAGTTTCTGTGTATATCATACAGCGTTCTCTTCTATCCGGCCTGAAGAAGGAGCGCGAAGGAGCGGATGTACGTTGTCCAAACAAACATTTGTTTCTTCCTCCAGCTGTGTGGCGGCCGCCGCTCCCTCCTGGGGAACGCTGGTGGTCCCCGCGCGCGTTCAGGTGGGCCCGCGGGTGAGCCGGAGCGAGGGCCGGCGGTGTGAGCCGCAGGGCAAGTGGGTGGGCGGCGGGTGGTGTGGGGGTGTTCAGGGCGGGGTGGGGTGCAGGGACATGAGCCAGGCTGTGGGGTGAGTGCCCTGCGGTGTCGCCCGCTGCCTCCTCCTGGGAACATGGAGACTGTGAGGGTGCGGATGGCACCCTGGATCCGCGAGGGCCCCTCCGCAGAGGGAGCGCTGACCGGGGTCAGCTGTGACCCTGCCTCTGGCGGCCCGAGTCCTGAGCGGCTGCTCTTCCTCCAGGCCTGTCCCAGCTTCCGTCCTCTGGTGTCCTCGGAGGTCTGTGCCCGCCACCCAGAGGGACTCAGTCAGCACGTTCTGGAAAAGCCAGGACGCCGGCGGCCAGGGGCGCATGACCAGCGGTGCCCAGCCCTCTCCGCCCTGCCGCCTGCTCCACTGGCAGAGAATTGGCGGGTGTGGGGAGCCCGCTGGGTGCCGGGTGCTCAGTCGGGCCTGGGACAACCCACCACAGCCCCAGACGAAACGTGGCCCTGTCACTGCGCGGCTGGTCTGTGCCACAGTCTTACCTTCCTCCTGTCCCCTCAATAAAAACAAAAGAGAAACAGACGTGTTCGCCCAGCGTGGGCGGTTCCAGCCCTGCGGTGCCCACACCCAGAGGGCGGAGGGGTCCAGGGTCCTGGGCCCTGTGGGTGACTCGCCGGCCCAGCAGCTCACCCAGGACGTGCAGCCCTGGCCCTCGAGGGAGGACCCCCTGGGCATCGGCCACAGCTGGTCCCCGTCCCCACGTCTCATGAAGGGAGCACTTCCCGGCCCCCTCCCCGAGGTCCAGACCGGAATGGACCCTCCCTCCTCGATGCTGACCTCAGTGAGCACAGGACCTCCGTGTCCTCGTTGCCCATGTCCTCGTCCCCCATCTCCTCGTCCACCCCATGTCCGCGTCCCCATGTCCTCGTCCACCCCCACATGTCCCTCGTCCGGCAAGGTGCCAGCCCACAGCAGGTCCCCGACAGAAGACACAACACAAGTCGGTGGCGTGCTCTGTGCAGGGCACGAGGCACAGACAAACCGTCCGTCCCTGCAGCCCGGTCCTCAGAGGGGGGGCACACACTCGGGTCTGTCGCCCGTCCCTGCATGCCCCCCTGTGCGGCACCGGCCACACCACCAGCCCATCCTCCACGAGGGCGTGGGTCGCACATCACCCACCGTCTATTTCTCAAGCTCTAACATGCAAGACCGTGTCAGACGCCCCTCTGTGAGCAGTAGGTCCTCCTTCCCATTGTACCAGAAGAACAAGTCCACGTGCCCTCTGTGCCAGCTCAGAGACGAGTCAGCAGACCTGGTTACCGGCCCTATACACGTCACGAAAGCCCCGACCCTGTGCGTGACTGATATTTCCACCCTCGGACGGCCGGCGGGCGACGTAGCTTCTGTGCCTCGGTTTCCCATCTGTGAAGTGGGTCCATGAAGCTGGCTGCCCCGTGGACTGTTCTGCGTTAGCTTAGGCTCTGCGACCCAGTGCCCCGGTCACACGCTGAATGCCTGCTGTCGACGGCTGTCTGTCTATGCTCGGGTGACGGCAACCGTGGCGTGTGTGTGAGACAGGAAGAGACCGGACAGGGAAACGTCTGCGCAGGGCAGTCCGCTCGCAGAGAGGGCACTGACGATGCCCACCGAGCCCAGCTCTCGAGCTCACGTGCCGGTGAAGTCAGGGGGCTTCCTCCCTTGGAAGGAGCCAAGTCATTAGCTGAAAGGGGAGCCTGAGGTCAAGGTGGAGCCTCTCAAATACACAGAGAGACTCTCCACAGGAGGGCAGTAAGCGCGCACCTGTGCCTGTGTTCCTGCGGCCGCCAGGTAAGCCTTCGGGGTCGGCCGGCTGCTCTCGGGCTTTCAGCGGGTACGTCTTGTCTTCTCAGGACCGGGTGTTTCAGGGCAGAACCTGGCCTCGGGAGAGACTGAGGGTGAAGCCGAGAGACCCGTGTGCGGTTGGAGATGAGACGGGACCAGGGCTGGGAGGTGTGATCCCAACACAGCCCTCCGAAGTGTCTGCACAGACTCGCCTCCGCAGGGCGCGGCCCCTTCCCATCAGCGGCTCACGGGACCCCCGCTCTCCTCCCGCCCGGGCTCAGGCGCCCTGCTCGCCCAGCCCTCGGAGCTGTCCAGGCTGTGACCACCCGGCACACAGCAAAAGGTTTGCGGAGCTGAGCGTCTTTGTCCTGGGTTTTCACTGTTACTAAAAATAAGAGAGAGACGTTGAACGCAAAGAGACAAAAGTGTTCCTCGGACACGTGTCTCTATCTACGCTGCCTTTCCCATAACGCTGCACTCTCCTTATTGAATATTGAACACGGCCGCGGGTCAGCTGGAGTCGGGCCTGCGGGCGGTGCAGACGCGGGCGCCTGGCGTGGGCTGGGAGTGTATTCGTGCACGAACCCGGGACAAACACTCGGCTCACAAGCACGAGCCGCCCTGCGCGCTGAACGTCGCGGCCACAGAGTGCTCGGTCCGAAGTGGGTTCCTGCTGTACGGAGAGAAATGTCACTCCGCCAGCTGGAGCCAGCACCAAGCACGAGACAGGCGCAGTGACCCCGGAGAAGAAGAGCCGCAGTGTCCCCTCCGTTTCCCCGCACCCGCCGTGGGCACCGTGTTGGCCGCACGTGTCCGTGGTCGCCACCCGCAGCCCAGGCTCCATGCACAGTGCGGGGGACGCCTGCTCTCCCCACGAAACACCTGCAGGGAGCGTCCCCACACTCAGAGGCTCTGCTCCGGGCTGTGACGCAGGGACCCTCCTCCAGCTCACTCCCACTCCAGACGCCAAGGTCACAACGGCAGAAAGAGCTGGGCAGACACACCGGCTTCCACCCCAGTCCAGACCGAGCACACACTGCCTGTGTCCCGTTCACCCACTGTACAGTCACGTGGCCACACCGGCCTGCCCGGAGCACGTGGCCGAGAGCAGACGCAGTGACAGCGGTGGCAGCACTGTGTGGACGTCACCCATTCCGCGCCAGGCCCCGCGCCCACCTGCACACGTCTCCACACTCACCACCATGGGTTCACTCGGCTCCGCCGTATGACTGTTACTCGTCCACACGGAGGAGGAAGCCGGGCTCCGACGGGGCAGGTTGTCGCTCAGACCCATCCTGTCTCTAATCCCAGAACTGGAACTGGGGACACAGTCTGCTCGGACCCCGTGCGTGGGGCCCACAGGAGCCAGCGCTTTGCAGGGGCCCAGGGCTTCAGGTGCAATGTGGCGAGAACGGAGCCGAAGGGGGAAGACAGGCGGGACGAGCAAGGACTCCTGAGTCCAGTCAGGTGAGAACTGCGGGGGTGCAGGGCGTACTGACCAGGGCCAGGCTGGGTGTGGGTGGTCGGAGGAGACTGACCTCAGTGTGGCCCGTGCTCTGGGGACCCTGCAGGTTAGCCAGACGCCCCTGAAGTCCTGGCGTTCACACACAGCACTGTGGCCTCCCGGCACAGGCGGCAACAGATGGGCTGTTGGCCTCGGCTGTGTGTCCTCCCGCCTGCTTGAACAGCCATGGGGGAGGACGAGTCCCCTAGCTCCAGGCGTCGAGGGGCGGGGTGGGCCGCCTGCTGTGCCCTGGCCTCTGAAAGACACTCGAGCCGGCGCGCGTGGCCCGCTGAGGAAGCCGAGGGCCACGGGAAAGCCCTCAGACCAGCGGCCACGTGCCAGACAAACACGCCCCCAGGCGTGTGCACTTATGCTCAGAGGGGGCAAGGAGCAGCTTCGAGACGTCGTCGGTCAGACCCGGCCCTGTGAAGTCGGGGGACGAAATGTGTCTGGGGTCTTCACCAGTGAAGGTGGGTTCGGCCGCTCTGCTGAGGACCTACTTCTGCTGGGCCGTCTGGGCCAGGAGACGCCGGGCAGGGGCTGCTGCAGGGGTCCCCTGGCTCCCCACTGCCACTGCAGGCCGAGCGTGTACACGTCGTCCGTGGCTGCCTCCCTTCCTCCAGCCCTGACCAGAGAAGACAACAGTCTAGGTACACACACGTGCACACGAAGTCGGCAGGGAGTCCCCACACAGACGCGTCACTCACCCGCAGGGGGACATGTTCACCCTCCCTGCCCCGTTTCCTCATCGTGCAATGAGAACAATGGTTACTCTTGTCCCCAGGTGTGGGAAGGCCTGAGAGAGGAGCCTCCACACGGGGCTGGTGCTCTGTGCAGTCAGCTCCGTCCAGGGCTGTGGTTACACAGCAGGAGCTGCGGCGCCAGCGGATGTGAGCAAAGCCCCACTCTCAGGGCTCTCCAGAAAGACGCCAATGGTGTGCATGTGTGTGAGCATGTGTGCATGTGTGTATATGTGAAGGTGTGCTCATGTGTGTGTATATGCGAGGGTGTACATGTGTGTGTGTATGCGAGGGTGTACATGTGTGTGTATATGTGAAGGTGTGTATGTGTGTCTATACGTGAATACACCAATGGTGTGCATATGTGTGAGCAGGTATGTACATGTGAGGGTGTGCACGTGTGTGCATGTGTGAGGGTGTGCATGTGTGCCCGTGTGTGTATATGTGAGGGTGTGCATGTGTGCCTGTGTGTGTACATGTGAGGGTGTGCATGTGTGCCCGTGTGTGTACATGTGAGTGTGTGCATGTGTGCATGTGTGTGTGTACATGTGAGGGTGTGCATGTGTGCCCGTGTGTGTACATGTGAGGGTGTGCATGTGTGCATGTGTGTGTGTACATGTGAGGGTGTGCATGTGTGCCCGTGTGTGTATATGTGTGTGACCTCAAAGACAGAGGCAGAGATTTGAGGAACTGGCAGGCGTGACACCCACGGCAGGCAGCAGGCTGAAGGCCCAGGAAGAGCAGATGCTGCAGCAGGAGTCTGGAGGCGTCTGGAGGAAAGTTCCCGCCTCCTCATCTTCCCTCTCAGCGTCTCCTGCTGACCGGAGGCAGCCTACCACAGTAGGGAAGGTCACCTGCTTCACTCAGAGGTGACTGATCTCCACACTGATCACTCTAAAACACCCTCACAGCAACATCTAGGGCCGTGTTTGATTATTCTGTCTGGTCCAAGGTCCGGCCAAGTGGACACGTCAAATTAGCATGCAGTGGGCGGACGGCTCCGCGAGGCTCTGTGCTGCCCACACCGCACCTGGGCACCTGCTTTGTGAAGGGTGAGGTCTGTGCTTGGAGGGAACGTGGGCGTGCTGCCCTCATCGGCCCCCACGCTCCCCCAACCTCAGTTATTGGAAATATCAGCGAGTGGACGTCACGTCCCTGTGGCCAGGCCACGGCGCCCGCTCTCTGGGTCACACGCTGGTCTGCATGTTGCTGTGAGGGTTTCTGTGGATGTTAGTGACTTACAATCGGGTGACTTTGAGGCCTCATCCAATAGTTGAAGGTCTTAGCAGACAGACCTGAGGTTCCTGGAGGAAAGGAATCCTGCCCCACATCTGCGACAGAAATCTTCCTGCTCCGGGCCGCTGGGCTGCCCGCGGGGTCCAGGCGCGGCCCACAGTCAGGGGAGCTGGCTCCAGGACAACTCCCGCACCACACACCCCGTTGGCCTGTTTCTCCGGAGCCTGTCCAAGGATACAGCTTCTCCAAAGACCACGGAACCCGAGACCCGAACACAGACCACCCGGGATGTGGCGAGGGGGCCGCCCTGCAGCGCCACGGCCGTTCCTGAGCCCTTTTCTCGAAGCCTGGCCTTTGACAGGAGGCGCGGTACCTGCCAGTCCGCGCACCGTAGGGGGGGCTCTAATTGAGTCACACACCTGCCCACATTGGCAGTCAGACAGGCAGGGCTGGCATCACACCAGGAAGGAGCCTGCTCCGTGGTGACAAGGACGTCGGCGCTGGCACAGAAGTTATTCTCACCTGGACGACCTCCAGAGCAGGCGGCCTCCTGGCCACGAGGCCCAGCTCCCACGCTGGCGGCCACAGGGCACTGGCTGCACACACCTGGGCAGCTACACACACAGGCCTGCTTCTGAAGGCGGCGATTTTAGTTCTGCGGTGCTGTCTCTGCGGTGCCATCTCTGTGGAGTTGTCTCTGCAGAGCTCTCTCTGTGGTGTAGACTGGAACAGCCACTCCTGGAGAGGACACAGGATGAGGACACCTGCTGTGGACAGAGGCAGCCCCCACGAGACCTGGACGCTCCGCTGGCCGCTGTGACGGCGTCTACTCAGACGGGCCAGGACCCAGGCTGCGTTTGGTCTTGGTAGTGAGCGTTTCCACACCCTGTCCCTGTGGTGAGCAGAGAGCAGGCTGGTCTGACGCTCCTCAGAGCAATGTCACTGGTCACGTGAGGTCTTGTCCAGAGCCGGCCTTCACTGTGTCAGCTCATCTGGCAGGAGCGGGGCCCTGACGGTCCTTCGGGTGGGCAAGGAAAGGGTGGGCTTGAAGGGGAGACGAGTGTGGAGTGGGGTGTCAGGTGTGGGACGACCTGTGTAATCTGAGCGAGGCACCCACTGCTCTTACACACCGGTTCTCTGGGAGAGCTCGGGGCCACGGGTTGCAGCTCTGAGCTACCCTCCAGCCGTGGCCAGGACAAGGCGGGAAGGACCTGCAGTGGCAGGAGGAGGCGTCAGGGCTGGTTCGGGGAAACGCAGCCCGAGAAGCACGTGAGGACAGCAGGGCGAGTGTTCCGGGGCTGGAAAGGGAGCGTCTCCCCGACAGAGACGGGCATCAGAGCCCCTCCACCTAGGAAGACCCCGTGGGTCCGGGCAGCGGGCTGGGTCCCAGTGGCCGCAGTGTGAGTGGACGGCACGCAGCGGGGGGAGGTGGGCCGCGGGGGAAGGAGGGAAGCAGAACGAGCCAACTCAGACACCGAATGGAGACTCCAGCCGTCTCCGCAGCCAGAGGACAGGAGGGACAGTGCAGAAAATGGCAGTCTTCCTGTGATTAGAGGCAGGAGATGGTTCGGGGGTGTGTCTGTGGACGGAGGGACGTGGGGATGTGCCTCCTCTGTGAGGAAACCCCTTCACCAGAAACCGTCTCCAGTGGATTTTCCGGAGCTTGTGGCCCTGGGAGAGGGAGTCATGGTTCTCAGCCTGACGTCCTGCATCTGGCCGGGAGCAGCGCCTCGGGGACCTTGCCAAGGACAGCACCTGGCCGGGAGCGCCCCTCGGGGGACCTTGCCAAGGACAGCACCTGGCCGGGAGCAGCCCCTCGAGGACTTTGCCAAGGACAGCACCTGGCCGGGAGCAGCCCCTCAGGGACCTTGCCAAGGACAGCACCTGGCCCGCTCCCGGCCAGCGTAGCTCTAACCACGACCTGTAGGAACAGAGAAAATGGGAAAATGCCACGGGGCCAAGATCTGCCAAGCCTGAGAGGTAGAAATGTCTACAAGGAAAACAACCCAGTCTCTTCAGTAAAACATTTTCAAAGGCCGGGAAACTGGTGAGGACTAGGAGTCATTTCCCCTGAATGCAGTGTGTGGAACGTGCTCCGAGACCGGTGCAGACACGTCCACCCTGAACGGACCCAGCAGAACACCGGCGGCCCTACACGGGGACCGCGTGTTCAGGTGATGTGACGCTGTTGCATCAACACAGAAAAGAATCCACTTGTTAACGAAAGACATGGGTGAACGTATGTGTTGTCTGGAATTAGTTGTAGAATATGCCCCCCCATGTGTGGGGAGGTGGCCAAAGCAAGGACAGCAGGACTGAACCTGGTGACAGACTCACTGACCTCTCCGCCCTGGGGTATGTTTCAAACTGTGAGCTGTGGGTCAAAGAAGAAAGGGCTGGCCATTGCCACTGCCCCTGACCTCTGTGTGGTTTTGTCATCCAGGGTCCCGTGCTCTCCAGTCTTTCTCCACACCGATGAGCCCCCACGTTCCCAGCACCCCTTCTCCAAGCGCCCCAACGCAGACCCTGGCCGCAGAGGCACGTGACCCGCACGTGCAGAAGGACATCGCCACCTACCCAGACACTGGCCCCTCTCCCGCCCCAAGACGCAACAAAGCGAGATGGGGGTGTCCGCCACGTGGAGGTGCAGCGAACCTCCGGTCACCCTGGGAGGGAGGGCTGGGCGTGGGGGGCCCTCGGGCCATGGCAGCGTAGAGGAAATGGAGCTGCTTCGCCGGAGGTCTGAGTGGGAAGGAGTAGGAGGGACGTGGGAGCGGCAAAGAGGAGGGAGCGCGAAGGGCAGCGGGGTCAGCGTGGAGAGCCAGGACAGATATTTTAATGAGCTCAGCTGTGCCCTTTGTGCCCGAGATCAATAGGCAGCAGCGTGAATGGCCATTGATGAGCCGAGGTGGCAGCTGTTGAATGTGGCGGCCTGAGCGTGCCTGTCGGTTGGGGGGTGTGTGCTGGTAGAGATCTGTTACACACGACCAAGTGACATCCCGGGGCCCAGCATGCGCGCGAGGACAGGCTTTCCTGGAGGCGGCAGCGCAGAGCTGTGGCCAGCCCTGCCCGGAACCAGCGGAGGGTCTTTAAATGCCACCTTGTCGACGCTGAGAAGCCCGAGCGCTTTCTCGCCGGGCTCAGACACAGCCCAGGCAGGCACGGCCCAGGGAGGGGCCAGCGCGGCCGGCCCTGCAAAGACAGACTCGGCCACACTCACATCAAAGAAGGAATTCTCTATAAACCTGAGCTAAGGTGACTCGAATCCATTAACAGAACCCGCTCAGTATAAATCTCCTTGGCTCATTCTTAGATCAGACACATTACCAGCAGGCCTCTGCCTCAGAGGGCCCAAGAACAGAACTGTGTTCAGGGTCGGAGCTGCACTCCTGACCAACCCTCAGCTGGCTCAGCTTCTGAGATTGGGGACACTAGCAGGTTTGGGACTACACGTCCTGACCCCAGTGCAATGCAAGGGGGTAGCCCGATAGCACTGGAACTTGTGACACTGATGCTGTAGATCCTCACTGTCCAGTAGCACCCCCTTCCATGGTGGCAGCTCCGGGATCTGCATGGAGCTCTGTGTCTGCACGGAGCTCTGTGACCTGCACGGAGCTCTATGTCCGCACGGAGCCCTATGACCTGCACGGAGCTCTATGTCTGCACGGAGCTCTATGACCTGCATGGAGCTCTATGACCTGCATGGAGCTCTATGACCTGCATGGAGCTCTATGACCTGCATGGAGCTCTATGTCTGCACGGAGCTCTATGACCCGCATGGAGCTCTATGACCTGCATGGAGCTCTATGACCTGCATGGAGCTCTATGACCTGCATGGAGCTCTATGTCTGCACGGAGCTCTGTGACCTGCACGGAGCTCTATGACCTGCATGGAGCTCTATGACCTGCATGGAGCTCTATGACCTGCATGGAGCTCTATGTCTGCACGGAGCTCTATGACCCGCACGGAGCTCTATGACCTGCATGGAGCTCTATGACCTGCATGGAGCTCTATGACCTGCATGGAGCTCTATGACCTGCATGGAGCTCTATGACCTGCACGGAGCTCTATGACCCACATGGAGCTCTATGACCTGCATGGAGCTCTATGACCTGCATGGAGCTCTATGACCCGCATGGAGCTCTATGTCTGCATGGAGCTCTGTGATCTATGCGGAGCTGTATGGCCAGTGAGACTGAGGAACTGCACTGCACAGCCAGTCTCTGAAAACATTTTTATTTATAGACTCTCAGGCCTAAAATGTTTGATAGAGACCAAAGGTGATAGGGGCAAAATACAAAACCAAGACAGAAAGCTTATCTGGAAGAGACTAATGAAGACAGAGTGGAAATTGAGAATCCCTCAGAGTTCTGGCTACAGAGAGACGTCTCCTGATCACTCCTGATGGACAGCTGTTGTAAGGAGACTGGGCCCAGCTGTTTTCCTTCTCCACCGACACTTTACAGGCACAGGCCACGGAGGCTCCACACCGGCGGGGTCTGCACAGGGCAGCGGCTCCACTGGGCTGGAGGGGACCCGGCGAGGCCAGCGGCCTGGTGGCTTGCTTTCAGAAAATGAAGACTGCCTACGGTTGTCACGCAGGACAACAGATTATCTCCAAACCAGCAGCTCCAACCAAACACACGGACGATCTCACAGTTTACACACCAGAGATCTGCAAGTGGCTTTGCTGGGTGGTTCTGGCTCAGGGTCTCTCACAGGCCGTGGTCACAGGAAGGCCGGCCTGGGACGCAGGACCCATGTGCAGGACAGCACACGCCCTGGGCCTCTCTCCAGGACGACAGGCGTCCTCACAGTCAGTCAGTGAGTCAGTCAGTCAGTGAGTCAGTCAGTGAGTCAGTCAGTCAGTGAGTCAGTCAGTGAGTCAGTCAGTGAGTCAGTCAGTGAGTTAGTCAGTCAGTCAGTCAGTCTGTCTGTCAGTCAGTAAGTTAGTCAGTCTGTCTGTCAGTCAGTGAGTCAGTCAGTCAGTCAGCTGTTTAGTCAGTCAGTCTGTCATTCAACTTTTTAGTCAGTCATTCAGTAAGTCAGTTAGCTGTTTAGTCAGTCAGTTTGTCTGTCAGTCTGTCTGTCATTCAGCTCTTTAGTCAGTCAGTCAGTCAGTCAGTCTGTCCGTCAGTTTGTCTGTCAGTCAGTCAGTTTGTCCGTCTGTCTGTCAGTCAGTCAGTCAGTCTGTCAATCTGTCCATCAGTTAATTAGTCCGTCAGTCTGTCAGTCGGTCTTCAGTCAGCCAGCAGCCAGGTGGGGCAGAGAGGAAGGACAGGAAGGAGATGTCAGGAGACAAGATGAAGCTCTCGTTGTCCGTGGGCTGTGCTCTGTAATCGCTGCAGACAGTGAGTGAGCTCGGAGCCCTGCTCCTGGGGAAACACTCAGGCTCCTGAGAGTCTCCTGCCACGACTTCACCCCCGACCAACCCAGAACCTTGTTTTGTGAGTGTTTCTGCCAAAGACGCCTCATTCAATGCACAGCGTTGACTCGTCCGCACGGAGCCAGGCCAGCGCCCCGGACTCAGGCCGGAATGAGCTCACCCTCCGTGTTTTCTCCTGGAGGCACCAAGACCACCAGGCGCCATCACCGGCAAAACTACCCTCTGAAAACCCCAAAAATGAGCCCGGAGAGCGAGGCCAGAGGGACGCTGGCTCAGGGTGATCACGGCTGCACGAGGGCGGGCCGGGCCACCTTGCCCTCAGCTGGGACCGCCGTCCAGCTCGCCCTCCCTGGCCTGGCCCACGGGTGCGTCACAGAGGCTGCGGAGACTGACGCCAGGGGGCCGGTGAGTTCACACGCGCAGAGCCCCGGGCACAGCAAGAGGCGTGTGTGGGGAGACCAAGCGCGGCCCCGGGCGGCAGTCAGGGGCCGACGAAGAGAAGGCCTGTTAGGCCGAGAGCCCGGACGCTGCTCATGTTGTCAGGGGTGGCTTGGCTGGACTTTTTTTTTTAGCGACAACCGTACACACCGGAGACTCGGCCTGAACAGCGGGACAAGCACCAGTCCCGTCCCTCCAGCCGGAATGCTCCATCGGGCCACGGGACCTCCCGAGTGTGGTGACACTGGCGTCAGCGCAAGCGACATGTGTCCTCCGAATACCATAACCTTTGCCGGCGCCGAGAGCATCTCTGCAGCGAACGGATCCGTCTCCCGAGGAGAGCGGGCAGTTCCCCCAGCCCCGTCCTCTCACTGTGGCCGTGTACACACACTCGGTCTGCCCTCCCCACGTCCCCGAGCGCCTCCTGGTGGGCGCCCCCACCCCCTGCAGGAGCCTGGCCTGGAGCCATGGCCGCAGGCACCCCGACGACAGTGCCAGGGGGCGCGGGCAGACAGAGCAGAACAGCCCACATCGGCCTCTCGGACAAACCCCAGGGCGAGGATGAGGGCTCACCACAGCCCGTGCACACCGATGACCTTCCAGCGGGTAAGGGGGCCCCTGCCCGAGACCACCCACACTGCGGCTTCGTCCCTCGGGCTCTCACCCCACCGCAGCGCGAGGTCCGTGTGCAGCACCCCAGGGAGACCCTTCTTGTCTATCGCTTCTCTGATTCCAGGAAGTCTATGCCTTCGTCGGGCTGGGCAGACCCACCAGCCGGCCCGGGTGTCCCAGGACTTTAGAAACACGTGCAGTTAGTTCTCTGGCCACAACAGCCCTGAAGTGAGAGCAGGATGCCAGGGAATGGGTCAGCGGGGCTGGACCGCTGGCAGTTCTCCAGGGACAAGAGGCAAGTGCGTAGGCGGTGTGTCCACAGGCGAGGGGCAGAGCGTGTCCTCACGACCTCGGGTGGGGCCTTCCCTCCTGTGGCCGCCCAGCCAGCAGCGTCACTGCCGTGTCCCACACCGACCACGGGGACATTGGGGCGCTCTTCCCCAGCACAGGGGCAGCATGAGAAGCCTCCGGGGACCGGCCGCACCTTCCCTCCGCCCTCGGGAAGGCACTTGGAATGAAATTGGGTAATGCCAACTCTGGAAGAGATGGGGGCCCAGCCCATCCCATGTGCTAATGACCTAACACTTGTTATAACGGATTCCGTGGCTGCTGCCAGGAGGGATCGGCGGCAGCCCCCACCGTTGCCTCTTACGTGGAAACTCTCCCCCGAAGACCTGAACGTCCCCCGGGACGCCCACTGTCCTCTGTCCTCGTCCCTGCCGTCCCACAGCCGTGAGCTCAGCCTCGGCAACCATCTCTTCTACTTGACGCAGACTTTGAATGTTCCCTCCCCTCTGGCCTGAATCATTCTTGACATCTCCGACCATTCCTGAGATCAACCAACATGAAGTGTCCTCCACAGGCCAGCACAGAACGTGGGTGTTTTCCACCAGCCCCGGAACGTCCCACAGTGTAATGAAAGGACCTCACGCTAAGACACGCGAGGAGCGGGCCTCCCGCGGGGCCCACACGGGACCCACAGGCGTGTGAGATACTCTGCGGCACCTTCCACCTCCGAGTCCTCTCTGCGTGGCCTTCGTCTCCCAGCTCTGCTCCTTGCTGACAGCCTCCCTTTCTGAAGAAACGTTTTAGAGTCCTGGCCAGGTCGCTCAGTGGGTGGGAGCATTTTCCTGATTCACCAAGGTCACAGGTCCATTCCTGGTCAGGGCACTCAAGAACTTGAGGATACTTCTCCATTCATCTTCAGATAGAGGGAGAGGGAGAGAGATAAAGAGGGAGACAAACATCGAGGTGAGAGGGACACATGGACTGGCTGCCTCCCGCAGGACCCCGACCAGGGCCGGGGACGAACCGCAACCAAAGTACCTGCCCTTGACCGGAATCGAACCCGAGATTCTTTGACCCGCAGATGACGCTCTAACCGCTGAGCCAAACTGGCCAGGGGCCCAGGGGAAAGGTTGTGATTCTTATCAGGGAGATAAGACACGGGTTGGAAGTTTTCCTTTATTTGAGGCAAATGCACTCACAGCCCTCCCCCACCGCTCCTCACCCCCTTTCTTAATTAATACCTGTGCCCACCTGGCTGTACCCGTCTGGCTGTACCCATCTGGCTGTGCCTGACTGGCTGTACCCATCTGGCTGTACCTGTCTGGCTGTACCCGTCTGGCTGTGCCTGTCTGGCTGTACCCATTTGGCTGTGCCTGTCTGGCTGTACCTGTCTGGCTGTGCCCGTCTGGCTGTACCGGTCTGGCTGTACCCGCCTGGCTGTACCCATCTGGCTGTGCCTGTCTGGCTGTACCCGTCTGGCTGTGCCTGTCTGGCTGTACCCGTCTGGCTGTGCCTGTCTGGCTGTGCCTGTCTGGCTGTACCCGTCTGGCTGTGCCTGTCTGGCTGTACCCGTCTGGCTGTGCCTGTCTGGCTGTACCCATTTGGCTGTGCCTGTCTGGCTGTACCTGTCTGGCTGTGCCCGTCTGGCTGTACCGGTCTGGCTGTACCCGCCTGGCTGTACCCATCTGGCTGTGCCTGTCTGGCTGTACCCATCTGGCTGTGCCTGTCTGGCTGTACCCGTCTGGCTGTGCCTGTCTGGCTGTACCCGTCTGGCTGTGCCTGTCTGGCTGTGCCTGTCTGGCTGTACCCGTCTGGCTGTGCCCGTCTGACTTGTTGGGCCACTGCACACCTGCCGCTAAAGCAATGTCCTCAGTTTCGGTCCTGACCAATGGGGCCAGTCGCTCCCCATTTTCTCCCGAGAGTGCCCACCCTGGTCCTGCTGGCCCCTATGGGGTGACCTGGCCACAGCAGTGGGTGTGGTTCTGTGTCCTCCGTGAAGCAGCCCTGGAAAGGCGACGCGTGGGAGGGCAGGAGAGCCCGAACAGGGCCAGCACGAGGAAAGGAGGCCTCTCTGACCGCCGTCCAACTTCACCCGAAGTCCAGACACTCACTGTGTCTCCTAACGGCCTTGCTGGAGCCGGCGGGGCACCCTGGTCCCCTCTGAGCCGAGGCGACAGCAGGGGAACATGTCCAGCTCTCGCCTACGAGGTGAGGGAAGGAAGGTCAGCAGAGTGGGGCGGGCTCTCCCAAGAGGCTGTCCCGCACAGACCCGCTCTGGAAGGAGTCCCATAGGAGGCGGGGCCCCAGCCAGCAGGGCCGGTGTTCCCGCTCCTCGTTCCCTGGTCCTCGGTGAGCAGGCAGCGGGGAGGACTGACTCCAGGACAAGGGGCTGTGCCACACCGCAGGGCTTGGACAGTGACCAGGGGGAAGTCCACTGCCCTGGGGGGCACCCATCGGGGCCGGGGATCGGACCTGCACCCCATGTAGGTGCCCTTGACCCGGAAACCTTCCCTCTCTCTCTTCCACTCGCCCTAAAAACCAATGGAGAAAATATCCTCCTGTGAGAATAAAAAGAGAGACCCTGCCACAAGGCTGGAACCCAGCAGCGTGCCCACGGCTGACTCCAGGTGGGTGCGCGGGGCAATTCGTGCTCTCCCGGCGTCTGCCCCACAGAACCCTGGCAGGGCAGCTATGGCTGCGTCGGGCTGGTGGAGCTCGGACGGCATGACCTGTCCAAGACCTGACAAGAGAACAGGCGCCCTGGCTCAGGGAGAAGATGCCCCGGTCGCAGGCACACGTGACATTTCCGCGTGGGCAGTCCCCTGGCCGCTTGTGTCTTTATTGTTGACCGGCACGTGGACAGTTGACGAGGCGTCACCTCATGGAGAAACAGGACCGACGGCGATGGGTGCGAGGAGGCAGGAGCTAGTCTCTCAGCTGGACTCCTGCAGACACACTGACCGAGAGCAGGAAACACCCGGAGCCGGCACCCGTGGTCACGGAGGGCATCCGGGCATTGCCTCCGCGGGTGGGTCAGGCCCCCCCGTGCCAAGAGGGTAATGTCAGGAATGGGCACCTTCCCCCCGCCAAGTCTGGAGCCACGAGCAGGAAGACCGGGGATTTGTGCTGGGTGGGCAGCCGAAGGGCCGTGGACGAGGGTGGCATTGCCGGACCCAAAGTAGAGTCCGAACTCCAGGCACCGCACAGTGGGTGCACTTTCAAGGAGACTGTCACAGTGTCTGCAGCCCAAAGTGACGCCCGACACAGAGCCGTAGACCGCAGAGAAGAGGAAGTGTTCCCAGGTGTCCTAGAGTCTCCGTCACAGGAAACAGCACGTTCCAAGCGGGGGAAGGTGGTGGCTGCTCGGTGGGCACTTTCCATCGGCCCTCACGGTTCGACCTGGGGACGCTGCGTGGTGCAGTCACCTCAGGGGCGGGCCGGCGCTGCCGGGATGGAAGGCGTCAGACGGATTTCAGGAGAGGCACCTTGCACTGACACTGCAGGAAGATGTCCAGGTGGCTGCATCTTCCCCGGGAGCAGGAAGTCGCCTGGGAGATGCTGAGTCCCACAGGAGGATCATGCAGACGAATAAGACTGCAGACGACTGCTCTGAGAGGGAGCTGACCCGCGTGGGCGGGGGCAGAGGGATGTGCAGACGCTGGAAAAGGCAAAGCTCTCACCTGCGAGACGAGAGGACGGACCTGGGAACGCGCCGTGACGGGAGAACGCGGGGAGCCCCACACACGGACCAGCAGCGTCCACAGGGGAGGCCCAGGCGGCTAATTAACCGATTACAACCTGCCGATGTGTGTGTGCAGACTTCGCGTTTGGGGCGCAGTCCCCTCCTCCCAAGTGCTGTGGCGTCTGATGGGCCCTCCCGAGGGGCGGGGGGTCACTGTCCCATCCACGTGCCGCGGGAGGCTGGGCCTGGTCTGCCCGCCGAGGTCCGAGGTGCAGGAGCACCACGAGGGGCTGGGGACTCGGGTGGGACCGGGAGCGTGTGGGCGTGATCGGCACTCGCTGCTGTGAGCTGCCCTGGGGGACCCGCTGGGGGACATGGTCAGCGCGGGGGAGACATCTCTTCTTTCAGGAGGATTTGCTTAGAAATGACCGGGTGTCTCCTCTGCGGCCTGGACACACGAGCTGAGGACTCAGGAGCATCGTGGCTGGTGGCCTGGCCCGGAGGAGGCTGGTTTTCTCATCAAAGACTGCCTGGGTCATTTGTCTCAGCTCCCTGCCGCCTGGACAGCCCGGGTGTGCGAGGGGCGGGGCGCAGACTGCGGGGTGCCGGCAGGCCCTCCTGTGGGAGTAGGGACCTCCGTCGCTGGGCAGAGTCTGGGCGTGCCCAGGGCCGTGGGCTCCCCCCCTGTGAGGGACCCTGAGGCTGGTGGCCGGAGACCGCACGTGGAGACGCCGGGTCTCATCTTCCTGCTGCCGTGACAAGTCCCACCAACTGAGAGGCTTCAAACCTCTCGTCTCATGTCCCGCGTGTCAGAAATCCCAAAGGGGCCCCCTGAGCTCAGTCTCGGTGTGAGCAGGCCGTGTCCGGGGCTTCAGGGCAGCTCCTTTCTGCCTGTCTCTCCCAGCTGGTAGGCACTGCCCACAGTCCACGCTCACGGCCCGTCCTCCGTCTCCAGAGCCAGCTGGCTGGTGATTGTTCTCACCCCTCCTCTGCCCTCCTCTCCTGCCACCCGCCTCACGGGAGGACCTTGTCACACTGGCCCACGGGGCAACCCAGGGTCACCTCTGTATTCTAAGGTCAACAAACTGGCAATGTTGATTCCATCTGCGTTAAGGCTCCTTCGCCAAGTAAACGAACACGGTCAGAGCTGGGGATTAAAGCGTAAACATCTTTGGGGCCGTTACTCTTCCATCCACACACCCTAAGAAAATTTTAGGGTGAAAGTTTTTACAAATACAGAGGAAAGACCCAATTAGTGACGGGCAAAAATGACCGAAATGCTCCGTACGAGCGATCCGAGGAGCCTGGGCCTTGCGCATGGAAGGTTCTGCATGAACACCCACCGTGCTGGAGAGAACTGCAATCGTTTGCAACGAGGGTAACGTGTCTTAGGTTAATACACGACTAAGAATACGTCAGGGCATGTCTTTTTAGCTTTAAAAAGTAGACTCTTCCCAATGTGTGTGTGCTTTGTAAAAATTTACATACAGTAAAGTACACCTTTGGGTGTGATTTCAGTTCAAGTTTATTAAGATTTTTACATTCCAGCGTGGTTTGTGCTGGTGAGTATTCCATGGGCACCGAGAGTGTACTTTCTTCTGTTGTTCGGTGGAGCGTTCAAAGGGTCCCACTCAGGGGTGTCCATGCTCAGGGGGTTCACTCGGGGAGGTCCAGGCTCAGAGAGATTCATTCTGAAAAGAAGTCCATTTTCAGAGTGGGTCAAACACAGGACTGTCCATGCTCAGAAGGGTCCATGATCTTGGGGGGCGGGGTCCACCCTCAGGTGGGTCCATGCCCAGAACACCCATGCTCAGGGGTTATAAAAAATCAGGGGTGTACATGCTCGGGAGGGGCTATGATCAGGGGAATTTATGAGCAGGGCAACCCCTTATCAGGAGGGCCCACACCGAGGGGGGCCATGTTTTGGGGTTCATTTTTAAGAGAAGTCCATTCTCAGAGCGGGACGATACTCAGGAAAGTCCATGCTCAGGGAGGGTCCATAACCTGGGGGTCCATTATTAGGGGGTCCATGCTCAGGGCAACCAAGCTCAGGAAATCACATGTTCTGGGTCATACGTCATCACGTCGGTTCATGCTCAGAGGGGCTCGGGCAGGTGGGTTTACGTTAGAGGCCGTCCCCGCTCAGGAGGTCCGAGAAGGCTCACCGTCGGGCATTTGATCTGATATCGGACGACGCGCCATTCCGGTTCCGGGAAGGAGTGGCCCCGACATGTAAGGGCCTTCCCTGGAAACGAAGGTTGGCTGTGAGCGTGTGTCTGTGGCGCCCCTGGGTGGGACCCTGCACACAGGCTGCCCCTTCACCTCGGCAAGGAGGCGCCGCCGGATTCCAGTGGGCCCGGAGCTGCCTCCGGGGAGTAAGGACGTGGGGTTCCAACAGTCACCTGAGGCCGTGAACCCCCCAGTGAAGCTCATGTTCGACACACGACCCCTGTTTAATTCACAAACAACACGGATAACGTCACGTTTCATCGTCCCCTTGCTCCGCTCCGCGGGTCCGCGGGATTCGGGAATTCCTGCCTGACCAGCCTCTCCAAGCGCATGGCCCCGGACAAGGCCGTCGGCGGGAAATCGTGTGAATGGAGAGAAGCATGCTCTTGGCCATCAGTGAAAAAGTTGAAATTCACGCCCAGTCACTGAGCAGTGACGGTCGTTGTGAAGGCCACAGCATTGTGAAGGCGCTCACAGCGTCTCGGGGTGGGACCTGAGCTTCACTGAGGACCCCAGACGGGGGCGTGGTGGGTGACACAGGGACACGAACACCCCGAGTGCCCGACACAGAGTCCAGACCCCGGGAGGACCCCAAACAGAGCTCCCTGATGGAGCGCGTCCCCCCCCCATCCCCGCTGGGCTGTGAGCTCCTGTTTGCACCGGTTGTCACCAGGCCGTTCCTGCAGTCAGGGGTCCCGCGAGCTGCAGAGGGAGGCAAGGCAGGGGCGCCCAGGGACCCCGGAGTCTAGGAGCCCCTCCCGCTGTCTGTCTGTCTCCTGTGAGTGTGTGTCCCCCTCCCCTAATCCCCACAGGCAGGGGGCTCTGCCCTCAGCCTGCTCTCAGGCCTCCGTCTGGCTGTGTTCAGACCACTGGAGTCGGTCCCCCTCCCGCAGAGAAGGGCCTTTGCCACGAATCCATGAGGCCACCTCCACCTGCCACCGCCCCACACGCTTGGGTGAAAGGAGACGTGGCCGCATTCCCCAAAGCTCGTGTTTGTGAGGACGCTCCCCAAATGCTCGAGTAAAATTGGAGCCACAGTCCTCGTATAACTAAGTCTGTCTGAAATGTGAGGGTCGGAAACCAGTTGGGGTTCCACTGCCAGTGGGGGGCGGGGAGCAGGCAGAGGGTGGGGCAGGAAACAGGGGGTCCTGGGAGGACGGGCAGGAGGAGGCCTGTGGCTTTAACTTGGGCTCCAAACGAGGAAGAAGGAGGAGATGCTGGAGGGGGTGATGGCGCCCTGACGGTCTGCGAGGAAAGGAAGGGGCAGCTCACCTCCCAGCTCTCCCTGGAGACAGAGGCTGCTTCCCGCACGAGCCAGCGAGAGGCAGGGACGTCCCCTCCCCTCTGACAAGAGGGTGCTGCTAGGCCCAGTGGCACCACGTGACTCGACCTCTCAACCACCCTGGAGCGGGCACCAAGGTCTCCCCCTTGCAGAGGAGGGGTTGGCGCCCACAGGCCGTGGGATCCCCGACACGCAGACACTGGGAGCCAGCACAGGGGCCAGACACTGGGAGCCAGCACAGGGGCCAGACAAAGCCCCGTCCTCCCTGCGCCACGTCCTCTGTGGGGCCAGCCGTCTCTGCAGGGGGCCGGGCTGCGGCCAGAAAACGGGCAGCTTGGATCTGATTGGCTCACCCTCCGGGTGGCTCTGAACCTGAGGCAAGGGGGTGCGGGGACCCCAGACAACATGTCAGGGTGCTCCCCGTCCCTGCCTGAGCCCGAGATTTCCTTGATGTGGCTCTTGACAAATCCCATGGTCCCACACTGAGCCCGGGAAGCTGGGGGAGAATGCCCCAAAGCCGGCAAGGCCCGCGTCCCTGGCACAGAGCCCACCGCACCCCGCTGCACGCCCGACAGTGCCGCCCACGCCCTTGCCCGCCCCCAGGGCAGCTCCCTGCCGTGACGATCAAGGCACTAATCCAGGCTTCGTCCCTGGTCCTTTGAGGACATTTTAAAAGGTAATTCAGTGCCACCCCTTTGGGGACTGGAGACACAGACCCTGGCAGGAATGACCTCGGCTGGTCCCCTCCGGAGGCGCCAGCAGGTGACGCTCCTGGCTGTGGCCCTGACCACAGCGCCTGAGGACACGGAGCTAACCTCCGGCCTTTGTCCGCGGGGCAAAGGTTGGAGCTGCCCCTCTGAATCTGGGCCTTTCAACTGTCAGAGAGCAAATCTCAGCAGGACCTGAGGCCCCAGAATTAATTCCCGGCAGGAAACACCCTCCTGGTCCCCTCCCACCGCGGGCCTGTCCCTGGGTGAGCGGCACCCCCACCCGTGGAACGGGGACCCCCACGTGCCGTGGCCGTGGCCGTGGAGGGAAGGTGGGAATGAGAGGGAGAGCCGTCCACAGGGGTCAGGACCGATCTGCGTGGCCAGGAGAATGGAGCTCGCGCCCCGTCTGACCGCGTCCCAGCCCCCAGCCGGACAGTGACGCTGGCTGTCCCTCAGCACCCTGACACGGACTTCTGCTTCTGACGCAGGGACAGCCGCGCACAGACAGAGGACAGGGTTCTGCTGCTGCGGCCAGAGCCCTGCGGCCGCCGCTCACGGAGTGACTGCTGGACCTCCAGACTGTGATGAGGTCGAGGTCAGGCGAGGTCCTTGCCACCTTGAAGGAAGATCTCCGGCTGGGGCCGCAGGACAGGAGCTCACAGCGGTTCTTTCAAGGTGCTAGTCTGGCCCGGCCGGACAGTGGACTGAGCGTCGTCCCATGGACTGAGAGGTCCCGGTTCAATTCCCGGTCAGGGCACAGGCCCAGGTTGTGGGCTCCATCCCCAGTGGGGGGCATGCAGGAGGCAGCTGATGGATGTTTCTCTCTCACATCATGTTTCTATCTCTCACCTTTCCTCTCTCTCTACAAAATCAATAAAAACATTTTTTTTTTTAAAAGGTGCTCGTCTGTCCCCTCCATCCTGGCTGCACCCCTTGTGTGTCCTGGCTGCTGGCTGGGCTCCTGCCAGCTAGGCTCTCAGCCACAGCCTCCAGGTGTCACTGCTCCTGGTTCCAGGTTCAGTCCTCCCGGCCGCAGGCTCCAGCTGTTCCCATCCCTGCTTCTGGGTCCAGCCATGGAGGGCACAGGGTTCGGCCGGCCCCTGGCTGTGCTGGTGGCCCTGTCGTTGCCATTAGCGACGGTCTGTCCACTGTGGAGAACGGCACTGCCCACGTTGTAAACCTCCTGCCATCCTGAGAAATCGTCACGTATTTTAAACAACAAACTGCGACGGTCGTGTCCCCACTTCCGGAGTCTCGGGGACACAGGTGCGGAGCTCCGCTGCAGCGTGAAATCCATCACCGCCGGTTCGAACCCCGAGACGGGGTGCGGCGCCTGCCCGGTGTGCTGTGGATGGCGGCTCAGTGGAAGGAAGACGCTCTCAGCCGCCCCGATGTGGCCGTGGCCTCCGGCCCCCAGCTCAAGGCCCAGTGTCTCTGCAGAGGACGGAAGGACCCAGGTGCGGCGCTGTGGACCGTCTCAGGCAGCTCACCACGTGACACCACACTGGGCGTGGGTGTGGTGCCAGGGCCCCGGCGCGTGCAGAAGGCCCGCGGACCGTTGCCCCTCCTCTCGGCGAGGGCGGCTCCGTGCCCTGGCGGGACTGCGGCTCCCCTCCGGCTCCCGGGCACCACAGCTCGCAGAGGGTCCAGCTCCGGGGCGAGGCGCAGGCTCAGGGAACGGGGCCTTTCGGGATGAAGTGGACTCGGCAGCCTCGCAGCCCCTCCCCGCGCTGTGTTGCCATGGAGACAGGGCCTGTGCCAGGCCGGCCGTCTTACCAGGAGGCATCTGTGGACGTGGGTTCCTCCTTAACTTGCTTTCTCACTTAGTTATTTTACTTTCAAAGGGTTAGGGAGTGAGCGCCATGTCCCTTCAAACTGACCGACCACACGTTGAGGATCCCACCCGCCCACCCGCCGGCCGCGGCCGCCTCCACTCCCCGACTTTGTTCAGGATGGAGCCTGAGACGGGCCCTGTGCGCCGCTCACTTCGTTAAAGACACGCGTGTCCGGCGTTTTTCAAGTTCAGAGGAAGGATGTGAGCTTCCAATAACGGCATGACGGCACAGCTTAGGTCCGTCCTGCTGCGACTCTGTGAAAGGAAGTCAAGATGCTGTGGCTCCAAGGGCACAGCACAGAGGGGTTTGTACTGCGACACTGTGAAAGGAAGTCAAGATGCTGTGGCTCCAAGGGCACAGCACAGAGGGGTTTGTACTGTGACACTCTGTGAGAGGAAGTCAAGATGCTGTGGCTCCAAGGGCACAGCACAGAGGGGTTTGTACTGCGACACTCTGTGAAAGGAAGTCAAGATGCTGTGGCTCCAAGGGCACAGCACAGAGGGGTTTGTACTGCGACACTGTGAAAGGAAGTCAAGATGCTGTGGCTCCAAGGGCCCAGCACAGAGGGGTTTGTACTGCGACACTGTGAAAGGAAGTCAAGATGCTGTGGCTCCAAGGGCCCAGCACAGAGGGGTTTGTACTGCGACACTGTGAAAGGAAGTCAAGATGCTGTGGCTCCAAGGGCACAGCACAGAGGGGTTTGTACTGCGACACTCTGTGAGAGGAAGTCAAGATGCTGTGGCTCCAAGGGCACAGCACAGAGGGGTTGTGGGGACCTGAGCGCTGAAGGGCGCACCTGCACAGTCCCGTGGCACGTAGAATACCGAGCGTTTAAACGGCTGGTTTGAAAAACGGGTTACAGGTCGTTCGTTTTATCTTTCAACAGATCCAAGCATTAAAAAAATAGAATCATCTCAGTAGAAACTGAGAGAGTGCTAACATGCAGCTTTAATAAAATAGGACTCGATCGATGCTTTCTTACACGAAGATACCGCCCCAAATAATAGCAGGATTTAGTACAATACCAGGGTGTGAAATTAATGCAGAGAGACCCATCGCTTTAGAAGATAAAATGGAAGAAACTACCCCCATTTGGCCACAAACGAAGATCAAGCCTCTAGGAATAAGCTGACGTCAAGGTCGGTAGGAGAAGCACCTCGAACACCCTCAGAAGTTCCCGGGAGAAAGTGGACAGACGTACGATCTGCCTTTCATCCGAAGACTCCCTCTCTAGGATGTCCGTGTCCCCACCTTACTTTGTAAATTAATGCAACTTCAATAAAAGTAATACAAGCCCAGGTTTCTCTGGATCTTTGTGTTTTGTTTATTTCTTACTGTGGGGCAAGGACTCGACCCTCTGATTCTGACGTTCCAGTAGAAAAAGAAATGAACAGGAACAGACAGAAAACCCTGTGAAGAAAGAGTTGGAGGCAGGAGGCAGCCCCAGGGGTCCCTGCGTCTGACAGTCTAAGACACCCTGCTGTGCTGGCCCAGGACCGACCTCCAGACAGCAGACAGACGGACAGAACGGCAGGAGGACCCACACCGGTGGGAAGGGCTGCATGATGAAGGCCGTGCCACACGGAAGGAGCAGCCACGACTCCGGACACGGCGCCTGGGAGGCTGCGTTGCTACCCGCAGAGTAAATGCTGAGAGATGAAAGCTGCTCCCATATCTTACGCTAGATGTCAAAGTACATTCCACGTACGTCGAGAGTTTAAATGCTAAACGTAAAATCATAAATCACGAGCAAGTCTGCTCACAACTTTGCGTCAAGGGAAGAGGCTTCTAAGTCAGACTGAAGAGGCAGATACAGCGAAAGGGCCTCCAATCCAACTCCGCAACGACACGTCTGCAGAGACACCTTCCCGCCGCGCGTCTGTGAGTCGGGAGACGCGTGGGACACACATTCCTCCGTCCAGCACGGTCTGTGCCTCTAACAGGTAAAGAGCTCCCAGCAATGAATAAAAGGATGAGCTCAGCAGCCCACAGGGAAACGGGCACTTTCACCAGACAGTCCAGCGGAAAGAAACCACAGAGAGATGCTCGGCCCGGTCAGTGACCGAAACCTGGGGGAGCGGCCGGGGCGAACGTGTTCACAGCAGTTACCGGGACGGGAGGGGAGGCAGGTCACGTGGCACGTGGCACAGGTCATAACCCCCGGAGAGGAACTGGGAAGCGGCTGTAAAACCACCAAGGCACATGTCTTTTGAGCAATTTTACTCCTAAATCTTCGGGTCTGAAGAGGTGAGCATACATCAAGCTCGTACCCGGCCTCGGGTGTCACACGAAGGACTAGAGCCGCCCCTCGACAGAAAACGTCCGTTCGCTGGAACCTGTGCAGCTTTAGAAAACAGAGACGCTGTCCGTGGACTGAGGCTCGACAGGCGCCCTGAGCAGAAGAGCCGGGCGCACAGGGCAGGTGGGAGCTGGGTCTGCGTGGGGAGCTCAGGGCGCAGGGTGCGCGGATCGGGGGATCGGGGAGTGTGTGCAGCGACGTCAGGAGGCAAAGGGCTCACCATCCTAACGTACGAAAAGCTCAGGAGATCAACAAGGAAATAATCTCCACTGCACAGACGCCCGGCTTCACAGCCCAGCCTTTTCAGCACTGTCCATCACAAGAAACAATGTGGACAGCACGCGCTTGCATTTGCTGTCGGCTGTCGTCGCCGGGAAGTGTTCCCCAACACGACAAAGTACCTGTCCTGCAATATGATGCTCTGGTGTCTCTCCGCCACTGTACTGATTACGGACTCCACAGAGCCGCTGTGCGCCAGCTCTGGGAGCCCAGGGTTTGCTCCGATCCTGCAGATTGAAGCCACTTCATCCATCGCCTGTCCCCTCAAGGCCAGCTGCCAGCCCCGGCGGCTCACGGAGAGCGCAGGGATGGCCAACCCTGAGCCGGTGACCTGACATCCTCCCCTCCTGCCGCAGTGGGGAGGGCACTGCGGTCTCTGCTGGGTGGGGAGTCTGTGTCCTCTGCCTGCTGCCCAGAGTGCCCCTGAGCCCCAGGACACTCTGACCCCGCCGTGAGCAGCCAGCCTGTGACCCCGAGATGATCAGAGCTCCCGGGGAGCCCAGTGGGCTTTGGAAATGTGTGCTGATCCCGGGAACTCTGACGCTTCACACCCTGCAGTGCTGACCAAGGCCGCCCGGCCTCTGTCCATCCCCCGACAGGCCTCACGCTGACCCGCAGGCCTTGGCCCGCAGTCCAGGGCCCTCGTCAACCAACAGGCAGTGTGACCACTGGTCTCTCACTGGAGCGAGTCCCTGCCGAAGGTCCCACCTGACCCGCTCGACCCCCTGACCTTCCCGAGCCCTGACCACCGACAATGATGGCCACACGTGGGGGGTGGGGATCAGTTGCGGGAAGTCCGATGACAGGTATGAGGCGCAGGTGCGGAAGGGGCCACCCAGACTGGCCAGCGTCCAGCTGCTGCCTTCACCCCGGGCCGTTTCCGCGTCCTCCTCAGCCGGGGTGGGTCCCTCTGGCCCCTGGCTTTGGAAGCCTGGCCCTGGGCTGCCCGCCAAGCCCTCCAGGTGCCTGGCTCTGTGTACTGCCACCTCCCCATCAGCCCGCCCCCAGGCTGCCTCTGGTCCCTGACCCCTCTGCAGGGCCCCGTGGTCCCACGGCCTGACACACAGGAACAGCACGGCCTCCGTGGGCCCTGGACAGCCAGCATTCCCCTGGGCCGGAGAAGTCATGGGACCTCGGGGACCTCGGGGACCTCTCGGTGAGACTGCGTGAAGGATGGAGCAGGGGAGACGCCCGGGCACCGGAGAGGGAGGAACCGAGGCTGCCCGGGGCTCTGGACCTCAGAGTCCGCCTGAAACTCGGGCGGTGGGCGGAGGTGGGGACCTTCGTGGTGGCAGACACCACGACACCGAATGGAGCACCGGGCCTGGCCAAGTCATCTCGGGGCGGAGGCTGTGGCCTGTCGCGATGCTGAGGGGCCACACCCGTGCCCTCGCAGGAGCGGGACTCCGGGCCGGGCTCCTGGACAGCGAGCGTTTCCGTCTTCACTTGCGGCTGCTCGTGAGGCAGAGGCAGAAGGCAGGGCTGGCCGCCAGGATTCCTGCCCAGCAGAGCCTGGCTCGGAGGCCCGGGGGGCAGGGGGCGGGGGCGGCCTGGGGAGGGGCGGGAGGAGGGGGAGGGGTGGGGCCAGCACCCTGGACGTGTGAACAGAGACACTGGCGTGGCGGGCGTTGCAGGACCATCTGGACGCGGCCACACTTGAAAGCAGCAGCCCGGCCACCATTTGTCCACCTGCTGGACGCGGCACCTCGGGCCCGGCTAGGTGCTGCTCCCCGGGGCTGAACGCCTCGGAGCAAACGGGCTGCCGCTGGCCCGGGCCTGCGCCCCGGCCTGGGTGTGAAGGGCCAGACTAACGAGGTCACCTCAGCTGTCCCCACTCACATGCAGCCGAACGCTCTTCTCCCTTGAGGTGACCTGCACAGCCCAGACGGCCCACCCAGGCCGGCCCTGTCCTCCTACAGCTGAACCTCACCTGGTCCGTCCTCTTCCCAGTGTTCCCGCCCTTCCCCCCCCATCCCTGCACCTTGAAAACCAGCTCTCTCCTAATTTTGTCCGTTTAGCTACTTCCTGTACATGCATTCGCATCGAGTCTCCGCTCAGGTGAGCAGGCCCCTGCCCCTGTCTGGTCCTCGCTGGCCCCGGGGCACCGGCGGGCGATCTGCCCTTTCTCCCGGACTCTGGCTCCCTGGAGGGCGGTGGGGTGGGGCGCAGCCGGTGGTTCCTGTCCCCTCATGCTCAGCACGACCTTCGATTGCCAGAGCCCAGGGCTCTCTCAGGCCTCATCCCGTCGGGTTTCGGGGTCACGTGCTTCTTCAAACTCCCCGGGCCTCCCCCTCACTCCTGCTACCTTCTCCTCAACCTTCTTCATTTTGTTTTCGTCGTCTTTCTGGTGGTCAGGCTGCTAAATGCTGTTTTCCCCAAGGATTCTGTCCCCTCTTCTCCTGTTGCGGACCCTCCAGGCCCAGTCCAACGGCACCAGACTCCGGTCCAGACCCCGAGGAGGAAGAGAACCAGGAGGAGGCCGTGTGGCCCCAAGCACCTCAGCCCACCTCCCGCTGGCCCGGGCAGAGCCCTGCACCCCACGGCTTCTGTCCTGCCCGGGGGCTGGGCCCCCCAGGTCAGCCCCTCCCCGCGGCACCTGTCAGCCCAGACGCCGGGCCCCCCAGGTCAGCCCCTCTCCGTGGCACCCGTCTGCCCAGACAATGGGACTCCCTGGCGGACGGTCTCGCCCACAGCTTTCATCCCAACCAGAAACCAGAATGATCAGCTATTCCCAGGAAGAAGAGACTGGAAACGCAGGCATCGGGACCCAGCGCCCTGACCACACCAGCAACCCGTCCACGCCAGGGAGGCTCCTGGGAGGTCCTCCTCGTCTGACCCTTTAGAGCAACATCACGGCTTAAACAAGGGAAGTGGGAGAGTCGCCCTCCCGCACAGGGCAGGTTCTGAGAAACAGAGTCCCTCACGGGCTGGAGGAGAGGCCGGGAGGCAGGTGGGAGGGAGTCTGAGCTCTGCACGGAGGTCTCAGACACACAGAGCGCGGGCTGGGGGTGGAAGGTGGCACCCAGCAGGCTGGTTCCCGCCCAGCCTCCCAGAACCCGCGCAGGTGATGCAGTTCGGGAAGGGCACCCACACTGTGGGCTCAGAGCACCCACCTCCCCCTCCCCTCCCTCCCGTGCTGCCCCCTTCACAGCTGCTGAGGACTGGGGTCTGAGACCACACCGTCGGGATGACCCACCTGCCACCGTCACAGCGTGGGACGACTGTGAGGCTGAGAGGAGCAGCCTTGGGGCCCAGAGTGCAGCCTGCGGCCAGCTCCCTCAGGAGCCACTGCCCGGCGCCCAGCACCCAGTGCCCAGCTCCCAGCGCCCAGGGCCCAGCTCCCAGCGTCCAGCGCCCAGCGCCCAGGGCCCAGCGCCCAGCTCCCAGCGCCCAGGGCCCAGCTCCTATCAAGGTGAGAACCCATCTGAGGACAAGCTACCCCTGGCTTCTGCTCCTTCTCTCGGAGGGGAGGAGGCCCGGCCTCAGCTCCTCGCCTTCAGCGGCATTAGGACGCTGCCTGCCCGGCGTACTCGCAGGCGTGAGCCCCCGGATGGCACCCGGCTTGGAGAAGGGGTTTGCGCGTGTGGCGGTTTTAACTGTTTGCAGTGAGACGTCTCACCTGCCTGCTTCAAACGGCCACTGGTGCGGGCTGTTTCAGGGCTGGCTTCTTCTCTCAAAGACATTAAGTGACGTGTGGAGAGACCTCCTGCATTCATCCAGCGTGTTGTGGACAAAGGCAGGGTTTCACCTTCGACCTGCCGCCCACAGTCCCAGGTGAACGCCCACTCATGGGACCGTCCCCCGGGTCCACAGGGAGCCCGCAGCTCGGCCGTGCGCCCAGGTGTCAGGAGACACTCAGGGTGTGTGAAGCACAGTGATTCCGTTTTGTGACGCCGGCTCCGAGTGGCCACAGTGAACCACGGTGCGACGTCTTCCTGGAGCGCCCTCGGGGGGCAGGCAGGTTTGGGGTGACACCAGGCGGGGCTCAGGGCTCGGCTCTGCACCTGGCGATGGGAAGGTCCTCAGAGACATGCCCA
Source organism: Tadarida brasiliensis (assembly GCA_030848825.1). NCBI lineage: Eukaryota > Metazoa > Chordata > Mammalia > Chiroptera > Molossidae > Tadarida > Tadarida brasiliensis. The sequence goes on along the minus strand of CM061262.1, from coordinate 110,977,262 downwards.
CAGCTCCCCCCACCTGGACTCCCCTCCGCAGGCACCGCTCAGTTTCCCCACACGGAGGGTCCCCTCCCTGTGCTGCCCGGTCCCTTCCTCATCGACGCGTGGCTCAGTTGTGGTTCTCCCCTCGCCCTCTCGCAAGGCCTCCCCGCGATCCGCCTGGGAAGAAGGCAGGCCTGCACCGGAACCCAGGACCACACAGGCCAGCTCCATGCTGCTGGCTTTGATCTCCATTACAGCTGAACAGGGCCAGGCCCCCGGCCTGCCATCCCGGGCCTTACCCAAGGGCGCCACCCCGCGGCTCGCTGGAGGAAGTGCACCCCAGACACCCACAGAAGGCACTCTGCTCTGGAAATCCCGGGTTTATCTGGAAGGGTAGCTCACTGACCAGCTGCTGCATCTGGCACCCTTTCCTGGGTGCACCGCAGACCCCGGGACGCCCGCCGAGAGGGGCATGGGGGGAACCGCAGCCACCCTCCGCCCTGAGGCAGAAAGGCCTGCCGGCCGCCGCGGCTCCCCCACCCCCGTGACCTGGGACTCCGAGACCAGGCCGGGGAACCTGCTTGCGGCGTCTGTCTCATGCTCACACCCAGTGTGCTCAGACACACAGCTGAACTTTAGAAGGAGCAAATCCAAGTTCTCTCTTTCCTCCTGGAGCAACAGGGAGGTCCGGAACTCCTGCTGTGTGGGGAGTTGACAGCCTCCCGCAGTTTCATTAGGGTAATGCTATGAACACTTCCCTGGTGGGAAAATTCAAGGGGTGCAGGCACGAGAAAGTTGTCACTAAAGGAGACTGGAGCCAGGACCTCAGTGAGGCTGTGCCCAGCGCCCGTCTCCCAGGCCGTCTCCCAATGGCCGCGTGGCCGTCTCCCCCTCGGGCCCTCCAGGCTCAGGGCCTGCTGGCTGTGAGCGGCCGAGTCCCTGAAGTGCTGGTTGAAAGAACTCAGTCCACAGGGGACCAGGAGCAGCTGACCAACTCCAGAACCTCAGAGGTAGCTCTAGGTTCAGCTGCTTTTTCTCGTCGGTTTCTGTGTCCCCCGCCATCTCTCCCTCAACCTTCTCCAAATGCAGCCGCAGGCCCGCCTGGCCCTGGTCTCCCTCACCTGCCGGCTGCAGCCGCTCTGCTGGTCGGAATCTCTTCTGAAGCCCAGAGGCACCGTGCTGCCCGGCTCCCCTTCTCAGTAACTCCACTGGCTGGCCTCTGGACAGGCTTGCCAGCAGGTGTCCACCAATGGTCTAGCCACCGTGTCCAGGGGGCTGACGTGGCGGGAGCTCAGGGCCCACTCGCCACGCACTTGGACAGAGCGGACGGGGACGGGGACGAGCCTGACCGCCACGACGCGCCTGGACCAGACGCACACACTGAAGGCTGGCTCTCTGGGCATGACTGTGCTTCTCCGGACCGGCGGAGTGCGGCCGTCCCAACCGTGCGCCAGCCGTCCGGTTCTCTCCTACTTGCTGTGCTCCCAGGACCGAGCAGACCTGCTCCTGACACAGCATGCCGACTGCTTGGTGTGGCGGTCGGGCGGACCTTGCTCACCTGCGCACACTCTGCGACCACAGGCGCTGGTACGAGTGTGCACACGGTGACACTGGAATGAGCTGGGACACCCTCACTAACGGAAGCCCTCGGTCACGTCCAGCAGCCAAGGGCCTGAGGCCTGGGAACACCTGGCGGCACCCCCACACCCCCACGTCTGACGTGCTGAATGGCAAGGAAGGGCTTTTTATTGGCTCGAGACACAACACTGAGTGTGCTAAGTAGAGCCAGAGAGAATGTTCTTCAGAGAAAAGTGACAAATAACAAATACAGACGACATAGCAAAAATAATATTTTATATCCATCAACATAGCAAAAGTAGTATTTCACACCCAGCAGCACTAGCTCAGGACCTGTCAGTGGGCGCCGCGGTGGGAGACGGACCCGGGAAGGACGTTCGCAGGGTTCACGGCGACTCCACAGCGGGGTCACGGGTAAACATCCTCCAAGTGAAGGGCTCGGCGCTGCCCAACAGACGGAACACGGACAGCACGTGTGCAGCCCGAGGGCACACTCCGCACGCTCGGGGCCCCGGGGCCGCCCCTCCTCGGACGCCCCACGCCACCCTGTGGGAGGCCCTCCAGACAGGCCCCCGACGTGACGCCGCCGCCTGGTGTCCCAGGGCCGCCTACTCGGCTCTCCTGGCCAAATGAAGTAACATCTGTTTCTTCTCAGTGAAAGTGCAGATTTTCAGCAGCGCCGTGCGCGTGAGCTCGGCCGCCTCGCCCCAGCGGTTCCTCTCCTGGCTGGTGCAGGCCGCCAGGTTCTCCGTGTACTGCAGGACCGCCTTCAGGAACCTGTCGAGAGATCAGTGTCTTGATCTATTCCCCGGGAAAATGTGACGATCCAAATCTTTTCTATTCTGGAATGACAACTACAGTGCTGAGATTAATCTCTGCGAACTCAAGAAAAAAGTCACAGCCTGGGAACAGAACACGAGTCACGTGACAGAGACGCTGAGAACTCAGTCACCGGGGACGGGGACGGACTCCCGGAGGGCTACACACTCGATGTCTTTATAAAAACTGACTTTCCAGAGGGAGGGAGGGAGAAACATCAACATGAGATAGAAACACCAATCGGTGGCCTCCCACAGGTGCCCCGACCGGGGATCGAACCCACAGCCTGGGCATGTGCGCTGACGGGGACTCAGACCTGACACCTTGCGGTGCACGGATGACACAACCCAGCTGCCCGGCCAGGGCCTCAGTGCCTTTCTGACTCACTCTCAGATCCACACAGGACGTTTTACGTGATGGACCTGAGCTGCCAAAGGATCTCCAGGCCTGGGCCACAGCGACACAATGAACGGCAGTGAGGTGATGGAGGGCCGCCTGCGGGGGCGTCCTGTCCACCTGCTCCGTGACGCTGGACACTCGCCGCGAGACAGCTCCTGGTCCCAGTGTTTCTCCTTAAGGACACTCATTAAGTGCTCAGAGGGTCCTCTCTGACCGATGGCAATGCTGCCTTTACATTTCTGAGCTCTCCTCCAAGTTTCCAAATAGTCTAACATTTTCTCCAACATTTAAATTGGCCCCACAAGCCCCCACCGAGCACAAGACGGCCCCATCATGAGCCCCCACCGGGAGGGACGGCCCCATCATGAGCCCCCACCGGGCGGGACGGCCCCATCATGAGCCCCCAGCGGGCGGGACGGCCCCATCAGGAGCCCCCACCGGGAGGGACGGCCCCATCATGAGCCCCCACCGGGCACGGAACGGCCCCATCATGAGCCCCCAGCGGGCGGGACGGCCCCAGCACAACGCCCGGCTCAGAGCGTCAGCGCTGCGGAGGCTGCGACGCCTGACTGGATGGGAAGCAGCGACCATGGTGGACACCGGCGTCCTCGCCCGTCTGGACCTTGAGCAACACGCCAGCTCCACACTCTCAGGTTCACGCTGACGCGCACTGAGCCGTCTGCTGCCGCAGGGCTCAAAGCCCAGGAGACGTGAGGGGCTTCCGGGAGCAAGTGGCCAGCGGCCCTTGGACAGCGACCCGCAGCTGCGGCCGAGCACACAGGGCAGCCCTGCGGCCACTGCGCGAGGGTCACCTCCGTGGGGTCTCTGCATGTCAGGGGCACACGTGCTCTGCTCTAGCCGGGGCCTGGGCGGCTGCTCTGAGCTGGGGCCGCGACTCAGGGGGCCACACCATGACTGACTGAACACCTGCTCGGCAACCCCCGCCCCTGGGTGCTGCAGAGTGACCGCAGGTCGACCACGTGACCTTCCTGACTGGTGCCCACACCACACCCACCCCCACACCCCAGGGGCAGCTGTAAAGGTACAGGCTCCACTGAAACCCACAAAGAGCAGTGGGGGTCCAAGCAGGTTCCATCCCGGTCAGGGCATATGCTCAGGTTGTGGGCCCGACCCCCCGTGGGGGCACGCAGGAGGCGGCCAGTCGTTCTCTCTCATTGATGTTTCTCTCTCTCCCCCTCTCCCTTCCTCTCTAACATCAATAAAGAAAATAAAATAAAGATCACCAGAGAACATAGCCCCCGGAGTGAAATTAGTTGAGGTTACGAGAACAGCTCCACCCTCAGAGCCGACACTCACTTCAGGTACTGCTGGTATCCCTGAGCGCTTTTCCCACGGACCGCGTGAATGTTGACCAACTCCAGCGTGATCAGCAACAAAATCAGGGAGAGCACAGGAGCCAGAAGCTTAATACTAAAAATGGAGAACATAAATTAAAATTGGTTAAGTGAAATATGTTCCCATTTCATAAGGAAAACAGTGTTTTACCTGACCGGCCCTTTCCCGAGAACACACGCCCACAGCTGTCCGACCACAGGGGCCTGGTCCAAGGCTGTGCCCGAACGGAACCGCTGTGCCAGAAGACCCGGAGGCGCCCAGCGCCCGGGCCAGGCCCGCCCTCCTCACGTCCTCCCGGGGCTCAGCCTGCCCTTCGGGGCGCCAGGACCCCGGCTGCCCCCGGCCCCCCCGACGTCCTCGTCCTCTTCGCATCAGCGCCTCTCACCCTCTGACGGTAGGAAACTCTCCCAGGGAGAGTCACAGAGACGGTTTCAGCATGGACACGTGCTCACTGCCTCTGGGACACAAAGGGGTTCCACGAGAGCGAGACAGCGTCCCCGCAGAGCAGGTGAAGTGTCGGACGCATTCTGTTTGGGGGGACGGGATGTGACGGCATCATCTATGAACTGCGGGAAGCGTGCCGACAGGGAGCGAGTTTTCAGAAGCAGCGGGACTCTGTCACAGACATCACTCAGCTCGGAGGCCGAGGCACCTGTCCCCGCGGTAACTCCCTAAGGACAGCCCATTCCAAACACCACGCGGGGGAAGCTGCACCCAAGCCACCCGCTGCTGTGTGGGCGCACCCCTGCTCGGTCGCAGAGCCCACACTCCCACAGGCTGAATCGCAGTCACACAAGCCTCTCTCTGAAAGCAGGTCAGAGCTGCACGCACAGGTAACTCCTGCCCGAGCGCTCCTTCCCGACGGGCGGGCGAGCCGCACACCTGCTCATCGTGCGCAGGAAGTCCCGCCTCTGCCGGGAGCGCAGCGTCCTCTCCTCCCACTGCCGCACACCTGCTCATCATGCGCAGGAAGTCCCGCCTCTGCCGGGAGCGCAGCGTCCCCTCCTCCCACTGCCGCACACCTGCTCATCATGCGCAGGAAGTCCCGCCTCTGCCGGGAGCGCAGCGTCCCCTCCTCCCACTGCCGCACACCTGCTCATCATGCGCAGGAAGTTCCGCCTCTGCCGGGAGCGCAGCGTCCTCTCCTCCCACTGCCGGCGCCGCAGCTCCAGGGCGGCAGCCACCTGCAGGGACACCCGGGCGCAGCAGCGGCTGATGTTTCTGAGCACGGACAGCACTTCCAGGACGGCTCTGGGACAGAACAAGGTCGGGACGCGGGTGCTGCAGAGTCCGGGGAGCAGCCGGGGCCACCTGCGGGCGAGAGCACGACCCGTGGGCACGTCCCACCGCCGCCCTCCTGTGGGCACGTCCCACCGCCGCCCTCCCGCGGCCCCCTCACTTGCACCTGCTCGACCGAGTCCGGTGAGCACGGCCAGCTCGTGGTCCGTTTTGGCCACGAGTACGGTCGTTAGACACGGCGGGTGTTCAGTCTGCAGGCTCAGCTGTGGGACTCACCAGGCGGACCCGCGAGGCCCCAGAGCACCGAGGCTCCTCTAACAGCGCCTCTCGGAGAGGAGGGCAGCCGTGCTCTGACGCTGCCCACACGCTCACAAAACGTTGCCGGGGAAATAGCTAAGTCTGCAATCCCGACTTGCTTCATCAACGTTCTGACGACTTTTAGGATGGGACCTACCTCTCGATAGGAAGGCTATCCAAGCCACCGGGCACACAGGGGTTCTCAGGTATGTAGTGACACAGCCCACGCGTGATCTTTGTCATTAAAGACTCGCAAGCGTTTGTTTCGTGATTACCTTCTAACCTGAAAAGTGGAAAACATCTGCATGGACACGACAGTGATGAAGACGCCCATCAGCACCTGTGCAAAGTAGCATTCATTGCCTGGTTCACTGCACAAAGCACTTCGTCTGAAAACCCGCTTCCCCAATGTGAAGTGAAAGACCTCCGTAGGAGGCAGCGGTAAAGGCCAGCGAGCCCTGGCCAGCGTGGCTCGGTCGGCGAGCTGTCCCGTGTGCCAGCGACTCTCGGCTGGACTCCTGGTAAGGCCCAGGGGGCAGGTCATCTCCCGTCACGGTGCGTATGGGAGGCAACTTACCAATGTTTCCCTCTCTCCTCCCTCCCCTTCCCCTCTCTCTAAAATCAATAAAAGAACAAACTCATCCTTGGGGAGGATTAACCACAGTCCGTGTACCATGTGCTGACAGCAATGTGCTTGCTGACAAACGTGAACTGTCGGCTGAGCCTATGATCCCCACGTTCTGTTTCCACTTCTCACTGAGAGTCAGACCCCTTTCCAACTGCCCGTGAAATATTTCCAGTGGACGTTCTCAGTCTCTGCACACACCCTCCCACACCTGAGCCCTGAGCTGGGGGATCACCACTCCTCCCCTTCGTCCCCAGCTCCACGGGTCACCAAGGTCCAGCGTCCCTCCCGGCACCTCCTCGTCCACGGCCTTGCTGACACTGACGATGCGAGGTCCACACGGCCGGGAGGGAGCTCACCTGGCTGCTTCACATACAGCTTCTTCTGGCAAAGGCAGCAGAGGCCAAAGCCGGACGCTCTCCTCACAGCTCAGCACCTGGGAGGAAAAGGTCTAGTGCTTTTAAAGGTTTTACAATAAAGTCCTAGAAAACGTTTCTAAGTTGTTACAGATGTGGCCATCACTTTCTGGAAGCCTGTTTGTGACATTGTTACAGATGTTACATTTGAAACCACATGGTGGCATCAGTTACTCATTATAATGAGCCACACAAAGGTCAGAGAAACCACTAGGGGTCAGTGGGTGGAAGGTCTGGAGCGGCTGTGAAGCGCCTCTGAAAATCCCGCAGGGGCGCTCCCCTGAATCAGGACTGCAGAGGAGGAGGCCACTGGGTGGCTGTCCAGGCCGGGTCAGAGAAGGAGGTGCTTCAGCAGCCCGGCCCAGCGCCCACCCCCAGGCTCATATCAGACGGACTGGCCCCACAGCTGGTCCAAAACGTCTCACCCACAGACGTGTGAGGAGGCCCCGGCCAGGTGGCCCAGCTGGTTGAGCGTCGTCCCGTACACCAAAAGGTTTCAGGTTCATTCCCAATCAGGGCTTATGCCTAGGTTGTGGGTTCATCCAAGTTGGGGAGTGTTCAGGAGGCAACCAATCGATGTTTCTCTTTCTCTCTCTCTCCCTTTCCTCTCTCTAAAAATACCAATAAACATCCTAGGGTGAGGATAAAAAAAAGCGTAGGGAAATGAAGTGGCCACTGCTGACAGCATGAACTGGGCACCTGGTGGTGCAGCCTGAGTGCCATTTTACAGAGCACAGGAGGCAGGTCCCCCACTAAGTAAAACGTGAGGAACAGACAGGAAGGGCTGATCTGAAATGCCCACGGTGGGGGGGGGGGGCGGGCAGCAGCTGCAACAAGAGGCCTGGCCAGGCTGGAAGACACGCCCTCCATCCTGCAGCCCCTGGTCCTTCCGGAAACTTCCTCCCTGGAGGCTCCTCTCTCCCAACCACCTTCTCTAAGCTTAGACCTGCAGGCAAGCGCTGGGGCCCTCCCTGCGGTGACGTGTCCCTGGAAAGCACAGATTTGCACAGGCCCAAGGGCCACAGCCAGCGCATCCGCCCACGCGGCGCCGCAGCACTCTCAAACACACGGGACGGCCCCGCCTCCAGGCTTCTCTTTGCTCTGCACGTCCACTGAGGACCCCTTTTAACTGGTTTCCCTTTCCTGAAGCGATTGTCAGACCTGGTCTTCTCACGACACCATTTCCCTCACAACCTTTGCAGAGTCTCTCCAACCTCATGGGCTGACTCTGTAACATTTCTGCAGAAGGCAGTCTCAGCAATGAATTATTATTATTTTAAATATGTTTTTATTGATTTTAGAGAGAGAGGAAGGGAGAGGAAGAGAGAGACAGAAGCATCGATGAGACAGAACATCGATCAGCTATCTCCTGCATGTCCCCCACCGGGGATCAAGCCTGCAACCCGGGCATGTGCCCTGACCTGGAACTGAACCGGGACCTCCAGGCACATGGGACGGCGCTCAACCACTGAGCCACACCAGCAGGGCTCACCAACGCATTTCTAAGTCAGCAACTATTGTGATTATCACACACTTGGGCACGGCCCCGTTTCTGCCCCCTTGGACCACCTTCACATTCTACAACACGCAGAGTAAAGTACCAAACTGGAACTTCAGGCAGGAATCCTTAAATGTTTGTTGTTTGCTTTAATTTATAAGTTAACAAAAGCTGGTTTAAAAAACTGACATTCTTCATCACTGACAAGCAGAAACTGTTTCCGTCCTGGGTCAATGACAGTAACAGCCTGTAGGGCACTTCCCAGTGGTCCCCACTTAGCACGGAGAACACCTGACCGAGCACATACCACCTTCCTCCCGCTGCTGCACACAACCCCGAGGCTCAAAGAGACTGCGCACCTTGGCCAAGGCCACGCACCTCGGCCAGCACCAAGGCCACGCTCCTGAGGCACCACTCAAGGCCACGCACCTCGGCCAGCACCAAGGCCACGCACCTCAGGCAGCACTCAAGACCACGCACCTCAGCCAGCACCAAGGCCACACACCTGAGGCACCACTCAAGGCCACGCACCTCGGCCAGCACCAAGGCCACACACCTGAGGCACCACTCAAGGCCACGCACCTCGGCCAGCACCAAGGCCACACACCTGAGGCACCACTCAAGGCCACGCACCTCGGCCAGCACCAAGGCCACTCACCTCAGGTACCACTCAAGGCCACGCACCTCGGCCAGCACCAAGGCCACACACCTGAGGCACCACTCAAGGCCACGCACCTCGGCCAGCACCAAGGCCACACACCTGAGGCACCACTCAAGGCCACGCACCTTGGCCAGCACCAAGGCCACACACCTGAGGCACCACTCAAGGCCACGCACCTCGGCCAGCACAAGGCCACGCAGCTGAGTGGCACACTTCGGCTGGAAAGCCAGATCTGCCCACCCTCCTTGACGAGGAGCCCTGAGCCCTGGCACCTCTGCAGCAGAGGACAGACCCACACCGCCCTCCATGCCGCCCGCAGCACACCTGCTTCTTCGTCAGCGCGATGGGATGGAAGCGGGCACTGTAGCCTTCTGCGAGACCGATCAGTGATCTTATTGCTGCTGTTTCCTAGGTCAGAGAAAACGATGTGGGTTAGTGTGACTTTGGTTAGGCTCCAGTTCCCTTCTATTGAATCTTTGAGTCACACACGGGTCCCAGCTTCTCCCCTTCTCCCGTCACAGAATCCCATTCAGCTAGGACAAAGCAGAACGCTTCTTGACAGTAGGTTTGAGACGGTAGTCAAATCATAACCAACAAAATGATTTTCAATGAAGCTGATTAACAACGAAAAATTAAAGAGGCCACGTCCAATCTTGTCCACAATGCAACACAACTAGAAACAAATAAGAAAAGATTCCAAACATTTGGAAATTTTAAGAGATTCTTCTTAAAAATAGAATATAGTTAAACATTAAAAATCAATATAACTAGCCCGGCCGGTATGGCTCAGTGGTTGAGCATCGACCCATGCACCAAGACGTTGCCAGTTTGATTCCCAGGCAGGGCACATGCCCAGGTTGTGGGTCCAATCCCCAGTGGGGGGGCATGCAGGAGGGGGGGGCAATTGATGTTTTCTCTCATCGATGTTTCTATCTCTCTTTCTCCCTTCCCCCCTCTCTAAAATCAATAAAGAAAAAAAAATCAATATAAAAGAGAATTACATAGCTGTGAACATGTAATTGCTAAACAGATAAATATTGAAAAGTAATAACATCATTATGTACAGCTGATAGAACTGTATGTAACAGAAAAATCCAAGTCAGCTGACTAAGAGTTAATAGGAACAGAAAGAAAAGTGAGTTGACAACTGACAAATCTCACTAGGTTTCCGACATATAATCAGTAAGTACCCAGAATTCCCAGTAGCGCAACACTAATAATTAAAGCAGCTAAACGTGACTTGAAGAAGACGTAACTTTTCATTTACTCAAATTCCTAAGACCTGCACAGCAGGGAGTGTCTTCAGCCTCATATCCAAAAAACAGACAAAAGCGCACCCTCAGGGGTTCCACGTTCTCGTGGGGCAGCGACACACCCGTGGTGTCAGGTGGTGACCTGGGCACGTGGCTCCTGCGGGAGGGAGACACCCTGGCGGCTCCTGAGCGGGGAGGACATGTGAGGCCCCCACTGCCGGCTGTGCTGAGAGCAGAGTGCCTGGGGAGCCCTGAGAGCCCAGATTCTCCAGGGGAAAGGTTAGGGTGGTCTGTGGGGGAGGGGGACACGGGAGTGGGGTAGACGCAGACATGGGACATCTTTTCTCAGCAGAGGACTGGATGTGGAAGGTGGAAGGGCGGGAGGAGGCCCGGCCTGGGCCTGACAGCCTCCTGGGGGAGGCGCTGCCTCTCAGGCGGGAGGCTGACAGGAAAGGTCTGGTCAAGGACACGCTGTGATGGAAAGAAAGATCCGATGTTGTAAAAACTGTCACATATCCAAGATGAAGCCATCAGGAGCTCATTCCTACCTATTTTACACGGAATTCCTGACTTTCAGTCTCTACATTAACTTTTCTATCTTGATGAAGTTTTAAACAACTTCAACAATAATTGTTTCATGTACAATCTGAAAAAAAGATTAAGTATTAGCAACAAACATTGTAACCTGGATTACTTTGATGTAATAAAAACCACAGTTTACTGACAGATACAAATGTTGCACACACACTGTAGACATCTGTAAAAACCTCCATCACACCTAGTTAACCCTGTTTATACTCTTTGGTTCTTTGGTTCGCAATTCCCCACGCAAATGTGTTCTCAAGAAATGGGTTAAATTATTTCAGATTAGATTAGATAATACTGATTTATTTGTTACAGAGAACATGGACCTACGTGTAATCAATTCACAATCATCTGTCCTCATGCAAGCATGCTACAAATCACACATTAAGCAAAAGATGAGTAACAGTTCGTTACATTTTGAAATAAACTGTATCCTTTCACAGCCCAATGACAGGGGTCCGACCCATCAGGTTTTCTTCCCTGTACGGTACCTTAAACACGGATGCTAGCTCTTCATCAGCGAATCTTAGTAAAAGCACAAGGGAAAAGGCAAGCAGCTGGCCTGTTATTCCTTTTGGAAATGCAGGTAAGTTGACTTCCCCGTGGCTTAGACGATCTCTTACACGGGGACCTTCCTGATGGTTCAGGAAGTCCCAGAGAAATTCCTTTCAGAAAACAGAGAAAAGACTTTGTTAGCACCCTCAGCAGAGGGAAGGAAAGAGCCAAGGCCCCGGCCTGACACGTTTAAGAAGCACAGTGTCCATGCACGGACCAAGGCGGTGGGCCTCAAAGAGACTGAGTTCAAGGCCACACAACTGCAATGCACCAAGCTGAATCCTTGTCAGAACCCCTGTACTAAATGCACCCACTGCCTCAGGCAGGACTCCCCTGGAAAGCCCTGTTCTGAACGCACCCTGCTTCCTGGGCCTGACTGAAGGGGACTGAGCACCCTGGGGTCTGAGCACGCCCGCAGAGCTGCGTGGACGGGTCCGGTGCTAGTGACATTCACCTGCTCCTATTCTCCCCTCCTGCAAGGAAGAGAACTCTGTGTCTTTCTCTGGGAGCCAACCTTCCCAGGGGATGAAAGACGCCCAGCTGTGCTCCTGCATGCACACAGCCCTGGCTTTCTGTCTCCTCATGCCTCTCTCCTTCTCAGGTGCCCTTTCTTTCATCTTGGGAGCCCGATGGAGACAGTTGCTTTTCTCTTAACAGCTCAAGTCCTGGGTCTGCCCCGCAGGTTAGAGGGGAAAGGGTCAGAAAACCACTGACCCAGGCAAACTGCTGATAGACGAAGAGTCACAGGTTTGAGATGGAGAAGCACACTAGACAAATGAGCGCATCGTCCTAATTTCCTAAGGGAAGAATGGAGGCCCAGTGTGTGGGATCCAACACAACAGGAACTAGAATCTTGGTGGGCCAATTCCAGTCAGAAGGAATAAATATAGAACTTCTATTTATAGTCCAAAATAGTCACTGCAATATCTTCATAAAATACCAAAAAGTGGTAAACAGAAAATGGCCCTGAACAATCACTCATTCCCTTTCCATCCAACATGCACTGGTCTCATTTGGTGGTCGCTGCAGCTCCGAGAGCAAACACAGTCCCTCTAGCAGCACATGCGTATCACCAACAAGTGCACAGACTGCCTGGACAGGGCCGGATCACAGGGCCTGAGGAGGGTTCTGCATAGCGAGCTGCACAGGGCCCGAGCGGGGTCGGACTCGGCACGTCCGCGGCAGAGACGAGGTGAGACAGTGTGCGGGTGGCTCAGACGCCCTCTCTTCGAGCCTCGCATAGGCCAAGACGAATGCCACTTTAGAGAGGTGCTAACCACACACAGGAACGCGAGAATACTAGATCGGAAAAGACCCAATACTTTACCATCGCAGGCTCTCCCAGGAAAGGAGGAAGTTGATTGATTTCACCATCGTTCAAGTGCTTTGCCAATATCTGAAACACCACAAATAAATACATTAACTGGTGCACATATGCACACAGAACTTTCAGCGTCGAAGGATACGGTCTTCTGCTCTGAACGGTTAAATAAGCCCCAAGCCAACCGGATGGAATAAGGGCAAGCAGACCACCACCAGTTCAGGAGGACTTTCTCAGCCTGTTTAATGACCTCAGTCGTATGTCTTCTCAATTGTGTGTGTGTGTGTGTGTGTGTGTGTGTGTGTGTGTGTGTACAACTGTATATGTCCACAAGTATAAGTGTGCATGTATGTTTGAATTTATACGTACATGTGCATGTTTATGTGTACTTGCACATGCGTATATTTGTTTATATGTATATATGTATGTTTATGTATACTTGTATATGTGCCTGTATCTGTATATGCTTATACGTATACATGGGTATGTTTATGTACACTTCTATATATGCATGTGTCTATATGTGTGTTTATATGTATATGGGTATGTTTACGTATACTTATACATGTGTGTGTCAGTATGTGTATGTTTGTATGTATACATGTATACATGTATGTGTTTATGTATATCTCTACATGTGCACGTGTTTGTACATGTGCTTGTGTGTATACGGGTATGTTTATGTATACTTGTGCATGTATGTTTCAGCATGTGTGTGTTTATATGGATACATGTATGTATTCATGTATACTTGTCTGTATGTATGTTTCTATTCATATGTATACACGTGTGTACGTGTGCTCAGCATCGACCCCAGTTACTTCCTGAGCCACTCAGCTCACAAGGACTGGAGCCCCAGCACTGCAGCCCTGCGCTCTAACCCTGTAGGACCTGACTGCTGCCTGCCTCGGTAACTGCGCATTCTCACCCGACGGCATGAACTCTGCAGGTGAGCAGGCGCCTCTCTAATTCACCCGCCACTCAGGAACGAATCGTTACATCTAGAGGCAAAAGGACCAGGATGCCCACCTCTCTGCAGGAGACTTTCCCCTCGTCTCCTCTGCAGGCTGACTGTGGGGTCCTGCGTGCAGCAGGGTCTGTAACCGTTACTGCCCAGGAGACACACCATGCCTCCACCCTCCACGAGTGATGACAGCTATTTTCAATGTAATTTTTACTGTTCCAGATTTTCACCTTCAGAACCCCACCCCAAACATGCAGGTCACATGCATCAGTGTGCACTATACACTCATAACAGTCGTCGATGTGTTTCATGTGCAAACCCAGCAAGCGTCAACCTTCACCTCACATGCACGCCCCTAAACCAGGGTGGGGAAGCTTTGCTCTGCCCAGGGCCAGTGGGATATCTACAACATCATTCGAGGGCCACACAAAATTATCAACTTAAAAATGAGCCTGCTCTACTTGGTCAGGCTGATTTGGTGAGGCTGTGACGTGGCTGGTACTGATTTTGGGGGCCACGAGCAGCCTGCGGGCCAGGCGTCCCCCACCCGCTCTACACAATGACAGCATTTACTGTTGGTGCCCCTGGCATTTTCCAGCTTTGGTCTCTCTATAACTTTAGAAACTTGGTTAATAATATTGGGTCTTAATTAGCCTGAAAACTATATTCAATAAGAGTTGGGTGTTTATGGCTTATATGACTATCAGCGATTTTCCTGTAAGCATGTGACTTATGGCTTTAATTTTGTATTTTATAAGAATACAGTGTTTTGTTTTGTTTTAAGATATCGTATAAATTTAAGTTTACTTACTTCATCAAAGGTGGTATAAAGAGCTGTTGACTTCAGAAAAGGAAAAGAAAAGAAATAATTAAAGTGAGATACAAGCAGAATGACACTATTCAAAGCTGGAAAAATCTTTCATGCCAACAAATATGGAAACTTCTTTTGAAAATAAAGCTTCACCTAGCGACACTCTGGGAAGGCCACATGGGCCACGCACCGCGGGGACATGGAAGCACATGACCCGACTGCTAGAAGACTGCCGGCAAGCTGCTGACTGATACTTCCCACACCACAGCCCCGTAACATCACAAACCACCGCTCACACACTCAGAACACTTCTGCTGATGGGCATTTGCATGAAGTGAGAGCAGAATGTTTTCTCCGACAACAGCCTCTGTGTCCACATTTCCTGGCACGATCAGCAGTGCACAGACACAGGCTCTGGGCCGGGAGGCCTCCGTGTTCCAACCCCCTTCCCTGCACACACTCAGGTTTCTCTGCACAGCAGCAGGTAGGTGACGGCCGGCTCAAAAGGCTGCTAGGAATTCAGTAAGACGTTCCACACAGTGTGATGAAATCAGTCTATCAAGGACTGTTCTTACGTATTAATGCTTAGTAACGTATTTTCAACTCAACATTATCAAACGTTCTTCAACATTCGTTACTATGCAGCTGACTCTAGAATTTGCATCTTTAGCTCCCAAACCTGTATTGCGGACCCTAAAATTTTTCCTGAGATCTATTCCAAATATCCAATTGCTTACTGATTATCCCCACTATTTCCTCAAAAAAGCTAAACTTTTCCTTCACCTGCATGAAGCCCGTGCCCTGACTTCTGCCTCGATCCATGTACGTGGTATGAATGTCTTAGCTCTCACCCTCATACACACACTTCTTAAAGCGAGAGAGTCTTACTCCTCTTCGCATCTCCCACTGACCTCGAAGGGCCTTTCGCTGTGACACGCGACCAGTAAACAAGGGCTCCGCACAGCACTTCCCAGTTTAACCCTCACACACGTGCTGCCTTACAGGTCCACTGACGCCAAGTTCGTTCTAGACAAAAACCTCGGCGTGAACGTAACACGTTCTTAGGTAAGTTGCACTGTCTGCGGAAACAGTCACACTACTTATGCGTGCAGTCGAATGACAGCAAATAACCCAGTGTATTTACGCACAGTGCCCGGCCCTGCTGCCACGCTGGGACGACCGAGGCGCTGCCTCTTCAGCTGGGAGACGGAGGCGTCACAGCCCTGATGCGCAGAGCTGCCGTAAAAGGCACTGGGCATGGGCACCAGGGGACACAGATGCGAAACCCCTCTCCAGGCACCTGCCCCACAGACCTCTCCAGAGGTCAGGACCAGGCAGAGGAGAATGCAGCAGAGTCCACCTGTGCAGGCCAGGCTCTGGGCAGCCTCGGTCACGGCGTGAGTGGTCAGGCAGGGACAGTGGGCAACAAATGGGGAGACACACATGTCCAGGGACTGGCGAGGAGCCGGAATTATACTGGAGAAATAGGGGGCGCAAACCGGAGAAAGGCTGGGCCGGAGAGTGAGCACCTTACCCGCCTCACCAAAAGTAGGACCCTGTGTGCCAGGCACTGGGACCCCACTAAAGGCTGTGAGGTAGAGGGGACACAAAGACACAGGGATGTTTGCCAGCTCAGAAAACAAGCAGTGGCAGTGTGAGAAGGGACGAGAGAAGGAAGAGCATCATGCAGGCTGGCTGGGAGATGAGCTCAGGAGAGCACGAGGAGCGAGGCGAGGCCTCAGATTGAAAGAAGGAACACAAAACACGTCACAGGAAGAACCAGTGGGCAGTGCTGGAGACCAGGTAGCCATGGAGAATAAAGTACAGATAAATCACAGGATAATCCTAAGGTTTGGGGCCAAAGCAACTGAGAGGATAAGGATAAGGAACTTGTGGGAGAAAAAACATGCTTTTTTGAAATAAAGTTTGACATGCTGGGGAAAACCCATAAGAAGATATTCAGCAAACAGGTATAAACCTAACTCAGGACATGAAAGAACTGAGTTAGAGTCAATGTCTGGAGTTCCTGGAACTAATGCTATGAATTGCCCTCTTAGCTGCTTTAGCTGCATCGACAACCTGTGATATGTTGGGCTTTCCTCTTCATTAGGTCCCAAGTGTTTTCTAATTTTTGTCCCCACAGAGGTGACAGTGTTAGGCACAGGATTGTGTGAGATCTCCCAAGGGGAAAATATAAAGAGAGGACAGGGTTGAGAACAGAATTTTGAGGAATGTTGACATAAAGGTGTAAAAAGAGGAAGACAAATTCATGAAAGAAATGAGAAAAGAAGACATGGCAGATGCTGCTGTCCATCCTATAATACATAGTCCTCCTTTCCTTACTCATGGACCTTTCAGTAGTTAACTGGGCACATGGCCCCCCAGACACATCGCCAAGCCTCCCTGCAGCTGGGTGTGGCTAAGATTTGACCAAGAAGAAGCAGTGTCCTTGACGAGAGCGTGTGCTCTAGACCACAGACCACCTTGTAGGGTTACAGTGATATGCCAGCAATTACGGTGACAGAAAACGAGTGGTTACTACTTTTATGACCCCACTAAGTTTAAAAGACTACTTGGAAATATTATAGAACTACGAAAAACAATCATAAACATAAATCCTCTAAAATCATTATAATAGAAAGCCACAAAAAATGGCAGTTAAGCCTTCCAATGAAAGTTCTTAGCTAAAAAGTTCATTTAATGCAAACAAAGATAAGATGTTGAGAAAGTTTAATCAGGCCCAGAAGACTGTCACTACAGCAACAAAAACCATCACCAGCCACGAACGCACGTGTACCTCCGCCGTCAGAAGCCTTCGGGGGCACTTGTTCACTGTGGCAAACACGTTCCGGAGCCCAGTCTCCAGCTGTGTCAACAGCAACATGGCACAGTCCGCAAACCTGCGGGGTGGGAGGAGATGGGCACAATCCCCACTGTAGGGTGAACACCGGCACCGGCACCTCAGTCAGGGTGCTGGGTCCCAGACACGACCACCGTGTCCAAAGCAAGGAGGGCGGACATTACTCACTAAACTGAGAGAAAAACAGAATCAAGGTCTTATCAGACTAGAGATGTGATTTTAAAATGACTTCCCAGGGGTTCAACGTTTGATAGGCCATTTTTAGGGCCTCGGTGGAAACTCATCAAAACCTGCCTAATTCATCTCCTTTCCAAAAAACACTCCGACCCCAGGTCAGCGGGTTCCCGAAGTCTATAAGTTGCTGGTCAGGAGATGGAGCCTGAACGGCTCAAGACCACCGGCCTTCTGACGCGCACACGCTGCTCCTCGGGACGAGACACACACCTGGCCGCCTCCTGGTTTCATGATTCGCTAACACTGGACACAGGGTTTTGCTCATAGAAAAAACCCAATAATTTTTACAAAGTTGATTCTAAAAAATAATGATCTTTAGCAACCATACCATGATACCTAACACACAACTGCGAGGCCTTTCATGTTACAGGAAGGTCTCTACTCTCCAGTCAGCCCACTTCCACTCATCAGCGGCCGACAGCAAGCCATGCCTGGAGGCAGAGGCTCTGAGGAAGGACCGGCCTCCAAACAAACATCAATGACCACTAAGCAACACCACCTCTCCGTTACCTGTGTGACTTGAACTTGATCAGTGCGGCTTCCCAATATGGCAACATGATCCTTAATACGAAGGCAGATTTCCCCATCACTCCTTCCAGTACTGAAAGCACCTCATGAGTAACATCTGCAAAACAGGAAGCAGTTCTCAGCACAATCACACTGATCGACTGAGCAGATGTGAGCGCACCCAGGGAGCGGTCAGTGGGGCCACCTCTCAGCACAGGTGCCTGTGGCCCCGGGCGCTCACGCTGTCCAAGGGTAAGGAAGACCGCCCTGAACCAAGCATGGCTGCAGGTGACCACCGGTGCTTCTGAGGACAGCAGACATGGACAGCCACATCTCTTTAGTGATTCAGGCTATAACTTCCTGTAGAGTTCAAGGTTGACCAGATGACCATACTGGCCAAGAAAATACATTTCCAGAAGATATAGGAACCAAGAGTGAATGCTAAGGTAAATTAGAAACTTTGGGTGCTTATAACGTGTCAAAGTAGGTTCATCCTTAGTGACAAATGTCCCCGTCTGGTGGGGGATACTGATAAGGGGGGAGGCTGTGTGTGGGTGGGGGGTAGGGGGATTCATGGGAAATCTCTGTACCTCCCTCTCAATTTTGTTATAAACTTAAAACTGCTCTAAAAAATAGTCTTAAAAAAGATATCCATGCTACTGGCCAGACTACAGGAAGGGTGCCTGGTACAAAAAGGCGAGGACCTCAGGGGCAACGGGACCCGTTCTGCTCCCTCGCTGGTTCTCACTGGCAGGGAGCCCTTAACCCTCAACTGCCGACGTGAAACAGACGGGCTTGGAGCCGACAGAGTCTAACGGAGTTCTGGGCCCACCCCGCAGTTTGTACACAGCTTGGCCATGGGAGAGAAGAGCAGGGTGGGAGAGCGTCCTCCCCGAGCGCAACGGCACCGCCGTGAGGGTGGGGAAGGGACGTCATACCACAGTCTGAAGCCATGTGCGCCCCCCTCGAGGGACGGCCGAGTCTGTCACCAACACCAATCCATGGGCTCCCTGCAGCAACCCGGGGCCCAGCGGGGAAGGTCGGGTTCACGTGGCAACACCTAGCTCACACCTTCCCGGGACTCTCAAAGCATGTCGCCTTGGAGAACATTCCACCAAAGACCCCATCGAGCCTCATGCTGCTGGATGACTTCACGCCGTGACCGCCCCCTCAGGAGGGCAAGGGACGCAGTACTCGCCAGGGAAAACGGCCAGGTCCTCCGAGTCTGTGAGCGTGAGCAGGGGTCGGCGTGCCACGGTGCGGGCTGTCCGCTGCAGGTAGGCCTCCAGGAGCTGGCCCAGCCCCGCCGTCAACAGCACCATCATGGAACAGTACCTGGGGGAGAACACCAGACACCTGCTGGAACACGAACTCGGCCGTGCACAGAAAAGCTGGACTTTCAAGAGAAAACGCTCAAAATCGGGAAGGCAAGGTGAGGCCAGGTCGGCTGGAACAAGAGGACCTCAGATACTCCCAAGCTGAAATGTGGGGGCGTCACCCGCCAGGCAGCTTGCCCGTCCCCACTTCCTTCTGTTCAAAGTCTGAGCTGCCCTGGGGGTGCAAGTCGGCCACGTCACGACCGTCCCCACTGCAGGGACTCCGCTATGAACATTCAGTTTTATCTTCAAAGGCCCGTCTCAAAACTCTCCCATCCTGCTTGAGACATGTTTCCTTGTCGTGAAATTAAACGGACTCCTGGCATCACCCGAAAAGGAAGAGAAGCGCTTCAACGGCAACCTACTTTGGAGGGACCTCCCGCGGCGACGCAAACCCATGCCACAGGACATTGCGCAGGTTTAGTCCGCACGGAGAGCCCACGAAGACCGTCAGCACGCTCATCTAGTCAGGGCAAGGACAGCAGTGTTGGCGATTCGTTAATAAACCGCTGAGTGAAACACGCTGTTTTCTTCCTTCCTCAGAAGGAATGAGCCAACAGCAGTGTGGCTAGCTAGTGCCCAGTTGTCATAATGAAGTAACAGTAACACAGGACCACGTCATCATAATGGAGTAACAGTGACACAGGACCACGTCGTCATAATGGAGTAACAGTGACACAGGACCACGTCATCATAATGGAGTACCAGTGACACAGGACCCACATCGTCATAATGGAGTAACAGTGACACAGGACCCACATCGTCATAATGGAGTAACAGTGACACAGGACCCGCATCGTCACAATGGAGTAACAGTGACACAGGACCCGCATTGTCATAATGGAGTAACAGTGACACAGGACCACGTCGTCACAATGGAGTAACAGTGACACAGGACCTGCATTGTCATAATGGAGTAACAGTGACACAGGACCTGCATTGTCATAATGGAGTAACAGTGACACAGGACCTGCATTGTCATAATGGAGTAACAGTGACACAGGACCCACGTCGTCATAATGGAGTAACAGTGACACAGGGCCACGTCGTCATAATGGAGTAACAGTGACACAGGACCATGTCGTCATAATGGAGTAACAGTGACACAGGACCACGTCGTCATAATGGAGTAGCAGTGACACAGGACCACGTCGTCATAATGGAGTAACAGTGACACAGGACCACGTCGTCATAATGGAGTAGCAGTGACACAGGACCCACGTCGTCATAATGGAGTAACAGTGACACAGGACCACGTCGTCATAATGGAGTAACAGTGACACAGGACCACGTCGTCATAATGGAGTAGCAGTGACACAGGACCCACGTCGTCATAATGGAGTAACAGTGACACAGGACCACGTCGTCATAATGGAGTAACAGTGACACAGGACCACGTCGTCATAATGGAGTAACAGTGACACAGGACCACGTCGTCATAATGGAGTAGCAGTGACAAAGGACCCACGTCATCATAATGGAGTAACAGTGACACAGGACCCACATTTAACCTTCAAGATGACGAGGAATGAGGAACCACCGTAAGGACTGGGAAAGCTCTGTGGAAACAGATTTCCCACCCAAGAACGTGGAGCCTGTGACCCAGCGTACAACGGCTACACGGCCTTCTGGCTCCGAGGCTCCCTTCCCGCATGACAGCACCTGGCTTTCTCCTTCACCTTGACCTGTCTCCTCCAGGTGCCTAAAGGTGAGTCTTAAACAGTCTTGATCACGTGCCCTCTAGAAGATTTTGAAAAAATATAGAGCTCTGCAGGTTTCCTGACTGACTTTTACATGTTGTCCACCTTAAATCTGTACAGTTCCAAAGAGTAAATAATTTCCCACGTTATAAATATTGGTATTTTAGAAAAAAATTGTAAGGTTCTCTTTGAAGAGTTAAAACCTTTTTCTAGAATAAGTTAGTATTATAATTATTATACACGGCTGATGAAAGCAATAGACTGAAGCTGCTCCTATGACTGGCACCCAGGGGCCACTACACCAGAGGCCATCACGCCAGGGGCTCTTCACCACACTGAGGCCCAGGAGAGCGGAGGTGTGCGTCCTCCGGCCAGAGGAGGGGCGGTTCTGAAAGGAGAGGTGGGAAGCAGCGTCCACGTCGAGCCTGGTGCCATTGATTGTTCGTGTGAGCCTGCTGTACGGCTGCAGGTGCGAGGCTTACCACAGACCGCCCGAAGACTCCCGCAAGCTCCGCAGACGCAAGCAGGTCTCGTAGAAGAAAGGGGCACTCTTTCCCGACCAGTAAAAACACCTGAAATTCAAACAAAATCATACAGCAGCTGCATCACAACGAGCCAAGTGACATTCAGGAAAAATTCACCCATAAAGCAACTGTCTGGATAAATGGGGGAAGACAGATACTGAAGACACCAGTGTTTTCATATCATAATCATTAAAAAAATATTAAAAATCTGTACCAGCCCTGGCCGGTTTGGCTCAGTGGTTAGAGCACTGGCCCGCGGCCTGGACAGCCCCGGGTTCGGTTCCCGCTAAGGGCACGTACCTTGGTTGCAGTTTGTCCCCGGCCCCGGTTGGGCTCATGTGGGTGGCAACCACTCGATGTGTCTCTCTCACATCGATGTTTCTCTCTCTCTTCCTCCCTCTCTCCTTCCTGCTCTATCTGAAAATAAATGCAAAAAATGTCCTCGGGTGAGGATAAAAAAAAAAAATCTGTACCAAATAATTGCATTTTATAGGAAAACGATCATTAAAATCAAGGAATCTGAGGGCCACTATAGTGGTTGAACTTCTATCCTGATACTTCAGTGAGATCAGTGAACGTCCTCCCACTTACGTCGCCCAAGGCCCGTTCGAGACATGCCGTCAGCTTCATCAGGCTGAGAGACACAGCAGGAGACTGAGGACTCTCCAGGGCATCGAGTATTTCTGGAAATAACTGTTCAGAATAAGACACATGTTAGAATTTATGCTCAGTAAAAAATATTTCTCCAATTAACAAGACTATTCATAAAATTCAAACTTCTCAAGATTTTGATTGTCATATTTTAATGACATTTTTAGTATAGGTAAACATTTTCTACGTAAATATAACATCTAAATAATAATAAAAAATAGTATCTAAGGAGTTCTTTATTTAAATATTTACTGAAGCAGTAAGCGTGGTACAACTGTAAATTGAGAAGTCAATATTTTTACCTAAATCTTATTTCCTGTTTCGAGTAGTTCTTAAGAATAGATCCACAAAAGGCAACTCGCCCTGCCCCTCACAAGAGCTGTTACAAAGGGAGAAGGAAGGATTCTTCCACACGAAATTAGGAGTCAGAGACGTGTTAGCATTGCTGCTCTACTGTGGCCGTTCAATGTGCAAGGGAAACGGCTGGTTTTCACCAACCAACAAATCAGCTGAAACAAGGTTGGGGCCCAGACGACCTTCTCCTGCCGATTCGCTTTGAATGAGGCCAGCATGCCCTCTCCAGGCTCCTGGTCCCACTGTCTCAGGACTACCTAACTCTGTCCAGGAGGGCTTTCTTTTTTCAGCAAAGGTCCACTATACTTTTGTTCCAGGACCAGCACCCACATACCAAGCTCCCCCTCACCCCCACCCTGATGCTGCATCTCAACGCTTCCCTTGGTCAAAGGATATGCTTCTCAGCTCAGACTTAGAGATTTTGCAAACAGTCCCAAGCTTCCCTCAGGGCCCTTCAGGGGAGACCCCTTTAAAATTAGCAAGTCATCAGGGTTTCTAGGTGGAATTTGCAAAGGCCAAACCTCTGGAGAACCTGTCCACTGGAGCCACGGTGCATACAGAACTTC
The DNA here is from genome assembly GCA_030848825.1 of Tadarida brasiliensis. Taxonomy (NCBI): domain Eukaryota; kingdom Metazoa; phylum Chordata; class Mammalia; order Chiroptera; family Molossidae; genus Tadarida; species Tadarida brasiliensis. The sequence continues at coordinate 110,954,137 of CM061262.1, read as the reverse complement.
AAACTGCCCCTTGGTCAGAGATGAGAGATGGACATGGACGGCCTCACACACAGGGCCCAGCAGCCGCACGCTCCCCTGGAAATCCAGACCCTGGGCTTCAAGGATACGAAAACAAGTTTGCACCACAGCTCCATATCACGGGGAGAAATAATGTCTGAGTTGTCACAGAAAAAGTGCTCTAATTATAGAATTTCCACAAAATCAACAACCAGTTTATAACAACTTACAAAAAAGACACACCTATGTTGAGATAAATAACACTGTGCTTATCTGATTATAAAACAAAATATGCTATCAGTAGAGTTTGGAAAATACAGAAAAGTTCTAATGAGAGAAAAAACATGTTTTTCAATATCTTTACTGATATTCAAATTTACACAAAATCAGGTTCATACTGTATATATATTTTAACCCAATTTCTTTTTACTTAGCATTATCAGTCTGTGTGATTTCTAACAACCTCAATTATTTTAGAACACATTTATAATATGCAATTTTTTATACATTTGGAGCTGAACATTCCCATAGGTCATGATCAAAAAATATAAAAGGGTAAATTTCCCTCCTGGACAGTGAATTCTCCTTCCTACAGCACCTGTTGTGATTGACTCCTTGTGTGCATTTAGAAATGCTTACACGTATAAAAGCAAATTCAGATACAGGATCCTCATGTGTTCACTTGGGTAAGAGATTCCAGTATCAGAAACCCAGGCCTCCTCATTCCTTTTCACCACTGCATAGTATTCCACTGTGAATTTTTCATGGTTTTCTTAAGCGATCTCTACTGCCTGACATCTGGCTGTTTCCAATGCTTTTTTCTCTTTTGCTATTACAAATGATGTTGCAGGAAAACCCTTGCACACACACACTTTCCGATCTGTAAGTGTGCCGGTCTTACTAATTCCTGTAACAGAACTGCTGGCCCAGAGGATTCATCATTTCTATAACTAATGTCAAATTTCCAGGCCAACTCCTTGTTCCAAAAAATGTGCAAAAACGGGTGAAAGACACTTGAAACAATTGTGTAATATGTTGCTGGTCATTTCATACCTAATTCAGGACTTGTGTTTTCTACCCTTTCCACCTGGACTGCTGGCCTGGAACTGAGATCATGTCGGCTGCAGCCCCATCAGCCCTCACTGCCTCCCGACCTCTCCATCTCACGTGTGGCTTTCTTTGTTTTTTAATCCTCACCGGAGGATATTTTTCTATTTATCCTCAGATAGAGTGGGAGGGAGGGAGAGAGAGAGAGGGAAAGGGAGGGAAAGGGAGAGGGAGAGAGAGAGGAACATCGATGTGAGAGAGACACATCGATTGGTTGCCTCCCGCATGACCCCAACCAGGGCTGGGGACGAACCACACTCGAGGTATGTGCCCTTGACCGGAATTGAACCCGTGCCCCATTGGTCCACGGGCCAATGCTCTAACCACTGAGCCAAACCGGCCAGGGCTCACATGTGGTTTTCTTAGCTGAGCTTTCTGTTAAGTCTTCAACGCTTCTCTGGCCTCATTCCCTCTCCTTTTACACCAATTCCTTTTCTTTTCTGAGTGAGGCCAGTACGATAACATCCTCGGACCAAAAAAAGCAATGGGTCAGAAAGGGGAATGTTACAGGTCCAGACATTTTAAATGAAAAGTACTGACAGATGTTCGGAGTGCAGAGAAAATGCAAACCTGAGTCTGTATCAATCGCACAGTCTGTGATTGTCTTCCAGCACACTTGACCATTTTCAGTGACGATACTGTCGATGTCACGATCTTCTCTGACTTCAAACCCGAGTTTACAGATCATATCATACACTGAGGGAGAAAGACATGTGGTAACTGGATCCTCTGGTGGTATCTGAAATAGAAAAAATTAAAGATACTATTGAATAAGAAGTAAAAATAGAAGCATATTAATTATACACTTAACACGAGAATATTCTATCATAAGAATAGAATACACTCAGGTATAACTACTGTCAACACACTGTGGATATTATGAGAGCTATGTGATTAAAGCACTGTGATTAAATATTAATTAAGATAATTTATGTAAATATTTTAAAATAAATAAACATATAAAGATTTAAATTTTATTAGTCATAATATTTGTTCAGTGTAAGTTCACAAAAGCTCAGTGTTTTATGGATGTGCCTTATTACTTTCAGCATTCCTTTACTATCCCAAACTTATCAAAATAAGCAATTTTTTAAAATGGGGAATGGAAAAGCAGAAAAATCAAGCATAATGAACTGAAACAGAAAAAGCAGCAAACCACACTGCTTTTCCATGAAGGATTAAATACAACCCAAATCCTCATAATCACCCCCATATCGCACTAAGAGCACCTTATAAACCTGCAGAGTCCTACTTCAGATCTAAAGCTGAACTGGGCCTTTATCTGGTGTGTCAAGTTGAGGGGTGTCATTCCTAAGCCCTGGATGCTCCCAAGCTTCCCACCCTACTCAGTGTCATCCTGCCATCCCATCCACCCTTCCTCTTCTCCCGAAGCTTCACATCTCTCTCTCTCTGTGCTGGTTGTCCACCAATCCCCACAGGCCCCAGCAGCGACGGCATTGCCCAAAGAAACCTGCGTTGAAAGATTTAGAGGTTTTCTGTGACTGCAGGCCACACCGCTCTCAGCCAGTCACAGCCCTCGACAGGAACTTGTTCCAGCTGCCTGAAGCCTGGCGACTTCCTGTCTACTTTTACTCTTTGAGCATCACCTTCTGCTACAGCAGCTGAGTTCAGGCTGCAGTGTTCTCAGCACTGCAGCTTCATCCCTGGTCCCCCACCACCCCAGTGAAACCTGTGTCCACTGCGTCCCCTTCAAAGGTTGCTTCCAGGTAGCTGAGCGGCACAACCTCCTCCTCAGAGATCTGAGTTTCAGCTGTGCAGGACCCTCCTCTTCGTTTGTGTGTTCTAAAACCCCTCCCACTCCCCTTGCTCCCTCAGTGCCATGGGTAGTGACTGCTTCCTGCAGCTTACACCTCGATGACGCTTTTAGGTATCTCTCTTTATCCTTTCAGATACCCAATTAACAATTTTATACCTAGTTAGCTCTTTAATTTCTTGGTTTGTCTCCTGACTGATATAAAATATAATACTCTAAAGGATTATTTTCGCATTAAAAGGGACTCTTTGCATTTTTAAAAAGCATTCAAACTCTAAAGGAATGAGCTGCAGTTCTGGAATGAGGGGTGCAGGCAGCATTAACGCTTTTACACAAAGCCCACTGACCCCACTATTAAAGCGAGCCCTGAGTATGGCAACTTGCCTTGTAAGAAGTCTTCCTTTTTGACCATCAACATAGTTGTCCTCAGCCTTAACCTAACTGTAAGACCCGAGAGCAGAGAGACCAGGTCTTATATCCCCAGCAGAGCATGGCCCTGGCACACAGTAAACCAACAGGAAGATATAACTGAATGACTGGCCCCTCCTACCCGGAGTAGACTCTACCCCATCCACTACCGACAGAAACCCAATTCTAGAAGTTCGCTTTTGTCCTTACAAGCCCGTACTCGACTCTCTTGGACTACTAAAGACCCCACTGTCAATTAAAAAATAAAACCAAGTTCAAATCAACAAATATTAGGTGCTGCAATACTTCAATTTTCAGGCAAGACAGATCCCTGGCCCTGTGCATCAGTTACTAACACGCTGTCCTCCCATGGGAAGCGAACCCTGCAGGTCCGCGTGTGTGCACGTGGGGGAACCCGACACACAGTTATTCTTCGGCATTTCATTGTCTCACACGGAGCAGGACAGGGAGGTGCAAACATCCTGTTTTGGACCAGAAACACTTAAATTTTAATTCATTCTCAGAATCGTTGTACCTCTTGCCTTCAAAAGGTACTTAACATGCCTGAACCTCAATTTTAACTGGAAAATGGTGCAAAATAGAATCACCTTCTACTATTGCAGACATTAATGAGAACACCTGAAGAGCATCTAGCGCATAGTGCTAAACAGTAGATACTACTGCCCCCGGTGATAGATGTTTGATATGTAGTTGCCCGAGGAAGGAAAATAAATAAAATTCCTCTTGCAAGGCAACACCACAGAACCCCATCTACAGCCAGTAAACGAGGCCCCTGTGATGTAGTCTTCTGTGGCCAAAACAGCTAAAAGGGACAAAGGCGATTTTATTGTGCAAGTAGGAGCGGGGGTCTGTTTGTTACGCGGGGCCGCCCACGCCGCTTAGTGCAGCCCACAGGCTGCTCTCCCTTGAGGCACGAAGGCTGAGGCCGCAATGGGCACCAGGTTCCCACAAGGCCGCGAGTCCGGCTCCCAGCGAACAGGTTTGCGCACAAAGGCGCAACCGCCAGCGTCAGAGCGCCGGGCGCCCACCAGGGGCAGCCACGCAATTACTCCTCCGGGCCGGACGGGGCACCTGCAGCACAGGCGGGAGGGGCTGCGCTCCGGGTCGCGCGGGGCTCCCACCAGCGCTCCGCTCGCGGACGAACGTCGCCAACGGCGGGGGTCCGGGGGATAACCCCCGCACTCCCGCCGACACCCACCCGCCAGAAAGGGCGCAAAGAAAGCGCGCTGAACGGAACCCCACCCGCTCTACCTCCATGGCTTCCGGCTCCCAGCGGCCGGCGCCGCGAGATGACGCACACCTCGCCGGGCCCCGCCCCGCTGCCGGCCGCACTTCCGGTTGACGCAACGCAGGCACAAGATGGCGCAACCCCGGGACTCGGAAGCGGCCATGCCGTTGGGGGTGGACGGCGGGGGCCGCGGTGCGGGGCGTGCCGGCGCGGAGGGCGCGGTGGAGAAGCGGGGCCGAGGCGGGAAGGCGCCCGTGTCCCCGAGCCCTCAGCCGACCTCGACGCCGGGGACCCTCGGGGCGCCGCGGAAGGAGCGGAGGCCGAGCATGTTCGAGAAGGAGGCCGTGAGTGGCGGGCGGCGGGCTCCGGGTCCCCGACGGAGGCGGGGCGCTGGGCCTGGGCTTCTCGCGTGGACCCCGCGCCCAGCGCACCGAGCCTTTCCCGCCGTCCCACACCTCCCAGCGTGGGGTTTTCGGCCTCGTCGCTCTGGACAAGGCGCACATCTTAGGGCCGCCCGGGGCGTGTGCCCGCCACCCACGGGAGCCTGGGTGCTGCGGCGGGAAGGGAGCTGCCCGACATCCCGCGCGGGACGAGCAGGTGTCTTCAGTTTCAAAAGCAGCAGCAGACCCAGTATTTGAAGACCATCCAGGAGGGACACGTGTAGTGGCCGATATTCTGCCCGTTAAATGACCGTCTGAAATGCATGGAAAATGTCCAGTTTTACTGGCGATGTAACACCAGGATTTCTATATGGCCCACGTCAGGAAACCACTGCTGTCATCAAGACCCCGTCTTCTGTGGACACCTGAACAGAAAAGAGATTTTTCCAAGGGTTCAAAACTAGGTCGTGATAGAGCTGAGACTTGAAACTGTCCGGTCCGCTAGTCCGTATGGGTTTCTTTTCACACCTACTAAAAGGAGAGAGAACACGCAGAACTCTTAGTTTTGAAGATCCTAATATATTTCAAACAAAAAGAATCCTATAAAAAAAAAAACATAGCAGAGTTTCAGGTTCTAATGACAGCTCTCTGGTGTCTACTCTTTACAGAGGAAAGAACAAACCAAAGGAGGAAAATTAGGCCAAGTTGACACAACCAAGGAAAACAGCAGAGCAAGGCTGGAAACCTTAATTTGTTACACCTTAAATGTCATGCTCCCAGAAACAGCTTTATTGCCTGGCAGGAAGTCTGAGTGACAGGTTGCCTGCGGGTAATAAACATTTCTGCATTTTGAGGCAGAAAAAGGTGCCTTTTATTTTTTATTGTTTGATTCCTCACCTGAGGATATTTTTCTGTTTATCATTAGATACAGTGGAAGGGAGGGAGACAAAGAGAAACATCAGTGTGATAGAGCCACATTGACTGATTGCCTCCTGCATGACCTGCCACAGCCGAGGTATGTGCCCTTGGTTGGGATCAAACCCACAACTCATTGGTCCACTGGCCAACACTCTTACCGCTGAGCCAAACCAGCCAGGCCAAAGATGCCTTTTATAAACTGTCTACTAAACATTTGAAGTGGTCCTGAGAAATGAAGTCTGAGTCCGAAGGAGACGATGCATGAGTACACTTGGTATAAAGGCCAGAATCTGGGCATAAGGGGACCCAGACCAAGGCAGGTCTTTGTTATTTTATATGGATCAATCATAGCTGTCTTTAAAATCTAGCTTCTGGAAGTAGATTTGAATACACCAATAGTTGGGAAGAGACTCAAAAAGGATTTCACAAATGCTCACTAAACATACCTGAGGACAATGAGTGCACTAATGAGTCATTTCTAACTTGCAGGTAGCCGAAAATTCCCATGTTTCAAGCATAGGAAATATCTGGACATAGAATATAATCAACATAAACATCTTTTCATTTTACCCTGCATCCATTTTTCCCCCCTGATAGTAGCACCTTAATTTTCATTTGTAGAATTAAGTAAGTCCCCACTGGATACAGTTTTGGTGTTACTATCAGTCACTTTCCTTAATGTTGTGAACAGGAGACCAAAACTAGGCTAAACAAATGAACTGTGCCTGGAATAGTTCAAGAAAACAGTTGAGGTAAATTCAGAGCAAGGATAGCACAATGAAGTGCTGCATGTGTCTGTCTGGTCCTTTAGCCTCCTCTTCTGTGGAATATCTTCCCAATTCATTAAATTTTTCCTTAACCAAGAGGTCAGTTCCTATTGCTTGCAACCAAAGATCCCCAAACCTTAAGCACATTACCAAAAATTGGCAGCTTGATTGTACTCATGTGTACATACATTTGAAAATCTTAAATAGCAGTTAGAAATACATTAATGGCATCTCATGACCAACTTCAGTTTGTTCTGGGATTATAATTAGGCTCAGTGTAAGCAAATGCCATCTCAATAGGTTAAATAATTAAACTCAGTTTCTTTTAGTAGATGCAAAAAGTGATCATATTTAAAACCTATTTCTAAGTTTTAGACGTGATTACAAAGAATCTTAATAAAGAGGCAAAATACTCTTACTAAAGAGAATACTAAATTAGGCTGGTATTATACATAAGAAAGAAATGGTAGAGATGTGAGTTTTCAGCATGTTAGGATCTCTTGCGTCATTTTCAAACCCTGCAATCCTACATGCATGCCCTGTCTCCAAGAGAATCATTGCAATTGGTAGCCACTGAGTGATACAATGTAGTTGTAACCTTGGGGGGAAAGATGGCAGTAACCCTAGAGGAAAACATTCTCTTAATAAATAATAAGAGTTTTGTTTTTAAATGGTTTAGGAAGGTAATAATACCTCTCTTCCTCAGCTAAAACATAAAGCAGCCTGTTAGATGGTCAAAATAGCAGATTTACGTCTGATGAAGGACTTCAACTATCAGCCAACATGGAATAACTAACTCCTATCAGAAACTACTGAGAATAACACAAAATGTAGGACGCAATTGTTTCCATTTGTTGGATGTAAGGCAAGACAGGATAGTGATCTCTGAGGGAGAAGAGAGAGGAAAGGTGAGCCCCAAGATTCTCCCTAACTGATAGAGATTCTAGCCCACATCATATGGTGAGATCTCCCTTAGCTGAGAAGCACTGGAGAGCCAGGGTAGGTCAAGGTGGCACGAGTGTGCAGAGCACAGCATTAGAGAGCGGACAGCTGTACAGACACCTCCATATATCTGCTGAGGATTTTCCTCAGGTTTCCAGCAGAGAGCATCAGTGCATCTGGAAGGAAACCACTTGTGGCCAGAAAAAGACCCACCCAAAAGGAACAGAAAAAGAAAAACTTTGATTCACACACACTATTTGTGTTCTCACCAGTAAGAGTGGAAAACCATGTAAATTATAGGGCACTGGTTAGAGTGCTGAGAAGTGTATTGTCTCAGTAGTGGGGATAAAAAGTAGACCTAAACTTAAAGGTTTTTTCTAGTATGGCCTATCAAAACTTAAAAGCAAGCCTCAAGAGGATTAAACTGTTTACAAGTTACTCCATTCTCAAATAAAGTTCAAGAACACTTAGAGGAATGCAAAAATAAACAGCAGTGAGAAGGTAAAATTCAGTGTCTGGTGTCCAACTAAATATTAGCAGATCTACAAAAAAGTAGAAAAATACAATCCAAAATATGGACAAGAAACAGTAAATGCACCCAGAAATGATACATAGAATTACTATAAAAGGACACTAGTTATTATAAAGCAGATTGTATTACATTGGTTTTCATTAAATTAAAGCACCTATATAATTATATTATAAACATTATTACAACCTGTGTGTTCAAATATGTAGAGAGAAGATTGAGTGTGTTAAAACTACAGATGAAAAATATGATGTAAGAGATGTAATTGAATGGAATTAACAGCATATTTGACACTGCAGAAACAGCAATGATAAGAAAACTTGAAAAAATATTTGGATATACCAATGATCAATGGGAAAATTTCAGGCACAAATTTTTCTCTTAAATATTGAGTCCCTAAATGAAGAGAAAAGAGAAGAAAGACCCCCACCCCCCAAAATTGGAGAATTAATGAATGAGAAATTTCCAAATTTGATGAAAACTATAATCTCACAAATTCAAGCTCAATGAACTTCAAGCAAAAGAGACAAAAATTCTGCTGAGACATAAAATAGTCAAATTGCTTAAAATCAGTGATTCAAAACTTTAGAAACAACCAGAAAAAATTTTTTAGAAGAACAAAGATGAAATGACAAGAAGACTTCTCATCAGGAAAAATGCAAGGCTGAAGGCATTGAGGCATTATCTTTTAACTTCTGAAAGATACTTTAAAGGTGAAAAACACCACTAACCTAGAATTTTATACCTAGTGAAAATATCTTTCCAAAACAAAGACAAAATGAGTTTTTCAGACATGAAAGCTAAAGGAGTTCATCAACAGATCTACACCTCAGAAATGTTAAAGGAAGTCCTTTAAACAAAAGGGATATGGTATGAGATACAAATTTAAACAAAAAAGGAATAGAAAGCACTAGAGGTGGTGAATGTTTATAAATGTATATATTTTTCTTATTTTCAAATTTATTTAATGATAATTGACTGATTAAATCTAAAGTACTAACATATTGTTAGTTTTATACAACAGGCCAGTGAGGTGGAAGGAGGGGGAGAAGTATACCATTGTAAAGCTCTTATGCTTATTTTAGTGGTATAATGTGACTTGAAGGTAGACTGTGATAAGTTATATACTGTAAGCCCTAAAACCACCACAGGGAAAGTATAACGCTAATGGGTTAACAAATGACATAAATGGAATCATTAAAAATACCTAATTCAAAAGAAAGCATAAAAAGTACAGGGAACGAAAAACATGGGACAAATACATAGGAAAAAAAAATAGATTTAAATCAATTATGTTAACCACATTAAATATAAACATTCCAATGAAAAATTCAGAGATTGTTGGATTGGTTGTAAAAAGCAAGATGAAACTATATACTGCCTACAAGAAACTTTAACTATAAAGAACAAATAAGTTAAAATGAAAAGGATGAAGAAAGGTATACCATGTGAACACTAGTCAAAAGAAAGCTAGAGTCTATATTAATATCAGAGAAAGTACATTTCTAAATAAAGAATATGAGATAAAAGGATCATTTTTATCATTGAAGAGGTCAGTTCATCAGAAGGACATAACAATCCTAAATGTTTATGTACCTAAAATCAGAGCTTTAGAATTCAGAAAGCAAAAGTTCATATATTTCTTGCTGAAATAGACATCCATAATTACAGTTATAAATTTCAACAGATGTCTCTCAATAATTAATAGAACAAGCAGACAAAAAACTAGTAAGGATATAAAAGATGAACAATACTAGAATCAACTAACCTAACTCTCAGTACCTCACAAAGTAAGTGTATGTGTATGTGGAGACAGGGTCTTCAATGAGGTGATTAGGTTAAAGCAAGTCGTTAGGGTGTGCCCTAATCTCATCTGCCTTGTGTTCTTCTAAGAAGAGGAGCTTAGGACACACACACCAGAGCCAAGCATGCACAGCAGGGTGGTTTCTGTGTGAAAGGTAGCAAAGGGGGGGCTGTCTGCAAGAGAGGGGCCTCAGGAGAAACCAACTCTGGTAGCATCTCGATCTTAGACTTCTAGCCTCCAGACTGTGGGCAGATTTTCTGTTGTTCAAGGCGCCTAGTCTATGGTATTTTGTTATGGCAGCTCTAGCAGACTAATATATAGACACAAACTATCATAGAAATAATAGATACCCTGAATAGCCCCTATATCTATTAAAGAAAATTAATATATAGATTAAAACCATCCCATAAAGAAAACTGCAGGCCTAGATGGCTTTTCTAGTGAGTTTCTACCAAATGTGTTCTAGGAAATTGAAAAGGAGGCAATTCTTACCAATTCATCCTATGAAGCCAACATTACCCTGCTATCAAACATGGAGTAATAATAAGAAAATGGACCAATATTCCTCATGAACATGGATGCAAAAATTCTTAACAAAATTATAGCAAATTAAATCCAAAAATATATAAAAAGAATCAAATATAAGTGCTCCCCAAAATAGGAGCACCTAAATATATAACCGAAATATTAACAGACTTAAATGGAGGAATAGTCAACAATACAATAATAGCAATGGACTTCATTACCTGTACTTACATCAATGGATAGATCATCCAGACAGAATATCAATAAGGAAACATCAGCCTCAAATGACAGATTAGATGGATTTAACAGATATATCTAGAACATTCCATCCAAAACCAGCAGAATACACATTCCTCTCAAATGCCCCTGGAACAATCTCCAGGATAAATCATATTAAGCCGCAAAACAAGTCAATAAATTTAAGAAAATGAAAATCATATAAAGCACCTTTCATAACACAATGTTATGAAACTAGAAACCAATTACAAGAAGAAAACAAAAACTTATAAATTTGTGGAGATTAAACAACACGCGATTGAATAACCAGTGGGTGAATGAAGAAATTAAAAGGAATAAAAAAAAAAATGCCTTGACACAAATGAAAATGGAAATACAACACACCAAACTTTATGGGACGAGCCAAAGCAGTCCAAGAGGCAAGTTCACAATGATAAATGCCTACCTCAAGAAACAAGAAAAACTACCCTGGCCGGTTGGGCTCAGCAGTTAGAGCATCGGCCACGGACCAAAGAGTCATGAGTTCGATTCCGGTCAAGGGCATGTACCTCGGTTCCGGTTTGGTCCCTGGCCCTGGTCGGGGTCGTGCAGGAGGCAACTAGTCGATGTGTTTCACATTGGTCTCTCGCTCGCTCTCTCTTACCACCACCCCCAATCTATCTGAAAATAAGTGAAAAAATATGCTTGGGTGAGGACTTAGAAAAAGAAACATGAAAAACCTAAACCTAATTTGACACCACAAGGAACTAGAAAAAGAAGAACAAGTGAAGCCTAAAGTTAGTAGAATGAAGAAAATAACAAAGATCTGAGTGGAAATGAATGAAAGAGACTAAAAAGGCAATAGAAAAGATTAGTGAAACTAAGAGCTGGTTCTTTGAGAAGATAAACAAAACTGACTAGACTCTCCAAGAAGAAAAAAAAAAGAGGAGAGGGCCCAAATAAAATAAAAAACAAAAGAGGAGACATTACAACTGATACCACAGAAATATAAAGGGTCATAAAAGATTACTATGGATGATTATCCACCAATAATTTGGACAATCTATAAGAAATATATAAATTCTTAGAAGCATATAGCTTTCTGAGACTGAATCATGAAAAACTAAAAAATCTGAAAAGCCCAAATACTAGTAAGGAAACTGAACAGTAATCAAAATTCTCCCAACAATCAGAAGTTCAGGACAGATGGCTTCACAGGTGAATTCTACCAAACACTTATAGAAGAATTAATAGCTGTCCTTAAACTTTTTCAAAAAATAAAAGAGAAAAGAACACTTCTCAACTTATTTTATGAGGCGAGCATTACCCTGACACAAACATTACCCACATAAGGACACCAAAAGAAAATTACAGACCAATATCCCCAGTGAATGTAGATGCAAAAACTATTTTTTAAAAAATTAGCATACTGAATTCCACAATACATTAAAAAGATCATACATCATGATCACATGGGGCCCTGGCTAGTTTTACTTAGTGGTTAGAACATTGGCCCACAGACCAAAGAGTCATGGGTTCAATTCCGGTCAAGGGCAGGTACCTGGGTTGCAGGTTCAGTCCCTGGCCCCAGTCAGGGTCATGTAGGAAGCAACCAATCAATGTGTCTCACTTTGATGTTTCTCTCCCTCCATCCCTCTCCATCTAAAAAAAAAAAAAAAAAAAGGAAAAATATCCTCGGATGAAGATTAAAAGAAAGAAGTGGGGTTTGTTCCAGGGATGAAAGAATCGTTCAACATCACCAAATCAATCAGCTGGATGCACCACCACTTTGACAAAATAATGAATAAAAATCATATGAGCATTATTTGACATAAATGGCATTTGACATAAACTCAGCATCCAATTGTGATAAACAACTGAATAAACTCGGTAGAGAGGGAACATACCTCAACATAATAAATGGCATATATGACAGATCTGTTGCTAACATCATTCTTAATGGTGAAAAATTCAAAGCTTTTCCTTAAAGATCAGGAGCAAGACAAGGATGTGCACTCCCACCACTTTTATTTGCTATAGTACTGGAAGCCCTGTCCAAGCAATTAGGCAAGGAAAAGAAATAAATGGCACCCAAATTGGAAAAGAAAAAGTAAAACTCTCACTATTTGCATATGACATGTTATATATAGAAAACCCTAAAGACTCACCAAAAACTATTAGACCTAATAAAGTCAGCAAAGTTGTAAGATCCCAAGTTGATATACAAAAATCTGGTGTGTTTCTATCAGAAAAAGGAATCAGGAAAACAATTTCATTTGCAATTGCATCAAAATGGACAAATATCTAGAAGTAACTTTAACCAAGAAGGTGAAAGACCCATATACACTGACAACCATAAGACATTGATGAAAGAAACTGAAGAAGACACAAATAAATTAAAGGTCTCATATTCATGGGTTGGAAGAATTAATATTGTTAAAATTCCCATACTGTCCAAAGCAATCTACATCTTCAATACAATTTCTATCAAAATTCCAGTGGTATTTTTCACAGAAATAAAACAATCCTAAAACTTGTGTGGAACCAAAATGATCTTGAATAGCCAATCCTACTCCCTGATTTCAAACTATATTATAAAGCCATTGTATTCATAACAGTATGGCATTGACATAAACACAAACACAAATCGATGGAAGAGAATAGAGGGTCTAGAAATAAACTCATGCATGTATGGTCAGTTAATTTACAGCAAAGGAGCCAAAAATGTACAATAGGGAAAGGGCAGTCTTTTCAATACGTGGTATTGGGAAAACAATGGCCACATGCAAAAGAATAAAACTCGACCACTATCTTACCATTAACAAAAACAAACTCAAAAGGATTAAAGACTTAAACGTATGACCCAAAACCATAAAACTAGAGAAAAACATAAGCAAAAAGCCCTTTGACATCAGTCTTGGCAGTAATTTTTTTTTGGATCTGACTCCAAAGCAAAGGCAACAAAAGCAGCTGAAAAGCTTCTGACCAGCACAGGAAATCAGTGACAAAATGAAAAGGCAACTTAATGAATGGGAGAAACAATTTGCAAAGTATATATCTGATAAGGGGTTAATATCCAAAAATATATAAAGAACTCATACAACTCAAAAAACAATCCAATTAAACAATGGGCAGAAGATCTGAATAGACATTTTTCCAAAGGTATAGAAATGGCCAACAGGTACGTGAAAAGATTCTCAATATCACTAATCATGGAAATGCAAATCAAAACCATGATGAGATGCCACTTGTTAGAATGGTGATTATCGAAAAGACGTGTTCGCGAGGACGTGGAGAAAAGGGAGCCCTTGTGTACTGTTGGTGGGAGTGTAAATTGGTGCAGTCACTATGGAAAACAACGTGGAGGTTCCTCAAAAACATAAAAATAGCTACCATATATTTCATCAATTCCACTTCTGGGTGTTTATCTGAAAAAAAAAAACACCACACACACACAAAAACATTGATTTGAAAAGACATATGCATGCTCGTGTTCATAGCAGCATTTACAGTAGCCAAGATATGGAAACGACCTAAGTATCTGTCTATGGATGGATGGATAAAGAAGATGTGAGATATATTTATTTATATATTATATATATACATATAATAATATATAATATATATAATTCTATATTTACACATGTATTTGTATACTTATATGTAGTATATATGTATATACAAGTAATTATATATAAATAATTATGTACATACAATGGATTATTATTAAGCCATAAAAAGAATGAAATCTTGCCATTTGTGATAACATAGATGGAGCTTGAGAGCACTATGCTAACTGAAATAAGTGAGAAAGACAAACACTGTGTGATCTCACTTATATGTGGAATCTGAAACAAACAAACAAACAAACCCACAGATACACAGAACAGTTCAGTGGTTGCTGGAGGTTAGAATAGGGGGTGGGCAAAATGGGTGAGAGAGTCAAAAGGTACAAACTTCCAGTAAAGTAATAATATACTGCTGTGTCCAAGTGGGGTTTATTTAAAAAATTCAAGGTTGGTTTAACTTTCAAAAATCAATATAACTCAGCATATTAACAAATGATTAGTAATGATAGAAAGGCTGGCAAATGGTAACATTTCTGCTTGAATTAATCTGGCTCACCAAAGTGATCATGGGCATAGCTCAACAGGGACTATGTATATAATGATGCCCTATCGCTGTAAAACACAAATACTTGGTGGCGCAGATGACGTACTTCTTATAGTCAGGTGCCACGAAGAGAGCTAGGAAGGCTGCACTCAGCATGTTTGGTCTCTTCCTGACTCATCGACTCACCAGTCAGATCCCTCAGAGGGAAACAGTGAGAGGGTAAGAAAAGTATTGTTTCAGTGACAGCTTCTGCCACATAGGAGCATCAGTGGTAGAGAATCAGTGTTCCTCATAATATTACCTATGCATGTGATTTTTAACATACATTTTAAACTACTGGCCTCTGCAGTAAGGTCTGAGAAAGGAAGAAGGATGACAGAAATATATAGAACTATATTATTTATTTAGAAAAACCAAGAGGTAAGAAACATTAAAATCAATAACATTTTAACAGCGATTACAACAGTAATTCCATATTAAAAAAAACCCCTAAAAACATAGAATGTCCTTTTAAATTACCGTAATGAATACATTGAAAAGAGAGATTTGTGTAACATAAAAAAATTACTTGGAAATAAAAATTCTTCTATACTTGCAGAAGTTAACCATGTCCTGGTTAGAAAAACTGTTATAAAGTTATTTATAGTTAACATATTTGTAGAAAGTATTATAAAGTATAAAGGTATTACCTTCAGGCCCTGGTCGCCCTTTAATCTATCCACCACACAGCGGCCAGAGTGATCTTTTACAACTGTAATTTACAACATATCATTCACCTGCTTAAATCCTTCCAATGGCTTCCCATTGTTCTGAGAATAAAACCCAAACTCCTTACCATACCCTACTCAGGCCTACATGATAAGTCCTTGGTCTGTCTCCCTCCACACGCTTCGTACATGCTGCCCTCATGTCTGTTCTTCGAGCACATGAAGTTCTTGCTTGGAGGTCTTTGCCCTCCCATTTCCTGTTCCTTTCAGAGTTCCTCTCAGACCTTTCTTCAGAGGGGCCTCCTCTGATCATTCAGTCTAAATTCGTCCCTCACAACCAGTTTCTATCACGTCATGCTATTTTATGTTTATAGTAATTACCACTATTCAAATGAGCTTATTTGTTTCCCTATATGCTTGTGTATTGTCTCAGCCCTCCTCCCACTAGAATGATACCTCCAGAGTTCTCGATGAGGAGTTCATGCAAGTGCCACAGCTAATTCCTGGCTATCGTAATGAAGCTCACCACTGTAATTCAGCACCTAGCCCAGTTATCTGGACCATATTAGGCACTAAATAAATATTTCCTTAAAGAGTGTTGACTGTCACAGAATAAAAGCATGGATTGATGTGTATACCGTGTCAATACACTTTTGTTATCTTTCAACTTCATACTTATGAAAGTGTTACCTAAACAATTGTATTATTTATTCAAAGATAAATAAATAAAAGTAGAATAATTAAAATTATAAGGAGACAATGAAGAAAACTATTGTCATAATCTCAGGATAAACAACATAAAAGATTCTCCATACATAGCTGTCTCGTAGTGCTTAGCTGCCCTCCCTGGAGGACACTTGTTTCTAGTTCTTTTGCATCTTTTATGGATATTCCAATATATGCATGGAGATTTGTGTTTATAGGTAATAGACATGTGATAGCTAGCTAGCTAGTCTTTTTATTTTTTTATTTTTTACATAATTGATAGCAAGGGGTGAATC
Organism: Tadarida brasiliensis; assembly: GCA_030848825.1. NCBI lineage: Eukaryota > Metazoa > Chordata > Mammalia > Chiroptera > Molossidae > Tadarida > Tadarida brasiliensis. The sequence continues at coordinate 110,937,700 of CM061262.1, read as the reverse complement.
CGTGAATCTAGGATTCAGCAACCACATTGTCATAGAAGTGTGTGATAATGGATTCCCAAGCTCTGTGTCAGCCCTGTCCCATTCCACAAGGGTTCTTAAATCTAAAACTCTATTTTACAATTTAAAAAATAACCTCTCCCCGCCTCTTTCTTTCAGTATGCACAGATTGTAAGAGAAAGGCTACGAGAATCATCCCACGATGTTCAGTACGTAGAGCCTCCGTTTGATGATTCCATCGCAGATATAGGGAAAGAATGGAAAAGCGCCCTGGCGAAATTCAAGTTTGCGAATTCTTACCGGATGGAGCCCGTGAAAAAATTCCAAGCTCATTCAGTAGAAACTAAAGTCCAGCAGATACTAAAGGTAGGGTGACAGATACATAAGACAGCATTATCTTAGGTTTGGGGGTTTGATAAATGATATTCAGATTTGTGGCAGTATAATTACCCTGCTTGTTTTTTTATAGCACTCATCTCTGAAAATATGAAAGTACTTTGTCAGTAATCTTCACATTGATACTTTGAGCTAGATTTAAGGGAATATGCTTTTGTTATTTCATTTAGCTCTTAATTACCCATAAATTATTTATCCCTCTGGTCCCAGTTTTGCCCCATGATTGGAGGAGTGAGTACAAAGAGCATACTGCGTGTGTCTCCTGTCTCTGTGGGGAAAACTGGCCCCTGACTGTGCTCAAACATTGGAGGAAGAGGCCGTCCCCAGTGTGGGCATCGGTTGTTTACTTCTTTAAACTGCCGTGAATGCAAAGTTCGTGAAGACAGTTTGAGACTCAGACGTGTTGTGGCGCGAGAGAATCCAGAGACCACCAGAGCCAAATTGAAGCCAAAGAGAGAGCAAAGCCGGCCGGCGACTGATCCCGAGTTCTCGGAGACCAGCCCCGACTTTCAGCTACTTTTTTGTTTTATAGGGGGCTTGTTACAAACTTCTGCAACTGGCAATTCTTGTTGGCCTTGGGGGAGAGCAAGCAAGCAAGTACAGAATCGGAGGCAGTTAGTGATAGGAGGGAGGGAATGGAGGTGGGAGAGAGCTGAGGCGGAAGGGAACTGGGTGAACTGGGTCAGCACACATCTATCCTGCTATTCATTCCAATTTCTAAGTTCTAAAAACTAACAAATTCGCTTAGGGGACAAGTTCGTTTAGAGGAGCACCAGGCCAGCTGTTACGTCCTCAGTTTGCCTCTGAAAGCTCCATAGCCGGCCTTTTGTATTATTTGATCAGGACGAGGTGATATGAGCAGGGCAGGCCAGTACACATGCAATTCCAGCCTCATTCAAAGAAGCTTCTCAGTTTTACAAATTAACACTGTAATACAAATGAACAATAATACTGATATTATAATTATACTCGTTTTGGTATCTGAAGGCTACCTTGTTCAGATGGAAAGAGTTCCCTTTCACCGTCTTCCTTGATAAAGGACCAAATTAAAATTTTCTTTTTAATTATTATAGGAAGTTTGCTTGAGGGACAACCCTTTCTGAAGCCCCTTTTCATCTTTGGTCTCAGGTCTGGGCACCAGGCACCCAGGAGTTTCCCGATGACCAGACTCCTTTTGTGACCCTCCACCGAGCATAACGCCACTCCTTGTTATAAAATTACTGCCCCCTCCGGTTTATAGATGCATTCTTTCAGTGACAACTGATACGAGCTAGCTGTGGGAACAAAGCACAGGTTTAATTAGTTTGTATAGGTGATTACTGCCTCTTTAACTCTTTAAGTGAATTGACCTTTATCAATGTAGAAGAGCAGCGAAGCGACTCCCATTTCCCTCCACTGTCACAGACATCGACGATATTGGGCGGAGATGTTATGGCTCATGGCTTCAGGAAATAAAGAAATTCAATTCAATTTTAGAACAATAAAATAGTTATGGATTACCTCCTTCTCTGATCTAAACACTAGCAGCAAGCATCTGTGATGTGAGAGTATGCATTTTGGTGTGTCTCTTACTCAGCTCTGCCACGTAGGCTGAATTCAAATTTATCGACTATAGTAGGATTTCAAATTGTATTTAATGTGATAACTTACAGAACTTCACTGGGCTTGATGGGGCCTGGAACAGCTTATTGGGTATGTAGGTAGATGGCTAGAGGTCATAAAGAGGTCAGGGATTTCTCCTTGAGTTCAGAGAACACTGAATATAGTTCTAGACACAGAAATAGTATATCGGTGGAGCTTGTGGGTATGTTTCTATAGGAAGTGCTCATTGTTTTTTTTAAAGAGCCCTTAGGTGGATAAAGCCTGGGATATGTCAGGCAGATTCAGAAGAGAGAGTGGATGTTGCTGAGTGTCCAAAAGTTACAGCCACAGCCAAGTGCCTTCGGAAAATCAATGCTTCCAGACCCGTTGTAGACCCAGACCATTCTAGAAGAAAACAAAGCAAAAAAGGGGCTAGTTCTTTGGTTTTACATGCCTGTAAAATTAGCTAGGAGTCCATTTGTTATCACTTAGAACCCAGAACATGGTTAATGGATCACTGGTCCAAGTCAGTTCATCGGAGGCACGAGCCGGGTGCTTGCCAGGTGGTCCAGCTCTGCTGTGGTTTTAGGGCAGGGTGGTGCTTCATGGCCGCACCTGTCTCCCCGTCTCCATCAGTTCACTAGCCAACGCTACGAGAACCTCGATTTCCTTGGCTTTCTCCTGGAGACCACAGAAAACAATCGCGTGGGAGGCCACAGGGAGAGGCTAGAGAGCAGGGGTATTCCTTCAAGGAGGCTGAGGCAGACGGGGTAACCTGAGGCAGGCCTGGGTCTACGCAGCTCTCTAGGAAAACCCAAATCTGAATTTTAGCAAATATGTGTATTTTAAAAAGATTTATTTCCTCTCCCTAAGAATTCCCAGAAGCTTTCCTTTAAAATTCTCCTTGCATCTCCCTGATTGTTGGCTAAGAGTAACTTGCAGTTTAACAAACAGTAACTGAACACAAATCCAAAGTAAGTTTTCTCCAAAATCGTTACTGAAATACGTTGGTAAGCATAACGGGCATTTAATATTATTTGGTTAAAAAGTTATGTGTATTATTTAGACATGTTTTTTACTTGAATTTTTATTTAGAAAATATTTGGTTTGGAAATTAAAATATATTTTTAAAATTTTTTAAAGGAAAGTCTTAAAGATGTCAAGTATGATGATAAAGTCTTCTCTCATTTGTCGCTTGAACTAGCAGACCGCATACTGTCAGCAGTCAAAGAGTTGGGGTACCAGCGTTATAAGTTCATTATAAAGGTATTATTTATTCAGAAGAGCGGCCAGGCAATAAATGTAAGTACCCCACCGACCCAGCACGTGTCAGTCAGAGTGGTGAGGTCCGTCCTCTGGCCATTTGGCCCCATCGCTCAGCTGTGAGGGCTCCTGGGGTGCCTCTGAAGGAGAGGGTGACTGTGTTCATCTGTTCTTTCACTGTGAATTGTTTGAAAAGTACTAACCTGGAAATGACAGGTTTCTATTGATATTCATTAAATTGCACAGATAGCCTGTTTCTTTTTTTTTTTTCAGTCCTCACCCAAGGATATTTTTCCAGTGTTTTTTGTTTGTTTGTTTGTTTGTTTTTTAGATAGCGTGGGAGGGAGTAAGGGAGAGAGAAACATCAGTGTGAGAGAGACACATCCATTGGTTGCCTTCCACTCGACCGACCGGACCGAAGCTCTAACAGCTGAACCAAACCAGCCAGGCCATAGCCCGTTTCTTAACCACACCCGTTGACAACTCAGTGTCATTTAGTCATCAACCAGTAAATGTATTTTAGGCGTCAATGGGTGTTAGGTACTGGAGAAATTCAGAGAATGGTAAGGCATGAGCTTTGATTCTCAAGGCGCTTTGACTCTAGTCACGGTCGTAAAGCAGCACAGTTTGGACTCTGAGAAGGTCAAATAGTGCCGACATGTAACCGCAGGGTTGGGCCCAGTCGGCTCGGACCCGGTGCGGTAGCAGCACCCACGGCTGCGGCCTGGCACAGCCTTTCACCACGACGTGCGGGTGACGGAACTACTTGCTGGAGTAAGTGCGAGGGCGGAGTGAGATTACCTGGATTAAAGTCCTTAGCGTTGTCTCCAGCACAGTCCTCAATAAACAGCAAAATTATTATTATTTACAAATAAAAATGGAGTCCCACAAGGCTGGGCGGTTTCTGGTGAGGAGAGTGAGCATGCAGAGCGGGGCGGCCTGCAGAGGGTTCCCGGAGGAGAGCTGCCCCGGAGGGCGGAGAGGGGCAGGGGGCCGGGGGCCGGGGGCTGGGGCCGGGGGCCGGGGCGGGAGGGGGGGCTGCTGCCCGCTGAGAGCAGCGCAGAGGCGGCTTCCAGGGAGGAGAGACTCACCGCCGCGGCCACGCACACCCCGGGGAGGAGAGACTCACGCCGCGGCCACGCACACACCTAGGTGATAGACGCTTCTAGGTGGTGATGTGTGTTCAACAGAGCGAATCAACGATGGGCAGTGTGACAGTGACTGCTTGGCATCGTCCAGAGACAGGGAAGGCACCCGCTGTGCCAAACGTCAGGGAGAGTTGCCAAGCACAGGAAACGCGGGGGGCAAGATGCGAAGGCAGGGGTGAGCTCGGGTGCTGCATCCAGGCAGCAAAGGGTGGGGTGACGTGTGTGGAGTGATATCACAGCACAGCCGACCACCCGGAATTCAGCTTAAAACTACAGCCACGCGTTTGCTCATCGCTCTGTGGGTCAGCTCAGCCTGGAGGAGCTGCACGTTTTTTCTGCTGGACCCCTGAGGGGCCTGCAGCCACCTGGTCACTCAGTTGGGCCTGGAGGGCCAAGACGGGCTCAGCCACGTGTCTGACGGGTGGTGCTGTGGTTGGCTGGGGCACGTGGGTTCTCTTGCTCCTGAGCCCTCATCCTCCAGTGCACCGATGGGCTTCTACACCTGGGACTTCTCACAGCGCTCCTGAAGGCCAGAGCAGTAGACCTCTTGAGGCTTGGAATTTGCACAATGTCATGTTCTTGTGCTCAAAGCAAGTCCTGATGCCAACTAATATCCAAGGGGGGGGGGGGGGGGAATAGACTCAACCTCTTGATGGGAGAAGCCAGCAATGATTTCTGCCATTTTAGGCACATCACAGAAAGGTGGGTTGAGCCAGGTCACGCGTGGCTTTGGAAGCAAAGCACAGGAGGGAGGACCTTCTCTAGCAGCCGCTGTGTCTTCACCTCACGACGAGGCGCTGACACATTTTCAGTTGAAAATCTTTTAAGGGTGGGAAGAGTAACTCCTTCGGATGAACTATAACACCACTGAGTACCTCTGTACGCAGAGCTACTAGACCCAAATCACAGACGGCCTCCTGGTCCTTCCCAGGCGTCCTGCTAGGACGGGTGTCTGTGTTAGGTAGCGACTAGCTATGTCAGGAGAAGCTAGACCTGGGAGCATCACTGTTAAGTCTCCTCAGGAAAGGGACAAAGTGCTTGTCAAACAGAACGTTCTAACATACTGATGCATCTTTAAAGAAATCAAACTTGTGTAGGTTTTTAAATTCTTAACGTGCTCAATCTAAAGTTAATTTTCAAAAATGTGTCTAGGTCGCCAGCCGCTGGATCTGGGACGTGGCATGGGACAGCTGGGTCGCAGCCAAACATGAGACGGAGACCTACGTGGCACTGGCCTTGGTGTTTGCTCTTTACTGTGAATGACTTGTCACGTGTCCTAAACAGTGTCACTTCTCAGCTCCTCAGATGCATGACATGTACACATTTATGAACCTCAGTGGTATTGATTAGCCATGTTTTATCTCCAACTGAAATGCCTTAATTGTATTCTTTTAACAACAAGTAAAAGCTGGATTATTTTACCTTCATACTTCTAGTTATCATATTCATTAACACTCTATTTCCTCAAAATATAAAAGATAGGAATATATGAAAGCTTACAGTAGATTATGATATGGGAAAATTACTTATCATCTTAGATTTAAGAAGACTGTAGGAAATTATGACACAACCTTGTAAAGTATCAAATTAAGTAAATGTTAAGATAAATTTTAGAAAACTTCTAAAGGCAGATATATTTGAATGGTATTTTAATACGTTATATGCATTCTTTTGGAAGGAATTACCAAGTTTTAAAGAAAAATGCTAATATATATAATACTTCCCTAACTAATGGCTCCTTCCCCAACCAAAATGCTTACACATGTGCGGTCTTTCTATTTGTTAGTCAGTTCGGCTCTTTTTAGATGCCAAGAATGAAGACCTAACAGTAGTGTTTTTTAAAAAGAGGAAAAGTGTATTTGATCAACGATCCAGTTCTTCCTGTCTTCGTACTCTCCCCGAGGACTTCTGTGTACATTGTTTAAGCCGCTAGAATTCAATCATGTTCGCATAACTTGCTAACTTGCCACAGGAAAAAGAAGAGAAATAACAAGCCTATGACATAGTACATGTTAGACAATGTACCTTCCTGATGAACTTGTCAGGATAAATTAGTTGTAAAATATACTGCCTCGTATTTGAGATGACTGCCTCGTAGCTATAATTGTATGTAAAATTATACCTTGTTCCTAAAGTTGGTACCATATGTGAGTCGCAGGTAATACATCATGAAGCACTGTGCCCAGCACTTGGCAGGGCCCTGGCACACACCAAGTTACCTGTCACCATTCGTTTTGACACATCGGAGTTCCCTTAAGCTCTGCTCTTTCTCTCGCCCTTCTCCCAACCCCATACACATTTACTTGTTAAATTCTATAGTGTTTTTTTTTTTGAAGTGACTCAAAATTCACTTGTCACTACAGAAATCTGAACATCCCTAATGTGACTCGCTGCTTCTCAAAGCTCCTTACAGCAGGTTATTGACCTGCCTTTCCATGGTTTGCAGAATTCCTCTCTATCTATTCCCAATCTCTTCTCCAGTTGTATTTTGAGTTTCTTTCCTGACTTCTCCCTGAGGAGAGTCTCACTGCAGCCCTCTCAGATGAAAGCTTTTCTCTCTCTCAGTTTCTAATGCCTCAGAGCCAAGAGGTGGGCAGGCAGCCCAGCCCCTCTGACCTTAGGAACTGTATTGTAGCTCCTGGAAATGCATGCATCTGGAAATGCAGCACCTGGAAATGCATGCGTCTGGAAATGCAGCACCCGGAAATGCATGCGTCTGGAAATGCAGCACCCGGAAATGCATGCACCTGGAAATGCAGCCCTTTACCTCTGGGTGTCACTGTGGCCTGTAGTCCCCGGCTTGTTCCTTCCCGTCTCCACTCAGCTCCTGCCATCATTCTGTGTGACGTCAGTATCCACGCAGATAGTCATCCAACAAGATAGCCCTCACTTTGCACGGTTCTGATACGCACACATTTTAGTTGCCTCAGTGTTAGTGAAGTAACAGCAGTCCCTTAACAACACGGCTCAGATTTCAACTACCACAGAATATTAACTGAGGAATTTCAGAAAGAACAGACTCCACTGCTAGCCGTTGGGTCCACATGTCACTGTGTAAATAACGGTGCAGCATGATCCTGTTTTCAGTCTGCCAGTCACCGTCACGGCTCATCTGCTCTCAGCTCTTCATTTCGCTACACAGACAGCCACTCGTGGAGCTGGGCTGTCTCCTTGTCCCCGTGACAAATCCACGCGATGGTTTACAAAAATGGACCATTGAAAGAGGGAATTGGCCAAAAAAGATGAAAGTGCTTCAAATAAATAAGTGTTGATGCTGGAAATGAAAGGGAAATTTGAAAATGGTAGCAGTGAAGCTGAGATGGCGTAAGACCTAAGCCTGGCTGAAAGTACTGCAGGAGCCACGGGCAGAAAGCCTAACGAGTAGAAAAACAGGGTAGAGCTGTGTCCGTGTCTTTTCATGTTAATTGCTCTAGGAACAGAAAGACCCTTATGGTTGAGAAAGACTTTCTTCTACGTTGGATAGAAGACTAATAAAATAAAAATCCTGATCAGTTTGGCTAGCATTCAGGCCAAAGTGTTGAACTTAGTTGCCATGTTGAAAGAAAACTAATTACAAAGAGACTGAAAAACGTTTACTGCCAGTGAAGCCCGGTTGTGTCAGTTTATAGGTCGACGTGAATCGATCAGTGTTGAGCTACCTGGTAAGCCGCTAGCCCACGTCAGCGTGTTGCTGGAAAGCACACACTAGTTGCAGTGGTGGTCTTGACGAAAGGACAAAGCCATTCGGAGGACGTGGTACTGATAGCAGCTTCACTTCAAAGAAACTCTTGGAGATATTTTACAACATGAAAAATGCAAAGATTAGAATGTTTGAAACCAATCCAAACCTAGGAAGAAGTATGACAACCTGTCAAGATAGAAAAAATGCAAGTCATAGGGTTTTATGCCAAGTGCTGAGGTCCCAGAAGACCTCGGCGCATTGTTCTTTGCTTCCCAAAGGAATAACCCGGAGGCCTGGCTGTGAGAGACATGGTTTGATTAAGACATACATGTGCACCGGTGGGGGTCTATGGGTGAAGTTTACCGCCACACCACTGCCACCAGTGAAGTTGGACTGCTAAGTCCCATCCAGGGAGGGGTGGGGGCGGTGGCCAGCCGTGCTATTGCTTTGTGGCCACCTAGATTTTTCCAACACAAGGTTTTATAGAGGACAGAAAACAGAGAAAAACAGGGTCTGCAGGGGGAGGGGGACTGTGAAAGCTGTGTGAGATCAAAACGCTGTTTGCTTGACTGAGGAGCTGGCCAGGCTCCCAAGGTCTCAGTCTGTTTACTGATGGCTTTCACTGTTTCCCACAGGGTGGAGGGGAGCTGAAGCATGGGAAGGGGCCCATGTTTCCCTGCGCCCTGCACAGGGCGAGAAGAAGGCAAGTGCAGTCCAAACCACTCTTGGTAAAGTTTTACAAAGAAATGAAACACAAATTCTCAGTGTTTTTCTTGTTTTCATGACAGTGTGCTGAATAAATGTAAGTTTCACAGAAATTCCATGTACGTTTATTTATTTATTTGTTTTATTTTTATTTTTTATCCTCACCCGAGGACATTTTTTTCATCTTTTGTTCAGATAGAGTGGGAGGGAGAGAGAGGAAGAGAGAGAGAGAAACATTGATGTGAGAGTGACACATCGAGTGGCTGCCACCCACATGACCAACCAGGGCCGGGGACAAACTGCAACCGAAGTACATGCCCTTAGCGGGAACCGAACCCGGGTCTCTCTGGACCGCAGGCCGACGCTCTAACCGCTGAGCCAAACCGGCCAGGGCCAATGTATGTTTATAACTGGCGATCTTTCATCATTTTTGTAGCCCTGTGCTATCATGCCAAGTGAATACAGTCTGTGCTCTAGCTTCTAGTTCCTTGACTGACTCCCACTCAATGACCTTTTCCTTCAGCCATGCTGGTCGTCCGCTCCTCAGTTCACCCCGTAGGCCTTGGTATCTTCAATGTCAGCGTGGCCTCTGTGCTCTCAGTTTCAAGCAGGCTATTCTCATGCAGTTATTTCCGTTGACCTTTCCCAATGCCTGACAGCCCTCTTTCCTCCCCGTCCAGGTTAGATGTCCTGGCCTGTCTTCATGATCACTCCCTTACAAACACCCTCCACATTCCTGTGCCCCAGTCTTCATCGGGAAACTCCTTCCTGAAGGAACCTCAGTGTCCACTTTGTCCTGGCCTGAATTCAGGTGGCTAAACTTGACTGAGAACACTGCAAAACCAGACTGACTGGGTGCACTTTAAATTCATGGCCACAAACCTCCAGTGGGCAAACCACGTGGCATCCTAGAAACTTCATTTTCTCCTCTGTCCTCCAACTTCCTGCATCCGTCTCCTCCAGGCACTTTCAGCTGGTGACCTCACCTCATATTTCATTAGGGGAAGAAAAAGTATCAGAGGAACCCTTCAAGCTCTGCACCTCCAAATCTCTAAACCACTTGCATCTGCGACCACACTGTTTCCCGCCTGGTTAGGATGCGTGGACTTGGCTTCCTCGGCTTCTCGCCTCCTCGCGGGCCCCTCCCAGCAGCTGTCTCCCCTTCTTGAGCATCACGATTCCTCACCCTTCTACCGAGCCATTCTTGGCAGCATGCGAACGGGCTCTAGTTTCTCCCATCTTCAAAACAACAACCCCGCTAGCCTCTTTCTCTGTTGCTCTTCTCAGTCGAACTTTTCTCTGTACTCTGGATCCAGGTCCTAGCCGATACTTCTTTAACTGACTTCAGTCTAGCTCCTAACATTGCCACTCCATCCAAACAGCTTGAAACAGATTGTAATTGCCCCCAAATTGCTGAATGAAACGGACATGTCTCTGTCCTCAGCTCACTCAACATCTAGCTGACAGAGTGGACCAGTTCCTCTTTCCGAAACACTGTCCTCTCAGCCTACAGTACTTGACACTTAGTTTTGTTTCTTCTCCTTCTCTATTTCTGTGAGCATCTCTGGCCTTCCTGGTCTCGGGCCTGTTTCTCACCTGTGTCTACAGTCTCAGTGTCTCACACAGTTGTATGGCTTTTCATGTCACTGCTGTATTGTTAGTGCCCCACTCAGGTCTAACTCAATGAGCTGTAAGGCAGTCCGTCTATTTCTATCACCTAACATAGATCTTAGTTCATAGTTGATTTCCATAAAGTATTTGTGAAATAAGTGAATGGACATTATTATTTCAATCCTACAAATGAGGAAACGGAGGGTCTGAGTTTAAATAACTTATCCATGGTCACATAGCTAATAAGTGGCATAGCTGGTATTCAACTAACTTAAAAGCTTAACTTCAAATCTTTGTTCTTACCATTACATCACACTCTATAGTTTATCCTTGACTCCCAGCCTCTGCCTTCATTTACCCTAATTTCAAGCCAAACTGGAATGAAATACGCCTCCTGTTTCCCCACTTCTAAGTCCTTTTGAGATTGGAACCCAATTTCCACTTCTAATTGTACGTTTACCTGTTGCTGTACTACTAATCTCGTACTTTCCAAGTCTCATGTCAACCTTAAAAATCTTAATTTTTCTAGTTGCAAGTAAATATTCTTCCACTTAAACTACCTTTAAGTATAGTTGTATATTTGTATTATATTCTTTCAGTATTGAAAATATCTATGGGCTGGGATTGTATTCCACATAGTGACTCCTTAACATTCTGCCTTGAAAGGCTGATTCAGTGTTTGTTGAGTTGGACTGAAGAGTTTTAAGTTTGCATTTGACCCAGAGACAGACTTCCTAAGGGAGAAGAGTAGAACCAGAAATCCGAATATATAAACATATTTGTATATATAACATTAAACTCTCTATATAGATGGGTGGATATATATTAAACTCTACCCAGAGGATCCGACTGAGGACCTTGATCATTTAAGAGAATTTGGGGAAAAGATTTTGCTGCTGCTTGGAGGATTTAGACGGCCAAGGCTTTTTTCTTTCAGTGGGTTTGAAGACGCTGAGAAAGAAGATACCTACTAAGAAGTGCATCTGGTGGCTAACTGGGCTCAAAGGTAAAAAACAGAGCCTAACAGCTATTTCCCCACAAGGGTCTCTCACGCAAACCACACAGGGAGAAGCCCACAGGAGCTCCCTGACAGCGCTGAGCTCCTGCACCTGGGCCGCCCTGATGAAGGAGTTCCTGTAATCCTAGTTCAACCAATAGGAGGGAGGCTTTCTCCATCCAATCACAGCTGAGCAGCTATATACCCTTCTTCACCAACCAATCAGAGCACCTTCATTCTGACCAATCAGGACAATGTCATTTGGACCAATCAAATAGGATTTGGAGTCCTTATTTGCATGAGGAAAGACCAATCAGGGACCAGGGGCGGAGACTTCTGTTTATATAAGCCGCTCCCCTGTGACTGGGAGGGCACTTTCTCTTTGCTGCAGAGTGTTTTCCTGGGTGGAGTTGTAACACCAAAGAGTAAACAGCAGAAATCTTGCCGGGCCCAGCAGGGCAGAGCGATATGGCCAGGGAGCGCCCAGGACCTCCTAGTAGATGTGCTGCTTCATAACTGAGCTGTGACACTGTTGGGCTGTTCCACAGCCCTGCAGTATCATAACTGAGCTATTTGCACTGAATTAAGTTTCCTTTTTCAGTGCGTCCCAAATTGGGAATTCCTGTTGGTGTTGAATTGACACCAACAACCATTAGGTTCTTGGCAGGGAAATGGGGAGCTGGTGTGAGTGAGAAAGTGTCAACGAGGTGCTGTGAGTTGCGTTGCTGGTGGTGCCATTCCTGATGATGCAAGTGGGGGAGTCCAAGTGCGCCATGTGTGTTCACGTGTGTTAATGTCTGGGGCCAGAACTAATCCCTTCGTTTTGTTTCCAAACTTTTTCCTGCTGAGGGTAAGCAAAAGTAATGAAAGGGAAACCATGTTGACCCTAAACCCAGGAACATTCTCTATTGTTCCCAAACAAGTCATGTGCGTTCTAACATCTTCGTGTGTGGTGCCGGGTCCCCTTTAATGACTTCTGACACCCCTGTCATCTCATCACAGCTGTGTGCCATGTGTTAAGGTTCAGTTCTTGAGGTGTGTGTGCGCGTGTGTGAGTACCAGAAGGGATCAAAAGAAGCCTAAGAAGTTGGATTGAGAAGAAATTCAATTCTAATGAAACAGCTCCCACTGGTCCCTTTTATGGGCCTGCCATGTGCTCTGCCCTTGACAACAATCCTGCCTCTGCAGGATTTCTCCCCAGGCACACGTGAGGAAAGAGGTGAAAGGATGTGTCAAGGCTGCAGGAAGCACCCAGACGATCCGAACGGCAGTGTCCTCCGCACTGTCCCCGGTTCGATTTCATTAGGGGGCCTCCGGCCGCCCCCTCGGCGCAGCTGTCCGTGCGTCCCGCTGGCCGGTTGTGTCCTTGCGGGCGGCCGCTGCTGACCCCACTGCAGCCCTAGGACGCGAGCTGGGTTGCAACGACTGTCACGTTTCACGACTGGCGCACCCGCCCAGGTGGATGTGGATCAACTTTTCCAACAGAAAGGCTGCGGGCGTCCGCGAGCACACACTGCTCGGCAGGTGGTGCAGGAGCCGCGGGCCCGGCGGCCGGCGGAGAACAAAGGCCGGCGGGGGGCGGCGGGAGCACGCGGGCCGCGCGGGAGGGGGAGGGGAGCGAGGGGAGGGGACCCCGGGGCTGACGTGTGCCGGGGCCGGGCCGGGGGCGCGGGGCGGGGGCGGGGCCGGGCCGGGGGCGCGGCGGGCGGCGGGGCGGCGCATCGCGGGGAGCGGCGGCGGGGCGTGCGCGGCGCAGGAGCGCGGGCTGCGGGCGGCGGGCGGCAGCAGCTGCGGGCGGAGCGGCCGAGGGGCGGCGGGCCGAGGGGCGGCCGGGGGCGGGCGGACAGCGGCGGGCGGCGGGCGGGCGGCGCGCGGCGCTGGCGGCGGCCATGGCGGTGGCGGCGGCGGCGCTGGCGGCCCGCGGGGCGCGCGGCGGGAGGGGCCGGCCCCCGGGCGGCGGGCGGGCGGAGGGGGCGGGGCCGGGACGGCGGGCGGCCCGCGCGGCGGTGGCGGCGGCGGCGGCGGCCGGGCCGAGGCGGCGGCGGCGGCGGAGGCGGCGGCGCGGGGCGCTCGGGCTGATGGCGGCGGCGGCCGGCCCCGGGACGGCGCTGTCCCCGCGGCCGTGCGACAGCGACCCGGCCACCCCCGGAGCGCAGTCCCCGAAGGTGAGGAGGCGGCCAACGGCGGGCGGGCGGGCGGCGGGCGGCGGGCGGGCCTCGGGCGGGCCGCACCGGGGGCGAGGGTCCCGGGCCGCCCCCTGCCGCCGCCCCCGCCGGTGCGACCGGGCCTCGGCGCCGCGTCTGGGAGCCCGGGGCGCACTTCCGGGGCCCGGACGGACGGACGGACGGACCGCGGGCCGGCGGGAACGGCGAGCCGCCCGGAGCCGACTCGGGCGAAGTGTGGTCGGCCTGCCGCAGGCGCTGAAACGAGGCGTTGGAAGCCGGGCGAGCGGAGGGACGTGCCGGCGCGTCCCGCGGCCCACTTTGTGCCCAAAGTTTCGTGGCCGTGACGGAGGGCGGGCGGAGGAGGCCCGGGCGGCCCGGAAGTCCGGCCGGCCGCCGGCGTGTTCCCGGCAGGTGCGCCGTTCCTGGGGGTCCCGGCCCCGCCCCGGGGTCCGCGGGCCTGCACGTGGGCTCCTGGCCGGGGTCCCGCCGACGCGCTGCGCCCTGACTCCCGGGAGCCCCGGATCGCGCCTCGCACCCGGCCTGTGTCGGTGTCCCGGCATCAGAGTTGTTGTACTTGAATTGTGTTCCATCAACTGCTGGGACAAGGTCAGCGGACTAGCGTTCCCTTTACTGGAAGAACACTTTTGCCCCGAGTTTGTGATAGTGAATTCAAAACACTACCTACGAAACGGTGGTTTCATCTTTTTTGAGGACATTGCATTTTTAACTTTATGTCCCTTTTTGAGTGTTTCCATTTTTTAGTCAGTGCAAATGGAAACGAATTGATAGAAAGATCCTTAAAATCTCAGCAGTAAGTAAAATAGATAAAAAATGACATCGGAGTGCTTATAAGGAGTTATGTCTGAGGTATTGAACATGAAATGTTTCAGTGGTGATACTGCTAAATGTAAAATTTTGGAAAGTAGATTTAGACTGTTTTCCATCTCCTGCCTGATTGCTTGCCTTCACAGGAATATACAGAGCTCTTTAATTGCATACTTATTCTATAACAACTGAAAAGGAGAATATTATGTGTATTTTACTGCATGGGAAAGAATCTGAGTAAATTCCTAATAGCTGGAACCATTTGTGACTTTCTTTAAAAGAATTTAAAAAAAATTAAAAAATTTTTTTCTTTATTGATTTTAGAGAGAGAGGAAGGGAGAGGGAGAGAGAGACAAACATCGATTCGCTGCCTCCTGCATGCCCCACTCCAGGGATCTGGCCCACAACTGGGGCATGTGTCCTGACCAGGAATTGACCGGCAACCTCTTGGTGCATGGGTTGATGCTCAACCAGTGAGCCACACCGCCCGGCTAAAAAAAAAATTTTTTAAATTGATTTTAGAAATAGGAAAGGAGATAAAAATATCAATTTGTTGTTCCACTTACTAATGCATTCTTTGGTTGATTCTTGTATGTGCCCTGACTGGGGATCGAACCCACAACCTTGTCATATTGGGATGATGCGCTAACCAATTGAGCTAGCCTGCTAGAGACTTTCTAATTATCATCATAATTATATTAACTGACTTTTAATGGGCACTTGGTTATTTGCTTCCCATGTGTTAACTAATTTAATCCTTGCATTAGCCAAGTAACACAGGAGCCATTACTATCTTGGTTTCACAGGCAAGGGGCGGCTCACAGAGGATGCCCACTCCTTAGTGAAGGGCAGTGCCCAGAAAGATCCCAGGCAGGCCGGCTGTGGCGTGCCTGACCAAATACCTCACTGCCTCTTCATATTCTGCAGGATTCCTTTCATGTGTGTCAAGAGGACCACAAGAGAGTACTAGTCTTTGAAAGCTACATTACCATGACTTTTTTTAGAAGTAGTTTTTTAAGCCTTCTATTCATTAAGCCTTAGCTAATATGTGGATACATCAGTTTCCTAACATTTGGTACCGCGTTCATTTTCTTAATGTAATGGTCCACCTTACAGCCTTGCTATTATTGCCACATAATGGATAATGTCACTTAAATTTTTTTAAGCCTCTCTTTTTGTGTGTGTGGGGAGGGTGTTGCTCTATAGAGTGATGACTCCTATTAGGTTATATTTTTCTCACTTTTTGCAACGTAAGAAGAAAATTAATAGGGTTGGTAACCTGTTATTAGTCCTGGTATGTCCTCTTTTCATAGGGATATAAGTACCTAAAATAGCCAATTAGTAGTCCTATAAACCAGCTCTAAGTTGAACTAAACACTAAATGATTCATATATTTTTTTCTTAGCTGGGGTAGGAGGGTTTGCTTTAATTTTAGAGTGTTACAGCAATTTCATGTGTTTATTTAAACTAGAAAGCATTTTAACCTTGGTTGTAGCCTTAGTTGGTAAGAAAGCAAAGTAGAATTAGATGTACAGGTTAATTGGAAGATTTTTTTTTCACTTTGATTGTATCGAGGATCAGTCTGTAGTTTTTCCAGGTCTGGTCTATGCTGCTTTGTTGGCCTCTTTGTAATTACAATAGAAAGTTAACAGTCGTATAACCAGTTGTCCTTAGAAAGTCTTAAAGTGGAGCCTTTCCACAAGTCCAGAAAGATACCTTCTTTCCTTATTATTCTCTCTCTTCTTTTTAAATCTTTTAAATGTATAGGATGATAATGAAGATAATTCCAATGATGGGACCCAGCCATCCAAACGGAGGCGGATGGGCTCAGGAGACAGCTCTAGGAGCTTTGAGACCTCAAGCCAGGACCTCAGGTACTGCGTTTCCTCGCTGGGTAATGTTTTCTGTGGTGTGTTTCTCTTCTCTGCCTCCCCTCCCCCCCCTCCCCCCTCCCCTCCCCCCCTCCCCTCCCCCCACCCCTGGCAAAGGGAGTTATCAGAAAGCATAGGATATGGTTTGTCATGTTTCACAATATGGCACCAGACTTGGTTTTGTTCTCAGTGCAGTTAGGAAATTTACCAATTTTATTTTGGTAAAATGCACATAAAACTCACCATTTTAACTCTTTGAAAGTGTATAGTTCAGTGGCATTAATTACGTTCATGATGTTGTGTAGCCATTACCACCATCCATTTCCAAAACTCTTTCACTACTGAAAACAAACGCCCGTTAAGCACTAAAAATTCCCATTTCGCCGTTTTCCCTGCCCCTGGCACCCACCACTCCACTCTTCATTCCTTGTGAACGTGCCTATTTCTGGCACCTCGTGTGGGTAGAATTATACCATCTTTGTTGTCTGGCTTACTTTTCAAAGCTCATCCAGGTAATTACATTAGCATTTTCTTTCTCTCTAAGGCTGGATCACACTCCATGTGTGGACATGCCACGTTTTGCTTATCCCTTCACCTGCTGATGGACATTTGGGTTGTTTTCACCTTTTGGGTGTCGTGAGTCACGCCGCTGTGAACATTGGTCTCTCTATCTGTTCCGAGCACCTGTTTTCTGTTCCTTTGGGTGTATACCCAGGAGTGGAAGAGTTGGATTATATGGTAATTCTATGTTTTCCACAGTAGCCGCACCATTTTATATTCCTACCAAGAGTGTATAAAGTTCAGGTTTCCCATCCTTATCCGTGTACTATGTCAGCCAGAGGTCATGGGTATCAATTCAACGCCAATAGGAAGTCCCAATTTGGGTGCAGTGAAAGAGACTTTACTCAGTGCGAACAGCTCAACTGGATACAGCGTGGCTGTGCAAACAGCACAGTGGTTAGGTAGCCCTGGGGTGAGGCCACGCTGGGACCACGCTCTCCTCCAGAGATTGGTCAATGGGGGAAACAGTCTTTGGTGGAAAGGGAGAATATGGTGCCTGAGGCAGAGGGGAGCTGGACTATGTAGACAGAAGTCCCTGCCCTTAGTCCCTGATTGGTCAGTCCTCATAGAAATGAGGGCTCCAAATCCTTGTGGTTTGATTGGTCCAGAAAGCACTGTCCTGATTGGTCAGAACAGAGCTGCTCTGATTGGTCAGTGAAGCTGATGGGAGAATATAGCTGTGCAGCTCTGAGTGGATGGAGAAATCCTCAATCCTATTGGTTGAAGTAGGATTCCAGGAACTCCTTCGTAAGGGCTGGCTCAGATGGTAGACACTGGGGGCAGGCAGCTCAGTGTAAGTTTCTCCTGAGTTAGTATGAGAGGCTCTTGTGTATATAAATGCCGGCTAGGCTCTTTTTTTGTTTTTGTTTTTTAATTTAAGCCCAGTTAAGCCACCAGGAGCCTTTCTTCATAGATGTCTTCCTCAGGGTCCACAGTTATTTTCTGGGTTTTTAAAAAGTCATTTTAAAGGTGTGAAGTGGTATCTCATGGTGATTTTGATTTGAAGTTTCATAGTGACTAATGATGTTGAGCATCTTTTCAGGCACTTTTTGGCTATTTGTGTATCTTCTTTGGAGAAATGTCTATTCACGTTTTTTGCCCATTGTTAAATTGGGTTGCTTGTTTTGTTGTTGAGTTGTAGTCCTTTATGTATTCTGATACCAATCCCTTATCAGATACACGATTTGCAAATATTTTGTTCATTTTGTGGGTTGTCATTTCATTCTATTATGTCCTTTCATGAACCAGTTTTTAAATTTTGCTGAATTCCTTGTTATCTGTTGTCTTTTTGTTGCTTGTGTTGTCCGTGTCATATCTAGAATCCATTGCCAATCTGAGATCATGAAGATTGACCCCCTGTGTTTATTTCTAGTTTCAGTTCTTACATTTAGGTTGTTGATTCATTTTTGAATTAATTTTTGTATGTGATACGAGGTGTAAGGGTCCAATTTCATATTTTTGCATTTGAATGTCCAGTCTCCAAGCACCATCTTTGAGAAAACTTATTTCTGTTTGTTACTTTTTATTGGATAGATGCATAAAATAGGGTCACCTCCCTGCCTTTATTATCCATTGATGAAATTTAGAGGTTGAATCATCCCAGGTCCAGAAATCTGTTGTCTGCTGTTCAGAGTTGGGATTGATCTGCGGTTCACTGCCATCAATTTAGGGTCATTCTTTGCTTCTGGATTTGTGGAGTCAGTGAGAACAAATAATTACAGTTTATAGTTCAGTTCATTGAGAAATAGGTTTTAGAGTTCTGTTGTCTCAGCTTTTTGTGGTTCGCTTTATGTCTGGGTTGGATGAAGTGGTGGCGGTGGGTGTCAGGCCCACGAGAAACCATTCAGAACTGGTGTCAGCATCCTGTTGTGGCCGTAAAAGTCTCCCGGGCTTAAAAATGCCTCTGTTCCTAACAACTGTGAGTCTCGGTTCTTTGCAGTGTATGGAAAATAGTGTTTCCGCTGTCCGTTTTTGTTTTGGCATTCCAGACGGTTTCCTTTCCCTCGACCTGCTTTGTAATCTCCTTTGGTGACATGTGGAGTCATGGGAGCTCCTTTGTATTGCAGTGTCACAGAAGGCTGACTGAGAATTAAATCATTCAAGTAGGTTTTCAAAATCCTTAAAAATAAATGCTGAAAGATAAATATTTTTTTTCAAATTTTTTTTCTTTTTATTGATTTTAGCGTAAGAGAGAGGGAGAGAGAGACAGAAACATCGATGAGAGAGAACATGGACTGGCCGCCTCCTGCATGCCCCGCTCTGGGGACTGGGCCCACAACCTGGGCATGTGCCCTGACCGGGAATCGAACCGGCAACCTCCTGGTGCACGGGACGACGCTCAACCACTGAGCCACGCCGGCCGGGTGAAAAGTAAATATTCTTAAAAATAACATTTAATAGCTGCTGCGTGTAAGGCATAACCTGTGTTTCTGTGTCTAGCTTTAGCTACTACCCAGCAGAAAACTTGATCGAGTACAAGTGGCCGCCTGATGAGACGGGAGAATACTACATGCTTCAGGAGCAAGTCAGCGAATACCTGGGTGTGACCTCCTTCAAGCGGAAGTACCCAGGTACCGAGTCTCACTGTTAGCTAACAGCCGCCTCTGGGTTAGGGGTCAGCTTCCTTCCGCGCATCCGAGTGTGGGTTATTTCTGTCACGTTCCCCCCGCCGGCCGCTTCTCGTTCACGTCAGTCATCCAGCGTCCTCTCTCTCGGTTTGTTCTTTGCCTTGCAAACTGCGTTAAAAGCACAATGAGGAAGGTACGTTTCCTGGGAAAACGTTTAGAAAAGTCATTTTATAGCGATATGACCAGGGGTTTTGATTCTTTCCCCTTGCCCCTCAACCCGAGGGATGGAAGTGGCTGTATCTGAATTCGGGAAACGTTTTACTTCAACTGTTTTAATGTCGTTAATTATGTTACCGTCTTGCTTTGAATTATTCTATTTCCAATTTCATTTAAACTTTTATTTCTTGAATTTTTAAGATTTTTTTCGTGTACTTTCTCTCTTTAATAATACTTGGAGTATGTAATATGAAGTACTTCTAAAAATCTTTGAAGATAGCCCGGCTGGTGTGGCTCAGTGGTTGAGCATCGACCCTGCACCAAGAGGTCACCGGTTTGATTCCCGGTCAGGGCACATGCCCAGGTTGTGGGCCCGATCCCCAGTGGGGGACATGCAGGAGGCGGCCATTCGATGTTCTCTCTCATTGATGTTTCTATCTCTCTCTCCCTCTCCCTTCCTCTCTCTCTAAACAATAAAGAAAAAAAATCTTTGAAGATTTTAACTTTTTAATAATTTAAAAAAGTTTTTTTAGCTTTTAAAAGTTTTACAAATGCATAATGTTACAAATGCAAGCAACTGTCATTAATGGTCCTTTGTTTTGTTTTTTTGGAGATTTAGAGCGACGAGATCTGTCTCATAAGGAGAAGCTCTACCTGAGGGAGCTGAATGTCATCACGGAGACCCAGTGCACTCTAGGTAATGACAGCGTCAGGTGACCTGGGCAAGTGGGTATTCATGAGGGGAGTGGATGAGTGTTTACCTTCTTCCTGAAATCTTCCACAGAGTTAATAAAATACACCGAGTTATTTTAATGCAAAATTTATTTTTTTATTACTGTAAAAATAAAAGAGTGATATGTTTTATAACAATACCATTTTCTAATAACATTCACAGAAGTATTAAAGTATTGTTCCTCACCCAGCGGGTGTGGCTCAGTGGATGGAGCGCTGTCCCCTGGACTGAGAGTCCCGGCTGGATTTCTGGTCAGGGTGCAGCCCGGGTTGGGGCTCGATCCCCAGCGGGGGGCGTGCAGGAGGCAGCTGTGTGCCTTGTTTGTACTTTTCTTTTCACAAACATTCTGATGCAACCAGGCTACATTTTAATACAAAGCCATGGGGTGTATCTCAGCACCTGTTATACTCTGATACTGTGAGTTTGGGAAATTACCTACGGTGACTTGTCTTTGTGTGCTGATGCTTTTTGTGAAATTTATCAAACTTGAAGACTAAGGATTGTTATATGTTCAAAACTCTTTGCTTCTTTTCCTTTGATATCTATGTTTTTGCCACTCGTGAGCATACTTGATCATCGAATGGTCATTTCTAACGAAGGGATACTTGTTTGTAGTACAAAGCATCTTGTAAAAGAAGCATTTGGTTGAGAAATTGATTTCTTTGCCTTTGCAGCTTTGGTCATTTATTTCATTTTAATTGTTTGATGTCTTAGTATGAATTTCTTTTTATTATTTTCAAATGTGTTAAAATATTTTGCTTGGTTGATGGAAGGAAAGCCTTGTCAATGCAGAGTAGTCGGAAGGAAAAGCAAATTTAAAAAAGTTCTCTTAGCCTTACTTGGTTTTCTTTACCTTCTTTTGGTCTAAAATAGGTTTAACAGCTCTGCGCAGTGATGAAGTAATCGATTTAATGATTAAAGAGTATCCCGCCAAACATGCTGAGTACTCAGTCATCCTGCAGGAGAAGGAACGTCAGCGGATTACAGACCATTATAAAGAGTATTCTGTGAGTGTCCAGGCGGCCAGCAGCTTTCATTTGGTTTTGGGAGAATGACAGTCTGTGAAGTCATACGTGACTTCCAGCTGCGATATTTTAATTCCAGCAAATGCAGCAGCAGAACACGCAGAGGGTCGAAGCCAGCAAGGTGCCCGAGTACATTAAGAAAGCGGCCAGAAAAGCAGCGGAGTTCAACAGCAACTTGAACCGGGAGCGCATGGAGGAGAGAAGAGCTTACTTTGACTTACAGACACACGTAGGGCCCTGCCCCACTGGTCCCCGCACCCTGCGTACTCCTCGTGGTGGCTGCGTGCTCGGTGCCCCTTTCTCACGGTGACTTCGTGCCAGCACCGGGTCCTTTTTTCCCCAGAACTTGAGACGTCACTGTCAAGGACGGCCTGATAATACTGTGTGTGCGCGTGTGTGCGTGTGCATGTGCCTGTGCGCGTGTGTGCACACGTGTGTGCCTGTGTCTGTGTGTGTGTGCCTGTGTGCGTGTGTCTGCGTGTGTGTGCCTGTGCGTGTGTGCATGTGTGCGCACGCATGTGTGTGTGCCTGTGCGTGTGTGCATGTGTGTGCATGCGCACGCGCGCAGTGTCTTTGCTCTGTGGTGTACATGCGACTGAAGGACGCTGACCCTCCTCTGCCCTCGGGTGCTGCAGATTTCCATGTCGGTTCACTTAGTTCTCAGTCATGTGAGGTTGGAAGGAGGAGTCGTCCCGTTTCTAGGGATGTTGAGCTCCAGAGGTTTGACAGGTGCCCTGGTCACACGGCTGTTAAGTGTGAGAACACTGCCTCTCCTCAGGAACGAGGGCTGTGGGAGAGCCGGACTAAACTCCTCTGTTTTGTGAGAAGCTCCTGACGTCTCTTCTGGTTCAGCTGTTTGGGGAGGAGTGTGTGAGATCGTTTCCTACCGCCTTGGCTCCTGGTGTGGACTCAGCGTGTTTCTGTCCATGTTCACGCAGGTGATTCAGGTGCCTCAAGGGAAGTACAGAGTGTTACCGACCGAGCGGACCAAGGTCAGCTCCTACCCGGTGGCCCTCATCCCTGGACAGTTCCAGGAGTATTACAAAAGGTACGCAGTGACTGGCTGTCGCTGAAGGACGTCGGCCCTGCCTGGGGCCCTGCAGGGTTTCCGCTCCACGTTCTCCTCGGGATGTGGTTTGGGCTCTGGGTCCGTCTCTGTCTCCTGTGGGTCTGGGGCGAGCACTCCTGCAGTCGGGGTCTGGACATCTTCTGGTGGAGCATCTGCTGGCGGGGCCCCGACTGCCCAGCTCCCAGCCACCCCTGTGTTTCTGGGGCAGGAGCTGGAGCACCTGGCTCCCGAGTGGGGTCCCCGCCCCCGCAGTGTGTGTCACCTGGAGGTCATGGGAATGTAGGCACAGCCCCTGACCTGGGGCCCGAGTCTGCATTGTCCCAGACGCCTCCCAGGTGACGTGCAGATGAAGTAGGAGAAGCGCGGGCTTCGCCTGCGGAGGGTGTGCAGGAGGGGCACGCCGCGGGGCTGCAGTCACGGCACCGCCCCGTCAGGGTGTCAGCTTCTGCGTCAGGTCGACCCTGTTCTTTAGGGTACAGGATATGGTGTAGCGTCGTGTTTCAAATCAATTGTAGGGTAATACTATTTGAAAGTCAAATTTACATCGTGGGTCAGCAAATTTTAATTTTTTAAATATTTGGGTCAGCAAATTATTAAAAGCCAGGTGCCAGCAACCAAGCCCTGCGTCTGGTGTGACGTCTCAGTCGAGGGAGGTGCTGCTCTGGCTCCTGAGTGAGGTCCCGGGAGGCCGCCTGGCCGCGTGCTGCGCCCCAGCTTCCGCTCAGATCGACGGTCTCGGTCTGGAGTGCCGCTTCTCGGACTGGCTCACGTCCCTGTGGCTGAAACGTTCTCCACCGATGCCGCGTGCCAGGCAGTGCCAGGACTCACGGCTGGTTTCTTGAAGCCGCACGTGGCCCGCTCTGCGTCAGAGCGGCAGCGCACAGGCAGCGGGGCCGGGGCCGTGGGCGTCGGGGGTTCTGCTCGGCTGCGGTTTTGCCCTGTCTCTGACGTTCTCCTTGTCTTACTGTTTTGGGATGAGGGTAAAGGAGAGAGTCATGTCTCGGTAACTAAGGATCAAATGCGTATTTTATACTTAGTCTGGTGAAGAAATGTTCAGGTTCTTTATTTGTTACTTGTACCTCCTTGATCATCAAAAGGAAATATTATTTATTGCCTCAAATCATTTTCACAAGTATTTGGGGTAAATTGAGAAGATTAAAGCCATCTTTGCAGCTCAAAGATGAGCCGTTTGTGTGTGAGGATGAAGGGAAGCTGAACAGCACTCTGAACCTCAGGTACTCGCCCGATGAACTGCGCTATCTGCCCTTGAACACGGCGCTGTACGAGCCCCCTCTGGATCCTGAGCTCCCCGCGCTCGACAGCGACGGCGACGGCGACTCGGATGACGCGGAAGACGGGCGTGGCGACGAGAAGAGGAGAAGTAAAGGCGCCTCGGTGAGAACCTTTGTCTTTCGTGGCTCCTTTCCCTTTGCGCTGTCGCCAGTTGCTTTCCTGGAACGTTAAGTCTGACCTGTGTCACTGCCCTCGTTCTGAAATGGACTGTCGCAAATGATTTCCAGAAAGGTTTTGTGGAGAAACGGTCTTTATTGTGTGCGTTGATATGGACGAGCTGTGCGTGGCCTTGGTCAGTTTTGCATTTGAAGTCGCCCCTTTGTAGTTCTTGCCACAGCGGGGGCCAGGGCACCAGACGCTGTCCACAGCCTTGTGTCGCGCCCTCGTGGTGCGGGCACCTTCACGGTGTTCCTGCCGCCTGAGGGCTGGTTTAGGAAGATGTTACGGTGACTGACCATATGCTGTGCTATGGTGTTCCTGGACGAGGCTTTTGGTCTTTTGGTAGCAAAATGCACAGGCAGTCAGTGGGGGAGTGGTGGCGCTGTGAGCAGGGGCGGGCTTCTGGCTCGGCGGCCGGCCTGCGCCTGGCCAGGGGCTGCCGTGGAACCTCAGCACGTTCCGTGGTCACCAGCAGCTCCTGAAACGTAGTTCGTGGCACGTGTTTTATGAAGTCGGGTGCTGCTCAGTTATTACAGGGACTCCCGTCTCCTTCATGTCGCCTGGTGAGGGTGTGGCCAAGCTGACCTTCGCCCACGTTGCGAGCAGTGGTTTAAAGTGACCAGCCTGTCGGAGAGCGGTGACAGTTTGTACCGAGACTCACAGCTCCCACGGACGGAGGTCTCACACCCCGCAGGATTTTCTGGAGGGCCCGCTCAGATGCGGACAAAATTTAATTAGAAAAATATGTCCATTGGAGTGTTAACAGTATTTTTTTATTGTGGAAATTAGAAATATATCTCATGTTGACAGTGGGGGATATATTCTATTAACATTGATAGAAACGCAGTTCAAAGGATATTTAATTATGTGATAAAATGCACATAACACTTAAAAATAGGAAAACACACCTTCACACACACACACACACACACACACACACACACACACATAATGTAATCCAGACTTGTGTTTCACAAAATGAGCACACGTGTGTCTGTGGGGGTGTGTGCGTGGCTGGGTGTCTGCAGGGGAGCACCCACGGGCGGGGGGTGGGGCGCGTGTGTCTGGGGGTGTGTGCGTGGCTGGGTGTCTGCAGGGGAGCACCCACGGACGGGGGGGTGGGGCACGTGTGTCTGGGGGTGTGTGCGTGGCTGGGTGTCTGCAGGGGAGCACCCACGGACGGGGGCGGGGCGCGTGTGTCTGGGGGTGTGTGCGTGGC
This sequence comes from Tadarida brasiliensis, assembly GCA_030848825.1. Taxonomy (NCBI): domain Eukaryota; kingdom Metazoa; phylum Chordata; class Mammalia; order Chiroptera; family Molossidae; genus Tadarida; species Tadarida brasiliensis. The sequence goes on along the minus strand of CM061262.1, from coordinate 110,912,617 downwards.
TGGGTGTCTGCAGGGGAGCACCCACGGACGGGGGGGTGGGGCACGTGTGTCTGGGGGTGTGTGCGTGGCTGGGTGTCTGCAGGGGAGCACCCACGGACGGGGGCGGGGCGCGTGCGTGTGCCTGGGCGGCGTCGTCTCAGCGTGTGGGCCACTGTGGTTGTGGACAGCCTGGTTTTTTAATTTACAGTTTTCATAATTTATATGAACATAATGTTTTCGTTTTCTTAGAAAATATTAAGTCAAAAAGTGAATGAAGTGATCAGATGTTGAACCCCTAAACCTCGAATATCTAAACTGTGTCCGGTGCTCGGTGGCCCTGGCCCTGCTCGTCATCTGGACGAGCTTGTTGAGGGCGGGTTGCTCAGCACAGTGCCCGCACCGTTCTCAAGTGTGTCTCTAAAAGTCTTTCCGTGTCCAGCCTGCCCCAGACACGGCCGAGACGCGCTCTGTGGGGTCAGACACGCAGACACCTGCGCCCGTGGGCTGCACCACGGGACGCCGCGCTGTCGCGTGACTTTCACCTTCACTTACTTTCGTCTCCACTGGAAAAAGTCGTCTTATATTTAGAATTATCTTTTTATTTTTAAGTTGACGGAACTTACATTTTAAAAACATTTTCTGTGGTTTTCACAAGTTAGACTCAAACCTGAGTGAGTTCTGAGGCGTGTCTGTGCCTTCGCCCTGCAGGACAGCTCGTCCGGCCACGTGTCCGAGGGCGAAGGCCTTCCCGACAGCCAGGAGGAGCCTCTCCCGGGGAGACCGAGACCCAAGGACAAAGCCGCCACTCCTAGGAAGGACGCTTCCAAACGCTCTGTACTGTCCAAGTCAGTTCCTGGGTACAAGGTAGAAGAAAAAAGCCCCTGACTCAGCTCCCTTCTTGACCAGCCTCTCTCCCTGAAACAGTTTGCCTTTGAATTCAAAGTCGTGGGGCTGCTGCTGCTGCCGAACCTCCTAGCTGTCCCCTGGCCTGTGCCTCTGTCAGCTCCTCTGTCGGCTCTGTCTCCCGGTGGCTTTCTGTCCCTTTGGCTACGGTTTAGCTTCTGTTTTCTGTGTGTGTATACAACTTATGAGAACCTTTCTATTTCTTTCAAATAAGCAGGCAAGTATGGGTTTTTAAAAAAATTATTTAATAGGTAGTTCTTTTCGCTTTGTTTCCTCGGAGTAGAGGTCGTCATGACCTGACGTTCACGTGTCCAGTACCTGGTGCAACTGGACGGGCCGAGCTGGGACGTGTGGCTGGGGGAGCCGTCGGTCAGGTGTCCTTTCACACTGCCTTTCAGAGGAAAGATCTGGGCTCAATTAGGGATTGTTTGATCCACTTGTCGAATTCAGCCAACGCGGATAGAACACAGTGCAACCTCTGACCTGCGTTGTGATGGTTCCGGCTAGCCTTGGCCAGTGGCCTGCGGGCTGTCCCGTGCGGGGCCGGCCCAGAGGTGCTGGGGCTGTTTCAGCGGGCGCTCGGTGTGTGGCGGTGCGCTGCCGGGCGTCGTCACTGCTGTCCCTGCGTCCTGAGCCTGCCTCCCCTTCAGAGGCCGAGGTGATGTGTGCGTGGGGATTTGGGGTCACCACAGGGTGGGCCAGCTGCACAGCTTCATGCTCTGGAGGTCGTGGGGTGCTCAGCTGTTTGGTCCGGGGTGCATCAGAGTACGCGCGTCGCTGTGGTTGTGAAGGTGTTTCGGAGGCATGTCCGGGAGCAAGGAGGTCTCCCTGGGTAGGACTGCTAGCACCTGTCGCGTGTCCGGTCGGGACTGTGACGAGGACGAGCGGGGCCCAGTGAGCTGCCAGCCGCGTCCCTGGGCCTGACCAGACCCTTCCCACAGCCCCTGAAGTGAGAGGCGCCTTAATTAGTGTCCTCCACACTTAGTCAGAGAGCACCTTTACGTAATCACCTTAAAAATTCATGTTTTCAGCATAAGGCAGACAGTGAAGCTTCATTCAGCAGGTTTGGCTTCCGAGGGTGTTAACGGGCTGCAACTATGTGATTGATTTTTATACTTGTTTTCACATATATAACTTACCTAATTTTTTTAAACTGAAGATTTAAGTTAATGCTTAATAATTAAAAGCAAATGAACTCCAAAGATTAGATTTGGGAAGGTTAGCCTGGCGTGGGCCACACGGTGGGCGGCCGGTCAGACAGTGGAGTGGCTGTGAGCGCTGGCCGTGGACAGAGATCTCGCAGTGAGACTGGGCAATCATGCTGAGAGGACGAGGGAGTGGGTCTCCTCGTGGAGGCTGGACGTGAAGTGGCAGCGCTGTCGCTGGCTCGCTGTAGAGGAATCACAGACCCCCGCTGGCAGTGCTCAGGGGCCCGCAGGGGGACGCAGAGGCTCCTGGACGGACGCTCGGGGTTCCAGTCTGGGACAGCCGGTATTCAGGCTTAGTGCAGAAATGTGAACGTGTGTATTAAAAGTTAACCTCTATGAAAAGTATTAATAAGCCAAGACGTGCCTAAATATTAGGATACTTCAAGACGAAGGTCATAGATACAAATGGTTTGAAATACGGGAGTTGAGAGAAATGGAAGTGTGTCTCATGTCTTGTTGATAAGGTTCACGCGTGCTTGCCTTCCCGTGCAGGCCAGCGTATTGAGGCTGCGCTGACCCGAGACGGAAGCGCAGCTGCTGGGACTCGGCCTGCGTCACCAGTCTAGGCGACCGCCGCGGTGCTAGTCTGCACTTGTCTCTGGTTCCTTTGTAAGAAGGAAAGTAAATGTCTTGTGAGCCTTTCAGTTGAGATGCTAAGGACTCTGAGGGATGAGTATTTTAATTTTCTCGTCAGTGGTGACACGGTGATGTTGCGGTTATGGAAGTGGAGTGGATGGTCTCGTCTGACACGCCTAGGGTTCCGCTCTTGGTCTGCAGAGGGCTCTGCGCTGTTCCCGGCCTCCTCCCCGAAGCCCACACACTGAGACTAGCGCCCCCAGTGACGGCCATCTGCGGGGCCAGGTCCTGGTGTGGGCACAGGCTCCTCAGAGGGCAGGCGCTTGGGCGAACAAAGCCTTTCTTATCACATAACAAAGCCTTTCTTATCTCGAGCCCTGCAGCATCTCAGAAAGTGCTGGAAAGCACACTCCAGCCTCTCTCCCCTCTCCCTCCCTCTCCCTCCACCCGTCTCTCGGTTTCCATCGAGATGAAGACTGTTGGGTAAGGAAAATTGTAAGTGGTTTATTTAACAAACATGATTTTAAGCTTAGAAGTTAAGCCTAGAATTTTCTTGGTGTCCCTCTTATCGTGGGTGTTCCATGTGTATTTTAACAATTGTGGACCTTGACATCGATCTAGAATGTGAATGACTAGCCTTGTGTTTCGTTCCTTTTGACTTTGTAAAGGAGCTCCTGTGAGGAGTTCTCTTTAGAATTTACTCTCTGTGGTTACTTCCTTGACGCCAGTGGAAGGTCCCAGAGCACTTAGTGTGCAGTGTCTCACCTACACCACAAGTGTTAAATGAGTGTCTCTCTTCTCCATGTAGCGCAGGCCACGTAACCAAGATATTTCTTACTCTGGATTGAGGGGCAGCTTCTGCTGCACACGACGGCAGTGACGGATGTGATCGTAGCTGAGCTAGAACGTGGGTCCTAGAGTGCACTCCTAGCTGTTTTTACTGAGGTAGAGGAAAGGGCAGTGAGAACCTGGGCGTAGAATGTAGCGGTGACCACAGAGGGCGACTCCACTCACGACCGAAGGTTGGAGCATGTGACACGATCCTTTGTTGGGGGAGCAGGGTATAAAGATATACACACAGGAGATGTAGATTAGTTACTGGTAAAGTTTTATATGTATGTTTTACTTCCATGATATTTATTATTTTGTAGAGATATTTGTGATTGTTTAGAGTTACTGTTTTTATTATATTTATGTATAAGGTTGACTTTTTAAAATAAATAAGCCAAAAATTATTTTTGAATGCCTCTGTCATCTTTTGCAAAGAAAGACAATTAAAAAAGTAAAAACGCTTAAATAACTGAGAACAAATAGTTTAGGCCAACAGGTTTTGAAGGTAGCAGTGAGACATTTCAAAGCTGGAATACTGAATACAAAGTTGGAGTTTTGTTCAGGTGTCTCTTTGGCTCAGTAACTTAGGGAACTATAAGATGCATTTGGCTAGGTTGGACTAAAATGGAATTCTATTTAAAATAATGTTTCTCCTCGTGTACATGTGTGTGCCCCCGACCCCCATTTCACACGAGGCCGTATTTCCTCCTCCTTTCCCCCTGTTCCTTACCCGTTCATGGAGCAGCGATGAGCATCATTCCATTCTGGCCAAGGCTTGATGTTCATGTGTCTCCCTCCCCTGGAAATTTTAGGTGCAGTGAACCTTTCCTGCTTTGTTCTTTTCCATGTTGCCAAGTTGTTTTAAAGCCCAAATATCTTCATTGGATTGAGCATGTTTTTATTATGAAAAATGAATGGTACTCAAAATACAAGGGTGTCTCCGTATTTTTTTAAATGATAATTTTTTCTTGTCTGAAAACTTTCATATCTCATACTGAATGCTTTTTCCCTAAACGTGACCTTTTATTATTAAATATACAAAGGAAATAATCTCACATTGGTATTCCACAAACATTTATACACATGACAGTGTCTCCATGAGCCATCTTTCAATTAAAAATGTTAAAACCTCGGTTTTGTAACTTAGGTTTTATAGGTCTAGTTTTATAGCTTTGGAAAATGTCAGTGTTTAAACAAGATCAGTGTATAAGAAGCTTCTTCAAACGGAGTCTTCTCTTCTGTAATGAGCCTGACTTGGTGATCATGGTTGTTGGGAACTAGGGTTTTCTCTTCCAGCGAGTAGTGCATTTGGCATTGTGTTTGGTCTCCCCGCTCATTATACAGGTGTTACTGTAGGTGTGGAGAATGCCACGGAGTCCTACATGAGACCACCGTTGACAGAATTTTAAAATGAAATAAGAGGCTTAGGAGGCCATTGTATGTTGAAAGCAGTCATGTCTTTCAAGGTCCTCACTGGAGGTACCAAGAATAAAGATAAGGCAGTGCTTACCAGAATTCCTTTGAACCCATAGACGTTCTTCTGGCATGAATTCATAGCCCTCTTCTGCCCTTCCAGCCAAAGGTCATTCCAAATGCTCTCTGTGGGATTTGTCTGAAGGGTAAGGAGTCCAACAAGAGAGGGAAGGCTGAACCACTCATACACTGCTCCCAGTGTGAGAACAGTGGTAAGTATCCCCTCCTCCGACGCTTCACCTGCCGTTTGTGTAGCTGTCAGCTAGCCTGGCCCCGGAGAACGATCAGCCAGTATAGGGACCTTGTAAGGCGTAGGTTAAGTCCGTGCATTTTCTTCAACTCTGTATTTTCATTTCTCTTTGGCAATTAAACATTGTAGCCGTTCTTGAGAAACCAGAAAGCAACTAGCATTTTATTATGCCATATTAAGTTAAGCATTCCTGTGTGAATTGGTGAATCCTACTAACACTGGTTTTGGTTTAGGCCACCCTTCTTGCCTGGATATGACCATGGAGCTTGTTTCTATGATTAAGACCTACCCATGGCAGTGTATGGAATGTAAAACTTGCATTATATGTGGACAGCCCCACCACGAAGAGGAAATGATGTTCTGTGATATGTGTGACAGAGGTTACCACACTTTCTGTGTGGGCCTTGGTGCTATTCCATCAGGTAAAGATCACAAACAGAAGGACCCCTCCTTTCAAGGGGATCCTCCCAGCGTTTTCTTTTAAGAGCTGCACAGACACCACGGTGACATGAAAGGCCAGTGCTGTGATTGCCTAGATCACATCCACCTGCTTTTCGTGCCTAACTTCCCAACCCAAGGACAAACACCGTGTCAGGGCGCCTGGTCTAAGCGTGGAAGTAGAACTCAATGTCTAGGAGGAGCCACTGGTCTCCTACTGAAACAGCTAAAGCAATAGCATCAATTTATTTCAAAGCCTTGATTTTATTTTCATATGTCACCAGTACAGGCACTTAACAGAGTGAGTGCTGTGCCTTTGGACATATTAAACCAGGTTTCTATCAATGGAGGCAGCACAACAATGTTAGGTAACTTCAGAATGAACACAAAATTAAATCACAGTAACTGGACTGAAACATTACACACATAATTGTGTAATTTCAGAACTTATTTGCATAGTTAACACTGTATTTAATGCTTTATAAAATAATGCCTAGAACTACGTTTCCTGGGAACCACTAAGAAGCAGACAACGTAAATAACTATCTGAAGTTATGCCATCATTCCGAACAAGGATGTGGCACAACTTGTCAGCACGCCGCCCAACACTTGGTCAGTGTCGAGAGCCGTGCCCGCCGCGGTCCAGCCGGGCAGAGGAGGCTACCACGGCTGCCAGTGAGCAGCAGAGAAAAGGGCTGAGAAGAGCTGAGACTCAGACACAGGCTTTATTAGGACTTGAATTACAGAACTCTGCGAGTATTGTAGTGTTTGAGTTTCAGAAAGGATCATAATTTTTTAAAGGTTCATATCATCACATAGTAGTGCCCTTCCTACCACAAATCCACAGAGGAATATCATGAGTGACAGCTCAGGAAGGAGCCAGATGGGTTTCAGATTCATTCCTAAAATAAGTACAGTTCATTCTATATTAACTAACCATTTTTCTCCTAGGTCGCTGGATTTGTGCCTGTTGTCAGCGAGCCCCCCCAACACCCAGGAAAGTGGGCAGAAGGGGGAAAAACAGCAAAGAGGGATAAAATAGATTTTGACCCCAATATTGTAACATGCATTTAAGTGACTTATTTGGTGCCAATTCATTTACAATACTCGTTTTTATGCAATAAAAGATTTTTGAAATTAACTATGTGCTTAGAATCTGCAAGTTGATTCATTTCTATCATAAGCTACTGTTACCCTTGGAAGCGATTTCAGGTGGAGAAATAGGTTATCTCTCAGTACCTTGGGTCTCTTCAGAAACTCAGTGGAAGTATAAGGCAATTTCATTTGAAATAATTATCCCTCCATTAGCCTGAAAGTTACTATTATTTTCATGAAATTTTCCTAATCTATTGTTTCTGGCCTTCCAGATACCACAACAAAGCCTAGTTAGTAATGGAACAATCCTACCCCCGCTACCGCAGCAGCAGCAGCTCGGCGGAGCTGTCATTCGCCTGCACGGGAACACCTGTTGGGGTGGGCGTGGGGCCCTCGGCCTGGCCTGGCCTGCAAGCGTGGGAAAGCATTACGTTTCAGACGTGCTTACACGTGTGTGTTTGTAGTCTCTAACAATACTATGACCTTATCAGTCTTTTCGTCTGATCTGTGGACCTGTATGGAAGGCTGCTCTACTTCGATTTCTTTCCTATAACCCTAAGTTGCTGCAATCTCTCTTTAGTCACCTGACAAGCTAATGAAAACGGAGTTCAAACGTTTTATTGTGCACACTCCTACAGGCAGTTTGATCTTTAAGAGAACACAGCTACCGAGCCTGCTGCTGCTCTTACTTGTGGGGTGACTGAGGTAACAAAACTGTATGGCTTTATCCTCCATCCGCCAGCTAGGAAAGGTAAGTGTCCCGCCGGGTGGGCGCAGCTGGGTTCAGGGACGGCGGTGCGCTCCGGGCTCAAAACAGGATTTCCAGCACCAGCTTGAGGAGGCTGATGAGGATGGTCCAGAGCACGGACTCCTCCTCCTGGGACGCGCCCTCCGGGCCGTAGGTGTGCGCCGGGCTCGCGTCGGCGCCGTCGGGATACGCGGCGTCCCCGAACGGCTGTCGCTGGGCCGACCTGTCCAGATAGACTTTCATTTCGAACTCGCTGTCCTGGTGCGACGGGTGCCCGTACACCCCGATGCCCACGGGGCGCTGGAAGTGCGCGGGGACCAGCACCACGTCCGGGCCGCAGGTGGCGGCCTGCAGCTCGTAGTCGTCGAAGCTGGGGTGCAGGGTGCTGTCGGACACGTACAGGTCCGCGTCCCCCCGCAGGCTGCGCATCGCCAGGACGATCCTGCCCTCGTGGTTCAGCCTCAGGTAGCTGTAGTTCCCGGCGCCCACCTGCCCCTGGACCACGTGCAGCAGCACCCACTCGGCCGGGACCTCCTCGTCCTGCGCGGCGCTGGCCCGGGGCGCGGCCTGAGCCGCCAGCAGCAGCAGGAGGGCGCCCGTCCAGGGGGCGGCCATGCCGGGACCTGCGAGCACACGGCCGCCTCAGCGCCGCGCCGTCCGGGTCCCTGCGGCCGGGTGCCGGCGCGCTCGGCGGGGCTGGGGCTGGGGGGGGGGGGGAGGCGGGGCGCGGGCGCGGGCCCGGGCGCGGGGAGGCGGGGCGGGGGCGGGGCAGCTCGCGGGCAGGGGCTCGGCGGGGGCGCGGGGCGCGGAGCGCGGGGCAGGGCAGCGGGGGGCAGGGCCGCCTGCGCCCAGGACTCACCACCGCTCCCCGCAGGGAGGCTGCGCCGGAAGAGCCGGACGTGAGGCGGCGCCCGGAAGTGACGCAACCCCGGAAGTGGGGTGAAGCTAGACGTGAGGAGACACCGGAAGTGATGAAACTCCGGGCTCTCGCGAGAATGGAGGCAGGGGCGTGGCGCTAAGCGGCGGCTGGGTTGTCACCACGGCGACGGAGAGGGGCGGGGCCCAAGCCCTGGGCTCCGCGCTGCGCACCTCGGTTCAGCGCCCGCCCTGCGGCCCCGGTGGGAGGACGGTGCGCAGACGGAGGCGCCCCTGGCGGACCCCTGCGACCTGTCCTGTGCTCACCTGGGCTGAGCTCCCCCCGCGGGCGCCGCGCCGGGCGGGTCCCCAGGTACGCGACAGGTGCGCTGAGGCCCTTCTCGGGGCACCTGTTACCTGTTCTCTGTTCCTCCCGGGAACATGGCACTTTCTGAAATGCTCCTGAAAGCGTCTTCCGAATGCGGCTGTGTTTGTTACATCCGTGCTTCACCGCGTCCACGTGGAGTCGGTGTTCGGGGGCCCCTGCTGCCATTGAGCGCGATTCCCCGCCGGAGGCGACGGGCCGTTAACGCCGCGCCTGGTGCGGGTTCCAGGGCGTGTTTGCTCAGGGCCGGCCCGCCGCGGAGGACAGGGGGCCCCGCACGTGGGGGGGGGGGCGGCCCGCCGCGGAGGACAGGGGGCCCCGCACGTGGGGGGGGGGCGGCCCGCCGCGGAGGACAGGGGGCCCCGCACGTGGGGGGCCGGGGCGCCGCGTCCTGGGGGTGCGGGTCCGACGGCTCAGCCTGGCTGGCTGCCGTGGGTGCTTTGCCTGCAGTTGGGAGAAGCTGTGTCTGTGGCTCTGGGCTTTGCCTAGTGATGGAGGTGGCGTTGGGGTCTCGTCACTGCTCCTGCAGGAAGGGTCTGGTCGCCAGCGCGCACCCCCGAACCTGCGCCCTCCGAGGGTGACCACCCCTCTTACTTCCCTGTTACCAAGCAGTCAGGCTGGGACAGAGAGTGGGCACCGCACAGGGATACCTCGGGACCTGTCACTTCACGGAAAAGAAATGAGTTTACGACTTCAGCATTGTAACTGTTACTAGTAGACAATGAGTGTGCTCACCTAACAAATCAGGGAGCACAAATGTGCAAAATCTGCGGTTTGAGAACGGAAACTCTGTGAAGTCAGGATTTCCTTAGCCTTGTGGAGTTTTAAAAATTAAAGCCTCAAAATATAAAGGGTAGTATTATCTTTTAAAATGCGGAATAACTTGGGAAAGGACGTCAAGACATAGAGGTGCCTGCGTATAAGCCGGTGCGGTGTCCACACCTGTTCTCAGCCAGGCTGTACTTCATGCGCCGTCTGCCCTCCGCGGAGCTGGGGTTGGAACCTCCCTCCTGTTCTGGCGAATTGGAGAACTTCACACGTTCTTTTGCTGTAAAGTACACCATCTGGGATACTTTAACTAGATGTCACTTACGATTTTTCTACAGAAGTTCAACATGCTGTGTAACAGCCTAATTGTTTTGGAACTCAAGGACAGAACTGCACATTTTGGGCTTGCTTAGCTACCAAAAGAGCTAATCAGGAGAGGGTGATGTTCTCACCCTAAAAATAACCACATATGTATGCACACACATCTACGCAGGAAAAACCCAGAAGGAGTTGAACAGTCTTTAGCAGCTGTACCACTCGAGTAGTGGATAATAATTATGGTTTTTCCTTGTTTGGGTTTTCTGATTTTGTACAATTTTTAGGTACTGCGTCTGTATTACCAAAAGGCTCTTGAATGTACACATTGCTGTCTGATCGTTTTCTGACGTAATTTAAAACAGTGGTCTCTCTGGCAGCTCCTTGTCCCCACGTTTTCCTGCCGTGCTTGCATAGTCTCAGATACGCTAGAATCTCACTGAAAAACAGCTGAGCGCACCCTCTCAGACGCGTTCCTGTGCACGTCAGACGTCCACACTGGCTGTACTGAGGGGTGCATGGCAAGCAGAGGAGGTCTGGGGGAAGTTTGACTATTCTCTCTGCATTTAAAAAAAAATCCTCACTCGAGGATATTTTTCCATTTTTTATCTTCAGATGGGGGAGGGGGGAGGGAGACACAGAGACACAGAGGGGGAAAGAGAAACATTGATGTGAGAGAGACACATCGATTGGTTGCCTCCCACATGGCCCGGACCAGGGCAGGAGACCGAAGTGCAACCAAGGTACGTGCCCTTGACTGGAATCGAACCTGCGACTCTTTGGTCCAAGGGCCGATGCTTTCACCGCTGGGCCAAACCAGCCAGGGCCTCTCTGCATTTTAATGTTTTGCACTGTATTGCTTTTGTAAATAACAAAGTTAAACCATTTAGATCAGTGAGGGTAGGCTAATGCTGTAGCAACAACCCCAACAGGTAACAGTGTGTTGCTTCTCACATGGCCCCATGTCAGTGGTTCTCAACCTTCCTAATGCCGCGGCCCTTTAATACAGCTCCTTGCCGGGGGCCAGCCTCGGCAGTCCAGGGTTTCCCAAAGGTGTGAACGGAGTCAGCGAGAAGGAGACGCATGAGACAGAGATCTTGGACACCTCTGCTACTTAATGCTAGCAGAATCTTTATTTTATATTTTCAGGTTACATAGCAATGTCCTTCTTATTGTTTCCCCTAAATCTTTAAGCAAGTAAGTACAGACATTCTTTTTTCGTTTACCCAACTCTTAGGTCTATTACATGGTTAACTAACAACTATTTTAATCCCTCACCCAGACTTCTCATTGTTGCCTCTCAGTCTCTTAACCTTAAGAGCATTGCTTACACAACATGATTTGTTATCAGCAACCTTCCAGACATTGTGTTATTTAACTACCTTCTTCTCTAAACCCTCTAATTCAGTTTCTGTTTGCTTCCTTTAAGACTCCTGACTTTACTTCTTAAGATCCTTTTAAGTTTTTACCCTTTTTTCTTAAATCTTTACTTACTTACCTTTTCTTTGTACAGTCTTTTCTAATACCTACATCGTTAATCATCTACATGTTACTTCTCTAGTGATTCCTAACAGACAGCTGACAGAGAAAGCAAAGATTAGTCTCCTTCAGTTGCCATCCTGCATTTTTATTTTCCCATTACTCTATATCTTCAGTCACTGTTCTTCGTGATTCCTGCCACACATTGAATTCACTTCTCCAGGGACTATGTCAAACCACGGAGATCTTTGCATCTCCAGGGACTATGTTAAACCATGGAGCTCACCTGGGACTATGTCAAACCGTGCTGGTCGCTGTTCCAGTGACACCGCTCCCTACAGTTCCTCATGTTGTATGTGGGTGTATCTGCATGTGGGCAGACCCGCCTGGAGACGGATAGAGGAGCCGTGTCTCGGTTCCTAAGACCATCGGAAATATGTGTTTTCCGATGGTCTTAGGTGACCCCTGTGAAAGCGTCGTTCGACCCCCAAAGGGTCGCAACCCCCAGGTTGAGAGCCGCTGCCCTGTGTGGATGCTGAAGAAGGACACTACTTAGGCATCTCTCTCTGACCTGGGACTCGGAGCCTCTGGTCATCTTGTGGTTCCCTCTCCCGCAGACCTGCAGGTCCTCTGCAGTTACCCGTGGGTGGAGGAGGAGAAGAGAGGATCATGTATGGGAGCATCTTATGGGCCAGGTTTGTGAGAGACCTGCGTTACATATGCCCATAGACACCCTGTCCCTGCTGCCCTGGCCAGAACTCAGCCACATGCTGGCACCTAGCTGCAAGGGAAGCTGGGTCATGTAGTTTCCAGAAGGAAAGGAATGGCTTGGTGAACAAGGGCAGCAACTATCATCGCTTCCCTTCTGGTGACCAGACGTCTTCTTCACTCTTCAACTCACAGGGAGACCCCGCATTCCCAAGGCACACTTCCGGTCACAGCAGCCAGCATGACACAGTCTTCATCAGGGCCAGTGACCTCTGGACTAAAAAGACAGGCTATCTGCTCCCACACCAAAACACAGGTTAAATGTGACCAGGGTTATTGTAACAGCATCTCCCTTTCATAGGGAGATTGGCCCATTGCAGTTCTGAAATCTGGGTGGGTGGGGTGGGAGGAGTTCCTCAATTAGACCCTGACTCTGCTCCCTGGGGTCCTCCTTGTGCGTTGTTTTCTGAAGTCCTTGGTCCTGCCCGCAGTCATCTTCCCTCCATGGCCTTGTCTGAAGTGGCCGGGGAGGAGGATGCCCTCCTTGAGGGCTGCCTGGTCCACCTCCTCAGCTGTGAAGATGAGATCCAGACGTGCTCAGTCCTGAGCAGTCGGAACAGTTTCTTGGTGGCTCCATGTTCCCGTGGCCTGCTGGCTACCTTGACGGAATCCTCCCTGTGTCTGCTGAAGTAGTTCCTCCTTCCTACTCTCTTCTCTTGTGAACACAACGGCTGATGCCCCGAGGTTGTGTGGAACTATGAAGGCTTGCGTGGGAAGGCACCGCCCCTGATCTGATCCTGTCTGGGAGGCTGTGTGGTGGCCCCTTGTCCCTCACCACAGCATCTAGAGAACTGGAAGTCTCCCCCCAAAGTCCCCATGCTTCTGGACACGTTCCATTCTCACTCATTTCTGCGTGCACATCAGGCAGCTCTTTCTAAGCCAGGTTTGTGTGTTGGGTACAAACACTGATTCTTTCCAGTCATTTCTCCTAGGCCTCTGGGGTCAGTGAGTGTGGGGTCAGTTTCCAGGTAATTACAGGACAGGTTTTAACCAACTATGTTGATCTGCACATGTGGCTCGACTGTCGCCTCCCGACTTTGTTCCCGTGCCTCCAGCACTCCGTGTCGCCAAAGCACCCATTCCAGGGTTCCCAGACGTGCAGCAGTCAGGGCAGGCTGTGACAGGTGCCCCACCAGGCAGCACCCAGGTACCCAGGCACTTACCGTAAGTGCCCTGTCTCTGGGCCTTTGCAGCCCTCTGCCCTCCCCTGTGCTGGGTAAAGGGCGTGGAGGGCCATCTCACTGACGATGCCTCGGGGGCGCGGCTGCACTTCACACATTCCCGTGGCCCCAGCGGTGCAACCCCAGCAGGGGACTGCCATCCCATGGAATCGGGGAAGCACGGGGTTCCGCGACTGGGTGATGCCGCACCTCACAGTAACGGCTTCTGAAGTCTGCGAACATGTGGACGGGCGGTAGTGTTGCAGTGACGAAGTCCATCTGACAGACGACGGCCACCTGCAGGCCGTCGGGGCGCAGGCCGGAGAGGGCGGCACACCTGTCCTCCTCTCTCATGCCGCTCACTGCTGCGTCCTGGCAGTTGCAAAGAAAAAGGAAAGCCAAGGTTGACCTGGAGAAGAGTGTGCTGTAACATAGTCAGCACATTTTTATTTATTTATTTATTTTTGCATTTACAGTCAGAGCAGGAGGGAGAGAAGGAGGAAGAGAGAGAGAGAAAGATTGATGTGAGAGAGATACATCGACTGGTTGCCACCCACATGACCCCAGCCAGAGCCGGGGACAAACTGCAACCAAGGCATGTGCCCTTAGCGGGAACCGAACCTGGGACTCTGTGGTACAAAGGCCAACGCTCTAACTGCTCAGTCAAACCGGCCAGGGCTCTTTTGTTTTCGTTACCCAGTGTGGGCACCAGGTGCTTAGGTTAGAGTGACCCTGGCCAGCATGGGACCGATGGTAAGGCCTTTGAACCCACCCGACAGTATGGCGGCCAGAGCCGGGCCCTGTGCTCAGCTCTGGTTACTGAAATCCTGCCTGAGCTGCAGGTGCCTCTGCTTGGGGTGCGGCTGAGGTGAGCAGAGTCCAGGGTGGCTGAGGGCCAACACTGCGCGTGGGCAAACTGCTCTGTGAAGGTTCCTGGGGGTGGGGGTGGGGCGGGGCACGGCCAGGGTGCCTGGTGCGGCCTAGGCCACCGCTTCAGCTCCATGGCCCCGAGTGGGGGGTTCCCCTTCCCAGCTGTGGAAGCGTCTGAGTGGTGAGGTCGGTTTCCTTTGGAAGCTGGTGGCGGAGGGGAGCGTCATGGAGAGGGACCCCCAGGGTCTCAGGGGCTTTTCCTTTTCTGGGAGCAGGAGGGGGAGGGTGATGTGGGGTGTGTGTGTGTGTGTGTGTGTGTGACATCACATTCGTAATTATGGATACAGAGCAGACTGCAGTCTGATGGAAATGTCACACCCGTAGCCAGCGTGTATGCACTTGTGTTTTCAGGTTGAAGATGGAAGAACCACAGAGTTTCCCCACCAGTGACGGCCGTGGGGGCGACATAGTCACGGAGAAGTACCTGGTGGAGTCCAAGCAGTCCGCGTCGCACGTGCAGCTGGCGTGCCGCACGCCCCTCTGCGCGTTCCCCCTGGACGGCACCGCGCTCTGCGTGTGGAGCTGCGAGGACCCTCCGCACCAGGTACGCGGGCGGCGCTCGTCAGGGCCCTGTCCCCGTCCGCTGACCGCTGCGGGGGCGTGAGCACAGCGGAGCGTTCTGTGAACGGCCTGAAATCATTTCATCGAGATAATCCTTCAGTAAGAACACGGGCAGGTTCATCTTAACACAGTCAAGACACGTCGAAATTGTATAGGTTTTTCATGTTCACACATTTAAGGAAGTTTATTATGTTATTGCAGGATCTTTTACATTAAGCCGATAGAGTTTTAGAGACATTAATTTTTATTCTAAGTCTTATTTCATGACTGATGTAATTATTTGAGTGCGCCCAATAAAAACAGGCTTCATTGCACAAAATGGAAAGTCAATTGTGTCAGCATGTCGGGCTTGAGAACAGAGCACAGGGCAGCCACGGCAGACTCACTTCACATGGCCCTCCACCCAGCCTTGCTGGCGACCAGTGCCCGTCTCACTGAGGGGCCCGTTTCCATCCCCCCGAGTCAAGGACGACACTCAGATCTCCAGCTTGCTCTCTCCCTCTGCAGTGGACTGTCAGTGAGCAGAAAGCCGTGTCCCAGACACTGAGCGCGGTCGGGGTGGTCCTGACGAGGTGGGTGCGCCTGGGCGACCTGCCCGCTCCATGGGCCGGGCTCCCTTCTCCCCGCCCTGGAGGGAGCCCTGTCCTGACCTCCAGCTCCGTAGGTTGGAGTCGCTCATGTTTGAACTTGGGACGTGCACGATGTTGACCAGACCCCTCCTTGTTCGTTCTCAGTACTGCACAGTCATCCACTGTGTCTGTTCTGACCCCACAGTGTGGCCACTGCACACCTTCTCTCTGTAACGTGTGTGCACCTGCCGAGGCACAGGCAGTTCATGTTCGGTTTAGCGGACGATGCTAAGGAGACTTCCAGAGTGGGTGCACCATTCCACTCTCAGCCGTGTATACGCCTTCCTCATCTGTCCCACCGTCGTCCTTTAATTCCAGCCCTCTGCTGGGTGTAGTGCTACTTAATTGTAATTTATAATTTTCTGCTGACTAGTGACGTTTAGCTCCTTTTTGTACATTTATTGACCATTTTGCCATTTTCTCTTTTTAATCTTTGTAAAGATTGAGTGATGTATGTGTGTTTCTTCCGTTTTTCCGTTGGAGTGTCTGTCTTTTTCCTGTTGATTTGAAGAGTTTGTGTATTCTAAGTAGAAGCTTTTAGATTAGTTAGCATCGTGTAGAGTTTTTGTGAATGGAATCAGACAGTATTTACTCTTTTTGTCTGGCCACTTTCATTCTGAATCACTGTTTGAGACATCCATATCACTGTGTGTATCCATAGTTCATACTTTTTATCACTGAATACTATGTCATGTGGGAACATACGACACTTTGTTTATTTTTCTGTTGGAGGACATTTTAGTTATTTTTATTCTATTGCACATAAAGGTGCTACGAATATTTGCATGTGTCTGGTCTTCTGAGTGTCAGCGAGGTCAAACTGGCCTGTTGTGCTCTTCAGGCTCTGGGTACGCTTGTGAGCAGATGTCCTCATGGGAGAAGTGGCCTTGACGCTCGGACCCTCCTCTCGGTTCTCTTCTCTGGGATCGCAGTTCTCCTCGCCTTAGTCACTCTCTGAGGCCTTGAACGTGTGTGTGTGTGTGTGTGTGTGTGTGTGTGTGCACATGCGAGTTCTGTGCAGTCTCTCGTAAAGCTCATCAGGAGCGTGGTCCTGAGAACGCCTGTGAGCGGAGGGGGCTCCTGGTCCTCGCGTTGCCTCAGGCCCTCGTGTCCGTCTGCCTGCTGTCCACCAGCGTCCAGCTGTGGGTGCCACAGCTCTGCACGGAGCGACGCCCTGCCCTGTCCACTCCGTCGTCCTCTGTGTCTCCTTTCAGCCTCACGCCGCGTCCACCCAGGACTCCAGCCTGGGACACGGGCTCTCCAGTGCTGCCCGCCCTCCCTCCACGGCCACTGGTCTGAGCCCCCATCTCGCCGCTGCGTTCCGGCCCCAGTGTGTCTGGTTTGGAGGGTCTGGTCCCACCTGCGTCCCCAGCGCAGGCTCCCTTCCGTGCCTGCAGCCATGTCGCGCCTCCGGAGAACAGCCGCCAGCACCCCCTTCTGCTGGCGCACCTCTGCTGGCCCCCTGTTTCCCGGGGCTCTGCGTGTGCACAGCGGCCGGGCTCACCCCGGCTCACCTTCTCCAGCTTCCTGTCACCTCAGTCCAGCCCCGAATGCCCGCCCCCCACCAGCCCGTCACCGTGTGCCCTCCCTGGTCTCAGGGTGGGTGAGCGGGGGAGGGGCTGTCACTCTGCCAGTGGGTGTCATTGGTGATACTGAGCCCAGTGCGATGCTGAACTTGCGGGAATCGTTTAGGAGCACGTGGGAATTTTAATAAATGAAAGTATGAAATCAGTATATTTGGAAAATCCAAACCACTTGATTTCTTAGGGTTGAGGTTACATTATGGTCTTTTATTTTGTTACCACTCATCTGTGATATTTTTGTGACTTTTTTAGCTTCTAATCTTAAGAGGACACCACCAGCCCATTACTGCTGTGGCGTTTGGAAATACGGGGAACCCACTCCTGGTCTGTTCTGCGTCGCAAGATTACGTCATAACGTGGAAGCTGCAGGAATGCCGAGAGAGAGTGCTTCAAGGTGAAGGCAACTTCAAACATTTACAAATCAACAGCTTACCTTAAATACTTGGTAGCATACGGGACAGGATCCTGTGTGATCCCTGTAACCTTGAAATCAGATGCAGAACTGGGCGCCCCGTGTGGGCAGCACACCAAGCCATTCAGACCTACTGACCGTGGCTGTGTGGGAGCTGGTGTCCTAGCTCAGTGGGTTTAGTGCTACGTATCTTCTTACTTTGAAATCTGAGTTTCGTGGCATTCTGAAAACACCGAGGTAAGCTGCAGCATTCTTTCCTTCGAGACACGGCGGTGAGCTCACAGCTTAGGGTGGGAAACACAGGCGTGCAGTGATCACCGCTGCAGGTGCTGCGGTGGACAGCCAGGTGTGGGCAGGGCATGGCGGACACGTTCATGTGGGGCAGTCCCGGCAGGTGACACGTGAGCTGGGGGGACGGGAGCTGGGTGGGGGGCTGGCAGTGCTGGGAGTGCCTGTTAGGCAGGGGGATCGTGGTGCTTGGGCCTGGACGCCAAGTGCTTGCCTGTTTGAGGAGCCAGAGCAGGCCTGCATGGGGGAGGGCAGTGGTGTCCGAGTTCTGTCAGATGGCACTGAAACATTAGTAAGGACCACACTAAGGGGCCACATTCAGAATTACAGAAGTACTGTCAAATCAACTAATTTTAGGCAACAGCCTATATAATAGTTCATACTCCCCCTTCTTTATAGTGTGGTCACTGCAATATCAGTGTGTCACCACTGACATCTACACATGCACACACATGTATGGTACACACACACATGTAAACACATACATGCATACAAACACACAGACACACATAGCATCTGCATGACACAGTACATGCATACCCACACATGCTGTACATACATGCACACATGCATGTCACGACACACATAGCACACACACATGCACACATAATGCATACATTGAAATGCATATATAGCTCATGCATGTTACATAAACGTGTACATGTGTGTACAAAACACACACATATAGTGCATTCCTACACATGCATATGATACACACTGTGTACATTGATAGCACACAGGCACATGTGGTACACATGTACACACACGGGCACACATACAGTATACAATACACATCTGTAGTACACACCTACACAAGCCCATGCCTGTGTAGCACACACAGTGAACCACGTCACGGGTCTGCTCCCTGCTGAGGTCTCTGTACAGAGGAGCCCCTTGTTGAAGGGCTGTGTGCCCAGAGTGCGTCTTGGAGTCGCTCTTTGGGACCTCACGTGGACCTGATGCAAGTGACCTGCTGAGCCCTGAGCCTGGCTCCAGAGCTCTGCGGTGCCAGAATTTTTATATGCAATGTTCTTAATATTCTCAAAGAGCCCACGTCGTAGGAAAGCTCACTGTTGCCCTGCGTGTCACGGCCGAGGAGCCGACTCCCCACGCGCAGCTGCAGTCCTGCCTCTGGTAACTGACACTAATGATCGACCCCTAGGGACCATCCCGCGCGGGCTCGTCCTGGGCACCCTCCTGGGCAAGGTGGTGTGCGTGCGGTACAGTCCGGACGACCAGGTCGCTGCAGTGTGCGCCGGCAATAAAGTCCTCGTGCTGGACGTCGAGGTGAGGGTCACCCGCGTGAAGGTTGGGGGCGCACAGCTGGTGGGGCCCGGTGGGCGCTGAGGTCGCCTGCCTCCTGTCAGCAGCGTTTCTGGTTGGGTACATTTTTGTGACATGTGAGGGGAAGTGAATGAACGCGGCTCTGTCTTACGACGGGAAGCCCCTGGGGTCGGGTGCTGCTCCGTGAACCGGTGGCTTCTCCACGAGATCCGGACCCGGGGCTCGAAGCAAACACTGTCCACAGACATGCACCTCCCTGCTGGTCTCCGCGCGGACAGTCGTCTGAGACCCTGACCGCGTGGTCCGTGTTCATCTCTCGTGGAAATCCGCCTCCCGTGGAGAGGGGACTTGGCTCGTTTACTTCTTAGTCGGGGTAGTTTAGGTCGCGGTGCTGCCACCTGCAGGCCCTGTGACCATCGAGTGCGAGTCTGCCCGTGAGTGTCGGACAGCAGGACACGCGTTGCCCCTCGGATGCGTGGTCGCCTGAGACGCCGGGGGCACAGGTCGTCCGGGGCGTGTCACCAGTACGAGTAACACGCTGTGTGCCTGCAGAGTGTCCTTGCCTTGTCCCCGTTAGAAAACGTAGGTCAAGGACGTTAGGAATCTCCAAGGAGGGTTCCTGGCGGTGGCTGGGGCCGCCAGGGGGTCGGGGCAGCTTCTGTCTTTGAAGCGTTTGGCTCACATGAACCGTGAGATTGAGGCTCCCCCAGGGAAAGCCCCGTGTTGAAGTGGCGTCACACAGAAAGGGAAGTGTCCTTGGACTGGGGGGCCTCCGACCCTTGTCCTGGGAAGTCTTCAGAGGTCCCTGGTGTTTGGACTCTGAACATCCCAGTGTTCTGTGGGAAGACGCCTGCTTCAGGCATTGCTGAAGGCTGGCCTTGGGCGTCTCCTTCACCGTCGGCGCTCACGTGCCCTGAGCCCTGCGCTCGGCTCTGAACGAGGCCTGCGGTGAGGTGCAGACGGCGTCAGGTTCGGAGGAGCTCTGTGGGGTTGCTTTGAACAGAAACTCTCTTCCGCGAGACACAGCCCTTGTCAGAACGCCCAGCGACTGGCCTCCCTCCCCACCTCCAGAGTCGGTGCACACGCGTGGAACTGGAGGGGCACCAGGGCCCCGTGACCACGGCCGAGTTCTGCGCCTGGCGCACACACGTCGTCTCGGCGTCGGAGGACAGGAGCTTCAAGGTGAGGGCGGCGCTAGACCTTGGCGGCGAAACAGGAGCTTCCGCGGGACGGGAGCTCGCGTGGGGCCTGCAGTGGCGCGCACTGCCGCCAGCCTGCTCTCCTTCTGCGCGGCCGGAGGGCTGCCGGCCTGACCTTCTCCGAGGTTTGGAGGTTTGGCTGAGTGCGGGATGCTGGTGTCACCGCACCTCTCCCGTCCCCACGCTCCCACAGGCTCTCTCTCTGGAAACTGTGTTTCCGTACGAGGCCAACGTCCGTGACTGTGTTTTCACACTGTTGTTAGCTATGCTCACTTCGTTGTTCGTTTCTCCTTTAGAAAACCCTTTACGTAGATTAATTTGCAATTGGCTAGAAGTGTCAGTTCAAGCTGTAGCAGTAAGAGCGGGAGTTTCACCTCTTCTAAGAAACGTGTGTCTGCCCAGGTCTGGAACTACCGCGAGGGGTCGCTGGTGCACAGCTCTTCGGTGCTGACAGGTAAGGAGGTTCTCTGTCCTCTGCCCGGGCCGCCAGCGCCGCTCCGCTGGTGCGCAGGGATCTCTGCCCGCCGCCAGCCTCCACCCCGCTGGTGCGCAGGGATCTCTGCCCGCCGCCAGCCTCCACTCCTCTGGTGCGCAGGGATCTCTGCCCGCCGCCAGCCTCCACTCCGCTGGTGCGCAGGGCTCTCTGCCCGCCGCCAGACCCCACTCCGCTGGTGCGCAGGGATCTCTGCCCGGGCCGCCAGACCCCACTCCTCTGGTGCGCAGGGATCTCTGCCCGCCGCCAGCCTCCACTCCGCTGGTGCGCAGGGCTCTCTGCCCGGGCCGCCAGCCTCCACTCCGCTGGTGCGCAGGGATCTCTGCCCGGGCCGCCAGCCTCCACTCCTCTGGTGCGCAGGGCTCTCTGCCCGGGCCGCCAGCCTCCACTCCGCTGGTCTGCAGGGCTCTCTGCCCGGGCCGCCAGCCTCCACCCCGCTGGTGCGCAGGGATCTCTGCCCGCCGCCAGCCTCCACTCCACTGGTGCGCAGGGATCTCTGCCCGGGCCACCAGCCTCCACTCCTCTGGTGCGCAGGGATCTCTGCCCGGGCCGCCAGCCTCCACTCCGCTGGTGCTTATGTTCTTGCGCGGAGCCGAGATGGTCAGGGGTCTGAGTGTCACTCATAGATAGCTTTTGACTCCCCCCAATTTTATTCGTTTTAACTCTGAGGCATGACATATGCTTGGAGTTTGGGAGTTTGGGAAGGTGCAGTCTCATGAGGTGAGGCCCAGAGCTGCGTTGTTGCAGGGACGCCTGCCTGGTGGGCCCCTGCCTGCTGGGTCTCCATACTCTCCTCCAGCCGCTCCTGGTCACAACGGACCCCGTCCGCGGTCACACCCGGGACCGAGGTAGAGCAGTGACGCAGATCTCCTCGGGCTGCGACCGCTGGGGTCCAAGCACCTCCTGTGCGGGTCCCCCAGCCCCGCCCGGGACTGGTTTCCAGGTCCCGCGTGCTCCTGTCTCCACCCCAGTGCAGGGCAGGGCGGCTCCTTCCTTGGGACAGGAGCCCTGAAAGCAGCTTAGGAATGTTGGGGTTTCCGGGTTCTACCTGAGGGGATAATCCGTGTGGAGAACGGGACACGTGAACAGCTCGAGTACCTTACCAACCACAGGGATGAAGGGCATTTCCTGGAATTATGTTGGAGTTATTTTCCTGTAATTATGTGAATTTTTTTACTATGAAATAAACAATTACAAGATTGATTTTGATGCCATTTATAGTTTTCAGGACACAGAGGTTTTTTTTTTTTTTTAATGTTTTTATTGAATTTTTAGAGAGAGAGGAAGGGAGAGAAACATCGAGGTGAGAGAAACATCAATGGGCTGCCTCTTGCACTCCCCCCACTGGGGATGGAGCTAGCAGCCAGGGCATGTGCCCTGACCAGGAATTGAGCCAGGACCTCTCAGACCATGGGACGGTGCTCAACCACTGAGCCACACCTGCCGGGTCTGCAACAGAGTTTTTTTTAATATCCGTTTGTCTGAACTCTCCTCCTCAGTTCTCCACAGTTTAGACTCAGGATCTGCCTTGAGTGAGATGACATCACAGGCAGCGATTTAGGAAAGGCCGTCCCTCTGAGGGTTACTTCCTCCTGGATCCCAGTGACCCCTGACCTCTGGCAACCTGACCGCCCTGTGGCGTGCTCAGTGCTCACTGGGCCCTTGCTGTCCTCCGGGTCAGGGCGCCGCTCGAGTCAGGGGTTTCAGCGATGCCGGCCGACAGGAGGGGTCCACCTGGACCCCCGCCAATGTGACCCCCACCTTCCCCGCCTCTTGGAGATTCCCACCGCTGTGCTTGCTCCGTCTACTGCCTGTGAAGAAATTATTTCAGAGTAGCTCTAACTTGACTAGAAGAAATGAGTAAAACGACATCAGTGTCTCAAAGCTAAATAGTCGTCTGTTCCTCCCACCAGCTTCCCCGCTCCTGAGCCTCTTCGTGGACGGAGGGAGTCAGCAGCTCATCGTGGGGTGTGCCCAGGGCCAGGTGAGAGCGCGCCGCCGACCCGTCCCCTGTGTGGCTCGGGGCGTGTGCCCAGGGTGGTGTCTCACTGTCACTGCCAGCCGGGCAGGGAGAGGCCCGCTGCTGAGACCCCGTGGGACCTCACGTCCGTCCCCCGCCAGTGCCAGCCCGGAGCCTCACTGTGGGTTTCCTGTGTTCTGAAAATTTTGAAGACGTGACTTTTTCCAAAGCTTAGATTTTTTTTTTTATCCTCACCCAAGGACTTTTTTGCATTTATCCTCAGATAGAGTGGGAGGGAGAGAAGGGGGGAGAGAGAGAGAGAGAAACATCGATGTGAGAGAGACACATTGAGTGGCTGCCACCCACGGGACCCCAACTGGGGCGGGGGGCAAACCTTAACCGAGCTACGTGCCCTTAGTGGAAACCGAACCCAGGCCTCTCTGGTCCGCGGGCCGAGGCTCTAACTGCTGAGCCAAACTGGCCAGGGCCAAAGCTTAGATTTTTAGGTGGACAATTCAGGTTCACTTCACAATGTATGGATATTACTCTCTTTTTAAAAGTTGATATAATTTGGGAACGATATTCCACCAAGAATTCCCGCTCTTCCCTCCTGTGACCCTATTTACACAGAGAACCTTCCCTTCCCACACTGGTCACCAAATGGGAGGCGGGGGTCCCACACCAAGAACTCTGTGACCCCAGCTGGGCGTCCGACCCCAGAGGTGAGGGGCCCAGTCCCACAAGGCTGTCCCCCACTGCTGATCCAACCCCATGTCCTAGGCCCCCAGGTTACTCCCATGACCCCCTCAGGTTTCATTTGCCAGAGCGGCTCACAGGACTCAGGGAGGACTTCCAGTTACCAGGTTGTTAGGTAATAACAGCCAGGTGAAGGGGTGCATAGGGCGGGGTCCCGAGGGTTCGAGCCCAGAGCTTCTGTCCCTGAGGAGTTGGGGCGCATCAGCCTCCAGTAAGAGGCTGTGTTCTCCAGCCTGGACCCCACAATTTTGGGACTTTGGAGGCTTCATCGTGTAGGCACAATGGATGAAATCACTGGCCTCCTGCTTGGACTCAGCCTGCAGCCCCTGCTCCCCCTGGAAGGAAGTTTAACCGTCTGCTCACAGGGTGGCTCCGTGACAACCAGCCCCACCCACTTAGCCCAGGGCTTCCCAAAGCCATCTCAGCAACATAACGAAAGGCACCTTATCAGGACACGCCAAGGGTTTGCTCTGTGCTCGAAGGAGACAGTAACCAAACAGGTTTTCTCTGTACAGAGGGTGTCACAGAGAGGTTGTGAGCTAAGATACGTTTATTGTCTTGAGAGAGAGAGAAACATCCATGTGAGAAACATTGATCATTTTCCTCCCATACGTGTCCTGACTGGGGATTGAACTCGAAACCTAGGTATGTGCCCTGATGGGATTGAACCCACAACCTTTTGGTGTATGGGCTGACGCTCCAACCTCCTGAGCCCCGGCTGTCCAGGGCCACATGTTTCATTCTGACGATGTCGACCGCTGTGCCCTGTGCTCATCCCGATGACGGGCGTATCCCTGGTGGTGTGTGTCTGGGGGAGGAGAGCACCGGGCCCCCAGGCGCAGGTCTGTGGAGGGAGGCCCTGCGAATGGTGTCTGCGCCTGGAGCAGTCTCCCAGCCCACCTGCCAGCAGAGGACGGCCCTGTCTGCCCCCACCTCTCCTTCCTCGACTGGCTCCCTGCCTTTCATCCACGCTGTCCTACGAGCGTGACGGTCTGCCGTCTTGCCTGTGCAGCTGTGGGTCTTCAGTCTGGTGGAGGGCCATCACTATCGTCGTGTGACATGTGTGGACCTGAGGAAGGAGACGGAGAGCTTCTCCACCAGGAGGGGCGAGTCCAGGCTGGGCGGCCGGCCAGGTAATGTCACTGACCCCTCCCACCAGGCTCCTGCCCACGGCCCTCTCTGAGCGGCTGTCTAGGGCCCTGCGTGAGCTGTGGAGGAGGGGCGGCAGGGTCAGGGTCCTGACCTTGGACATCTCCAGGCACCAGGCAGTTCTTGTGAGAGGACGGGGTGGGGTGGGCGAAGCTCCTTTTGTGTGCAAGGGAGTGGGTGTCGTGAAGACCCCTTCTGTGAGTGGTTGTCACGGCAATGAGGTAGGCGCAGGGCAAACTCCTTCCAGCCTTCCGTGGACTTTCCATGCTGAGCGGACTGGTGCACATGCTCACATCTGGCTCCACCTTTCCCGGCTGTGTCCACATCCCCCAGGGGCTCACCTGGTCTGCCCTGCACATCCCCGAGTCCACCTTGACCGGCTCTGCCCACATCCCCCAGGGGCTCACCTTGTCTGTCCTGCACATCCCCGAGTCCACTTTGACCAGCTCTGCCCACATCCCCCAGGGGCTCACCTGGTCTGCCTTGCACATCCCCATGTCCACCTTGACCGGCTCTGCCCACATCTTGCTGCTTACCACCTGTCCTCTCCTCTGCCTCATGCTCCAGTGGCCCCCAGCTCCCTCTGTCACCATGCCACTCTGTCACCATGCCACTGTCACCATGCCACTCTGTCACCATGCCACTCTGTCACCATGCCACTGTCACCATGTCACTGTCACCATGCCACTCTGTCACCATGCCACTCTGTCACCGTGCCACTGTCACCATGCCACTGTCACCATGCCACTCTGTCACCATATCAGTCACCATGTCACTGTCACCATGCCACTCTGTCACCATGTCACTGTCATCATGTCACGGTCACCATGCCACTCTGTCACCATGCCACTCTGTCACCATGCCACTCTGTCACCATGCCACTCTGTCACCATGCCACTGTCACCATATCATTGTCACCATGTCACTGTCACCATGTCTGTCACCACACACCCTGACGTCTTTCCACCATCCCTAATGGGGCTGACCCTACGTGGAAACTGTTGATTTTACTTTTAGCCCAGTGGATGCTTCTCGACAGGTGAGTGTCATCCGGCAGCGTCCATGTTTCAGCACGTGGTCTGTGGTCTGCGGTCTGCGGCCCCTCACGCTCATCATCGTGGTTCTTCTTTCGGTTTGTGGTTCTCCTCACTAGGTCAGGAAGCTCCGACATCCAGTACATCGATTCCCCAATGCCTTAAGTCTTGACTTTTATTATTTCTTGTGTCCATACCCACTTGTTATGGAGTAGTCCTCAGACCCACTCAGGAGTCAGAGTTAAACCCACAGCGACTGTCTCCTCCTCACTCCTCCACGGCCTGCACTCGAAACCGGCCACCCTGCAGGCCTCCTGATGGTCCGCGTCTGGTCTCTCACCTTGTTCTTTAGTGAAGGAGCTGCAGGTCCCTCGGCTCCTGATCTGAGTGATCCTAGCAGCAGGCGTTTCCCACAGCGTCCCCACATGGGGTTATCAATGACTCTGTTCCCAGGAGAGAGGGAGCCACTTCCTGCACACGAGCTGGGCAGAGGGGACGAGGTGGATGCGGCCCTTCCCGTCCTGGGCCTGGCAGGCTGCGACCTGTCACTGATCCTCAGCCCTGGACGTGGGGGGTGAGTATGAGGAGTCCGGCTGGGGCCACCGGAGGGAGCCTCTTAAATCAGGTTCTTAGAATGATGAAAATAAAACCGAGTTGTTTTAGTCTGAGTGATAAAAACTGCAAGTGTTCTTAGAATTGTGTATTTTAAGTCCTTTTTATTTTTCTTTATTGATTTTAGAGAGAGAGGAAGGGAGAGGGAGAGGGAGACAGAAACATTGATGAGAGAACATCGACTGGCTGCGTCCTGCATGCCCCCTACTGGGGGTTTGACCCACAGCCCGGGCATGTGTTCTGACTGGGAACCGAACCCGTGACCTCTTGGTGCATGGGTCGACCACTGAGCCACACCGGCTGGGCAGTGTATTTTAAGTCTTATATTTGGTAAACTTGGTCAATTATTTTAAATTTACTTAATAAAAGAAATGGGATTATTTTTATTTTGCTCATAAAATCTAGGCTGATCTTGACTTGTGTGGTGGGGTGAAGGAGAGATGTGATCATAACTCATTCCAAACTTTGTCTGTCTGTGCTGTAGGTTATACTTTTAACATTGACCTCACTGAGTCTATCTCTGTGTTTGATAGAAATATCATAAATATTTGGTAATGTAAGGAAGCCGCTGTTTAATTGTGATTAAAAGGACAGGTGATGAGTGTATGCTCTCACAGAGTGTGGGAGGTTCTGGGGATGACTAAGGACTCTGGTCCCCCAACGAGAGGCTGGTGTTGGGGGGAAGCTGAGGAGTTGAGTGGCCTGGCTGCAGCCCTGCCAGGTGGCCTGGATGGTGGGGCCCTGTCTCTGCACCCATGTCCCTGCCTGGCTGGCACCCTGTGTGGAGGCCAGGACGGAGAAGTTGCTTGGCCGGCTGTTGAGCTGACTGAGGTCTGAGACCGTGGATGCTCATGTCTCTCAGAGCAGTGGCCCTGACCAGGAGGGTGCAGGTGTCACAGGGTCCGCCTTCTGTCTAGGACAACTCGCTGGGTCACCCAGTTGTCTGGTGTTGGAGGTGAGGATGCCAAGATGAGCTGGGCTGTCGGAGGTGCTCACTGACGAGGCTGGTGCATGGGTTAGTGTCCTCAGGATGCCCGTGGGAGACAGGTGGGCCTGAGAGTACAGCCAGCGTAAGCAGCAGGGCCAATTGATCAGATAGAAACTTGTCTGTCTGTAAATTGAAAAGGAAACAGTGAGACTGCCTGCCAGTGGCCACGATGGCACCGAGCCCTCACGGGGATGCCGTGTGCGCCTTCCTGCTGGGGACATGGCACCAACCTCTCGTGGCCGCAAGCAAAATTGAAATGTCGCAGATGAGAGTTCAGTTGGAACCAGGTTGTGGCCTTTTGAGTGACTTGTCTTCACCAGACGCTAGATCCCTGGGAGGCCCAGACCACTTACTGGCCTCGTGTGGGCAACTACGGATTGTGGGTGTCAGGGCAGCGCCTGTGACGGCTGGAGGCCCTGGGCGGTCTCTGCAGGCACACACCTTACGCTCCTCGCTCGCAGAGTCCGAGAGACGCTGAGTGACACCATGGGCCCAGGGCTCACCGTAAGGTCGGTGCCCTGTCTCTCCCTCTAAACAGCCTTGCTCCGGAGACTGCCGGCGGCCTGTGGGTTGGAAGCGCCGCGGGATCCCTCGTACTGAACTTGGCGAGCTTTGAGCTGGAGGCTGTGCTGCGCTACAAGGGTAAGCAGGAAGCCCGACAGCCTTCCACTGCCTTCCGTGTAACTCGAGTGGTTTTCTGACTGCTGTGGGGAGTTCGTTTTCGGGTAGAAAGGCTGCCATTCGAGGTGAGGACAGGATGGGTCAGTCACTAGTGATAGCCTGTTCCCTCAGGGACACGCGTCTGTGCTGCTGGGACCCCCCAGCCCCTCAGGCCTCCCTCCTGGGCTCTCTCCCGGGTCAGGGCTCCGTGGGACGTCCTGGCCCCTTCATGCTCCAGCCTGTCCCCAGGCTTCTCCCAGGAGCTCCGTGCCTGGATGACCTCTCACGTCAGACTTGACTGTGTGAGCAGAGCTGATACGCTCTCCTTTCCCGTCCTGCTGCTCACCACTGTCCACCCCGCTGCTTCTGCCAGAACTGCCCCTCCCTCGGTCAGCCAGTCGGTGCCTCCAGCAGCTCGAGGCCCCGTGCTCATCCTCAGGGGGACCCTCCTCGTCCCTCCCGCCCAGCTCCTCCAGTCGTGCACACGCCAGCCTCACGCCGAAACTCCATGCCCTTCTTCAAGCTCCCCAGGGAGAGGCCCTTTGCTCTGGGGATGGGGTCGGGTGTGAGCATGGCCAGGCCCACGGCCCCTCCTCAGGGGAAGTCACTCCTCTCTGTCACGATGTCCTGCCTGAGGACTGTCCTCGACTCTGCAGGTCTCTGGTGGCCCCAGTGTCTGAGCCCTGCTCCCCCTGCCTCAGCACTGACCCTGCTCGTCCTCCAGGGTTCGACGGACGTGTGCTCAGATGCGGGGTCTGTTCTCTGTGCCACGTGCCCACGCGTGTGGCGAGCTGCACGAGCTGCCCCGCGGGTGGACCCTGTACTGTCCCTGCAGTGGCAGGCATGCGGTGGATAACGTGTCACTCGTGCTCAGTCCCTTCCTTACCCCTTACACGCTGCTCGTTTATTTCTCTGCTGAACATTCAGATTTTCGGAACCTCAGCATCCAAGTGGCTGGGTCATGTGCCATGACAAGCCGCGACGACAAGGTCAGTCCTCGGCACCTGGGGCGCGTCTGTCCACATGCGTGAATCGTGCTCACTGTCTTCTGTGTGACCGTGCCGGGCTTTCCGTGTGAGGTCCGTGTGACGCTGTGACGCAGCTGGGCAGCGTGACTGGTAGTGACGGACGCGGGCTCACTGGGGAAGAGGTGTGTTTGCGTCATTAACTCTGTCACGGCCCCTTGCAGGCCTTCTGCTTACTCGCATCCATGTTTGGGAATGAGATCGCTGGGTTGGAGGTCAACCTGGCCGCTCTGGTGAGATCTCAGCAGCGCCCCCACCTGGGAACACATCTCTCAGTGCTGCCCAGGTAGGTCTGCCCAGGTGGGTCTGCCCAGGTAGGGCTGCCCAGGTGGGTCTGCCCAGGTAGGGCTGCCTAGGTGGGGCTGCCCAGGTGGGTCTGCCCAGGTAGGTCTGCCCAGGTGGGGCTGCCCAGGTGGGTCTGCCCAGGTGGGTCTGCCCAGGTAGGGCTGCCCAGGTGGGTCTGCCCAGGGGTGCTGTGTGTGCCCCGTATCAGTCGGCAGAATTTAGAGTGACGTTAGTGAGCTCCCAGCTGTACTGACCTCGTTTGAAGGACATCGCTGCTCGTGTGGTCGTGTCCGTCCTGTGTGTGTTCCCGTGAAGCAGGGTTGTGTTCCAGGGTAGATGCAGATCACACACCAGCACCTTGACTAAAGGCACGTGTTCATCTCCTGGAGGGATGAGCGAGCCCCATGTCACCCTCCCCTCTCCGCAG
The DNA here is from genome assembly GCA_030848825.1 of Tadarida brasiliensis. NCBI lineage: Eukaryota > Metazoa > Chordata > Mammalia > Chiroptera > Molossidae > Tadarida > Tadarida brasiliensis. The sequence goes on along the minus strand of CM061262.1, from coordinate 110,883,111 downwards.
TGCCTGTCCCTGTCTGCGTGACCCGTCGCCGTCACTGTCCCTGAGCGTGTTTTGTTGAAACATTGAAACAGCTCCGACATACACGTTTGCTCCCACAGAACAGTTTTCTGTTTTTGTTTTAGCTCCCGTGTGTTACCGACCTCTCCTCTGTATTTTGGAAACGCTGAGGAAAAGTGTTCCAAGCCGGCTAGTCACAAACAGGCCGGTCAGTACCACGTGCCCTGAGACAGAGATTTCGTGTGTCGGAAGGCATTGCTGAGACTCGTGACCACTGGCGGTTAGGTCCCACGGGGGCCAGGTTTCTGTCCGTCCGCTGTGCTGTGAAGACCCCAGGGGCTGACGCAGGGCAGGGGGCCTCCTTGCCATCGACTGCGCTGGCATGACCGGCTCAGGTCACGTGATGTGACATCTCGCTGCTGTCCTGTCCCGTGACGGAAGCGTGGGCGGGAGGTCCGCGTTGGTTGGGGTAGCTGCTGTGCCTGGGTAGACAAGCTGTGGTCACTGATGGGTGAGGGGAATCGCCACACGCTGGCTGGTGTGAGCACCCCGTGGACAGAGGGTCACACGGGCCGGGTGTGGAGCATGGCCGTTCTGTGGCCACGTGGGCCCCTGTGGCAGATGCCACGGGGAAGAGTGGATCGAATGCACAGTAGTAGATGGACTGCAACTTTGTATCCTTTAAGGAACAAGGAAAATGTTTTCTGCTGTTTTTGTGTCTTTCTCACGGCCTTGCCGGTGCTGGCTGGTTGGCACTGGGTGAACCCCCAAGTCCACACGTTCTCAGGGCGGTGGTGGGTACTGCTGTGTTCTGAGGGCTCTGTTCTTGTCGGCCCAGTGAACCAGCACACTGACGTCTGCTGTCTCCCCCACGCAGCCACTCGGAGCGCCCTGCGGGACCAGCCCCTGGTTTTCCACAGCCGCATCAGGTCCTCTGGGTACACGTCTGCCCCGCAGTGAGTAGACGGCCCACCCCCCGTGGGGACGTGGTGGTCGTGGGGCAGGTTCACACACGGCTGGGCAGGTCCTGAGGGCGGCCCGCGGGACAGGACAGGAGGGAGCAGCAGTTTGCATGCGGTCGGAGCCCAGAGCATCCCCGGCACAGAGGTGCGGGCCACCGAGTGCTGCTGTGCGCGGGGCTCTGTCAGCCCTGTGGTGCTGGCCTGGGCATGGTGATGACGACGACCTGTGAGGTGAGGCCCGATGGCGTTGTTCCCCCATGTCGCAGCCTGGCTCTCACAGCCGCGCGTTCATGCCCGCACTCAGAGCTGGGGCGCAGCGCGGACTGTCTGGGGAGGGTCGGCGGTCTGAACACGGACTCTCAGGTCCCACAGGCTGGCAGGTCTGGTCCTTCAGGAGCCCACCTTTCTCAGCAGCAGATACGCTGTCACCCTCCTCCCACCTCAACTCTCGACACTTTGTTCTCACACAGTGGCCGGAAAGGCCTGGACCTGGAAGCCCCGTGGGCCCCACCTCAGAGTGCAGGGGGCTTTCGGGGGGCTCTGCAGGTTTCCCCTGGTCGGCCCTTCCCGCTGACCTCACCTCTTCCATGCTCCGCTGATGGTCCCCTGTAGCCACCCCTGGCCTCCCGTCACCCCGCCTGCCCTCCCAGGGGCACCGCCCGGAGGCCCACAGGCCTCTGCTGCCCTCTGCCTCCCAGCAGCCCTCTGGGCTTCTCCTCCTGGCTCGTGCTGCATCTGTGAGTACACACAGTGTGCTCAGGGTGTTCACGCCAAGCACCGCTCATTGTCCAGCGCTGACTGTGAGTCTCAACGTGAAATCACTCAGCTGTCACTGACGTGGGTGCTGACAGCATGTCTGCCTTTCACTGTCCTCTCGAGAGGCTCCGAGCTCGTGAGCGTCAAAGCTCTGAGGGACGTGGGCTTTCTCCCGCAGTGCCGCCATGTTCTCACCGAAGACCGGGGCCAAGGGTGACTGCAGAAGGTGTTCCAAGTGCAAGGAGTCTCACACCTGGTAGGTGGCCAAAGTGAGCTGGGACTGACGTGGAGAAACCCTCCCAACAGTTAACCGACTTTCTCAGCCAGGTGTAGGACCTTCCCTCTGTCTGTCTGTCTGTACCACTGTGCACAGACGTGGACACGGTTTGTGTGTGTCCTTCAGTCAAGTGTGAGTGTTGTGTTCACGTGTTTCAGACGTGCTGCTGCTCCCCCAACAGCGTTGGGACATTTACTTTTCGTTACGTTCCCTCTGAGGAGGTATTGTAGCTGCTGGTCTCCCTGGGTGACTCCTTTGGGGTACTGAACGGAGGAGCTTGTGCCGGGCTAGGCTCTGCACTGCTTTCGAGTGGCCAGTGCGTGCCCACCGAGGTGGGCGTGCCTCTCTGTCCGCAGCCCCCACGCTGCCCGGTTCTGGCTCCTCACCCCTCCAGGGCTGCCCACAGCGTGCGGACACAGGCCATGGGCTGCAGGCTGCAGTGCTGTTCACCCTAACACCATCCCTTCTGTACGCTCGTGCTGATGCCGGCTCTCCCTGTGCTCCGGGAGAGGTCTTCCCGCCCCATCCGTCCCCTTCAGCTGGCCGCCGCGGTCAGTCTGCACCCAGCAAATGCCTCCCACCTGGTGACACACCGCTCAGGCTGTGGGTACAGCTCCGCAGTCACACCCAACTCTGCTTTTCTGGGAGCTTTTTGTACGAGGGGCCCGGCTCCCCAGACCAGCAGCCACCTCTGCTCTGGTGGTGGCTCTCGGGGGCGTTCTGCGGAGAGGGGGCCTGTGGCAGTGATCCGGACCCGGCAGCTGTCCTAAGCCCAGCCATCCGCACACCAGAGAGCTGAGACCGAGAGGGTGGCGCTGGCGAGTTGTGCGGCAGGCCTGTGGACAGGCGTGTGGACAGGGCCGGGAGGTGTGCAGATACCCTGTGGATGAGTGTGTGCGCGTGTGTAGATGAGTGTGTGTACACGTGTGCAGATGAGTGTGTGGACATGTGTGGATGAGTGTGTGGACATTGTGTGGGCATGTGTGTGGACATGCGTGTGGATGAGTGTGTGGACACGTGTGTGGACATGCATGTGGATGAGTGTGTGGACATGCGTGTGGGGGCACACGTGTGGACATGCGTGTGGGGACACACGCGTGGACATGTGTGTGGATGAGTGTGTGGACGTGTGTGGACATGCGTGTAGATATGTGTGGACATGCGCATGGACACGCGTGTGGACATGTGTGTGGACATGCGTGTGGGCATGCTTGTGGACAAGTGTGTACAGTTCCAGGTCAGAGCTGCTTTCCCTCCTTGGCCTCCTGCTGGTTCCGGCTGTTGCTGTGTGTCTCAGATCCGCAACCACACGTGTGACGGGGGCTTCAGGTTGAGTGTCCATGTGGGGTGGGACCCGAGGAGGGAGGACGTGCAGGAACCCCCACAGCCGGGCTGGTCCCCATTCCTGCCGTGGGTGAAGGGGGAGCGTCTGTGTGGGACACGGTCGCTGGGCCATGCTGCTGGCTCCTGGGTCCCGTCCCCCTTCCGTCCTGCCCTCGCTCTGGATTTTGGTTCAGCCCTTTCCTCCCAACTGCCCCGGTCTCTTCAAAGCTGGGAGTGGGCTGATTTGTTCATCGTGAAGGTGATCGGTGTGGTGACCTCCCCCGGAGTCCAAACGGGAAGGAAACCCTTTTCCTGACAAACCCGCCCAGGGCATCACAGTATTCACGTCAGTGTATGCGAAATGTGGCACGTTCTTGATGCTCTGTACTTAAAACACCTGCACTTTTGGCATAAGGAACGCGAGTCTGCCTGAGTGATCTCGTGGTCTTGTACGTCAGAGCTTGTCCACATGTGCATCCAGGGGTGCGGGGACACAGCTGGACAGGCACACGGGGAGATGCGCTGTGTATTTTCACTTCCAGTCCCGCCTTGGACTCTCTCCTGATGCCTGTTTTCTCCCGAACCCTTCCAGCAAGGAGTACCCTGTGGAGAGCTCTTTGCCGACCAAACTCCGCAGGCAGCTCACTGTGGCCCAGGGCCCGGCGGCCGTGCGCTGCGTCCAGTTCTCAGGTACGGCGTCCGGGAAGGCGCCTCTGTCCTGTCTGCTGTGAGCAGATTTAGGGAGTCGTCACTCGGAGCCGTGGGGCGGTGCTCGAGGCCAGGCTGAGATCGGAGCTCGCTTCTCCTGCGGTGGGGGAGCAAGTGCGGAGCCCTGCCGCTCGCTGGCTCGGGTCAAATACTCCCCGGCCTGCGTCCCGCGTCCCCCTTCTCCTCACGGGAGCAGCCTGGCAGGAAGGCTGCTGGGAGGGTCTCTGTGCCGGGGAGGAAAAGCCCACAGAACGGACACTCCCCCGTTCACCACTCCCCCGTCTCCTGGTCTCCTGCTCGGCTAGAGGAGAGCGCAGGTGGGCGACTTGGACGTCCCGCTGGCGCTGCCCCCGCGGGCCAGGCTTCTCCACCTGCAGCCGCCCTGTCGTCGGGGCCTGAACCACCTTCTCCAGCTTCCCTCCTGGCTGCTGGCGTTTCCCTAAATGACTGGGAGGCGTGAGGAGGCAGCTCTCACCCAGCAGCCCCCCGGTCTTGGCTCTGGGTGGACACTGGTTCCGAGGTCCCTGCCCTCGGTCCGGGTGGACGTGGGGCCCGGGCCACCCACCCACCTCCCGTGCGCCTGGCCGCTGCCTGCAGTATTACAGGTGGATTCCTGCAGGGGTTGTTACAGCCGAGCTCAGTTCCCCTTGTTTTTCATGTAATTCAGCCAAAGAAGTTTTAAAGTAATTTTGGGAAATTAGATCTGCGTTATTATCTGTAAATGCCGTGTGATGGGGTGTTTACAGGCTTGTTACTGAGCATGTGATTGTCCGGGAGGGTCCTCGATGAGTGTTCCGGAGACGACCTGTCACTTACTCCACCCCGTCTCAGGGAGATGCTCACAGAGCTCAGCCAGACACGCCGCTCACACGTCCGCTGGTGGGGGGTGGAGGCGCAGGGCTCAGAGTGGGCGCTGGGCTCGGGGTGCTCTGGGCTCAGCCTGCGCGGGCACCCCTGCTGCACACCTCGGCTCCTTCTGGGGCTTAGCGGGCGAGGAGAGCTTCCGGGGAAAGAAGTCACCAAGTTAACTGAAACCCGCTCTCTCTTCTCGAGCAGGAGACGGGCGGCGGCTGGCCTGTGGCTTAGCCAACCACCTGTCACTGGTTCTTGATGCCGACCTCACTGGGACACCTGCTGTGTTCTCAGGTAAACTATGTCTGCGTCTCGGTTAACGTGAGTTTACGTGGGTTTCGTGTGGTCCTAGTAATAACTGCTGAAGGCCACTCTCGTCTCCTGTAAGATGAGTGCAGACCGGGACCAGGCCTGAGGGGGGTGGAGCAGAGCCCAGAGCTCCCGGTGTGCCCCGCCGGGCGGGCAGGTGCTGAGTCTGGGGAGGGGAGGTGGGGCCTGCAGATGTACTGCAGTCGCCATAGGCCGTGGGAGGTGGCGGGTCCGTGCGTGGACACTTCTGGACAAGCAAAGAGCCCTTGAACCCGCGGATCTGCGCTGAGGCGGCCACGCCCACCTTGCTGCCCTCCTGACACGGCTGTGGCGTGGGCTCCAGGCCCCGCCCGCGCCGGCCTCCTGCCTTCGGGTCCCTGTGCTCCTTGCTCCAGAACCGACACGGCACACCTTCCGCAACAGCATCCGCAGCCCACAGCCCACGGAACCGTGGACTCCACGTTCTTCTGAACTGGAGATCTGGGCCTAGGTCAGCGGGGAGGCCACACCTGCAGGACAGGTGTCCCAGGGTTTCCCCAGGTGCCCCCTTGGGCTTCCCCAGCTGGCGGCTCCCTGTCTGGGCCAGGGGTGATGGGCCCTCCGGGGGTGGCCGTGCCCCGGTCCGAGCCTGTGCTGCCAGTGCCCTGGGCCGGGCTCCGGGACGCGGGGACTCCGCGGACTCTGCGTACACGTCTCTCTGGAGCTCGCGGCTGCCACGGCGACTGTGCCTGGTGGACGGTTCCCGGGTGCTTCCCGGTCGGAGCAGGGCTGCTGCAGGGAAGGAATGAACGCAGCGACATTTCACGTCCTTTTAAAACAAGGGCTCGCTCTCTGTTTTGGGGCAAAGGCTCTCCGCTGCCCAGTGTTTCAGCAAATCACAGACGTGTGTTCCAGCTTTGAGAGTCTGGCTGGCGTCTCGACACCCGGAAAGCAGGAGAACAGGTGCTTTAGTCTGTCACAGTGAAGGCCACAAGCACACTTGGGACGCTTTGGCAGTGGAGCAAGCTAGATGCTAAAGCAGACTCCTGCTGGAGGGCCCACCCCTGCGGCTCAGCCGCCCGTGAGCGCCCCGAGGAGACCCCGACGGCCGTCACGTCCACTGTGACAAAGGAGCTGACTCCTTGCTCAAATGTCTGCATTTCCACCCAGCACTGTGTCTCGAGAGGACGGGGTCCCCACCCGAGGATGAGGGATGTGACAGGCACGTTCTGGGGTCAGCCATTCCAGGGGTCAGATGTAGTTAGCATTTCGTTGGAGACTGGAATTGTGTAAACCTGATTCTTACGAAGGGAGGAAGTGAAGCTTGGGCATCTGTCTTCCTGATCCCAAGTCTGTCCTGTCTGTGCTCTGCCTGTGGTCCCACCTCCCGCGTTCGTCCCTGGGGTCCCCGGCCTTCCCGAGGGACCTGGCCCTGGGCGAGGGGAGGCCCCAGGGCAGGGTGCGGTGTCCGTTCACCCTGTTCCTGGTCGGTCACTTATGAGTAGCAGGAGGGACAGGAGGACGAGTGGGGACGAGTGTGCTCAGCGACCTGGGAACAGCTGCCACACGGGGCGACTTCCGGGGGCGGGCGTCCCTCCGACGTGGGGCCTCATCCACTCTTTGCCCCGTGTGGAGAGGGAGTCAGTGGCCTCACCAGTGTGCCAGGAAAGGGAGCCGCTCTGTAGGGAAGAGGGTACGTGGGAAGGTCCCATAGCTGGACGGTGAGGGCTTCCCTCCCCTGGGCCGCCTGGCAGCAGCACCGGCACCTCCAGCACCTGGGCCCCTCGTCTGGACCCCTTGTCGGGGCCCCTGGGCCCTGTTGCAGAGCCCCAGACACCCTGCTGGTGGAGGGTCAGCTGGGCACCAGCGATGACCGCACTCCCAGAGACGCCCACCAGAGGGCGGCAGAGCCATTCACATGTGGGCTGAGCTCTGGGTCCGCGCAGACCTGAGATCACACTCCCTGCTCGCCTGGTTTCTGACACGCGTGCTCTGGAGACACTGCGCTTCCTCATGTCGCCTGTGAGTGACCGCGTGTAATTCACACGCAGGCAGCGCGGGGACGGCGATGAGGCCCTGGCGGCGGCCGGCATGCTTATTCCCCACCGTTTCTGGGGCCAAGTGCTTGGGAACGGGGAGCGTGCGATGTCTCCGGGCCTGCTGCCTGCTGCCCGGCCGTGGGGCAGGACCTGCAGGTCGGCGTCCCCTCAGGCCGCGGGCAGTGCGGGCCACCCCGCCGCACCAGCTGGGCACAGCTGACCGCGGGCGCAGAGCGGGGCAGGTGCGGGGTCCTGCCCGCTGTCCCGGCCCCGTCAGGGCTCCTTCCCGCTGGAGTGGCGGTTTAGCCCCTGTGAGAGGAGGGACGCTCAATGGTGGCGGGGCCCCTGGTCTACGTCTAATTGTTCTGACGTCCAGCCGCCTGGAGGAAGGTGGCGTTCCGTCCGCAGACACGGCTGTGCCAAACCAGGGCTGGTGACGGCGGGGCAGGAAGGTCCAGGGTCGTCTGTGCAGAGGGACACGCCGCCCTTGGCATCTTGGAGCCTCTGGGCGTTTGATGAGAAGGAGAAGCCGGGGCTCGAGCTCCTTGACCGGGGTGGGGATTGAGCTGGTTTCCTCCCCTCCTCCCCGGCTCTCTGGTTTATACTCCGTGTGTCTGAGAAGCCGGGGGGCAGGTCACACGCACCATCTGGCAGCTCCCGCGGGTGACCTCGGGCGTGTGCTGCGATGTCAGAGGCCTGAGCCCACTCGGCCACCTCGGGAATCGGCCCCTTGCGGGTCCATCACAGCCGATCATCACGGCACATGAGGATATGTTCACTGAACCCTTTGACTTTCTCCTGCAGTGTCAACAGAATGCAGTTATTTGAAGTGCGTTCTCGGAACCCCACAGGTTTCTGTGCATTTTATGATTTCCTACATCTTATGAAGCTATTTGAAAATACACTCTCAGATGCACTCACCATCTTGAACTTCGTATTTTCAAATACATGAATTTTGGAAACACGTTCTTCAGAAACCACATGAAACCTTAAAATGAAGTGTCACCTCCGTGGACTTTGGGTCCACTGGCATCCCTGTGACCTCGACCCCTGGTCTCCCCCCGTCTTCTGCCCTTAGGTCACGACGGGGCCGTGAGCATGCTGGGCTGGAGCCACGATGGCCGGTGGCTGCTGTCCGCCTCCCAGGACGGGACCCTGAGGGTGTGGTCGGTGCACCGGAGGGAGCTCGCCTTGTGTCTGGTAACGGGTGATTCCTGCTGCTATCACATGACCAGCCCTCGATCCCGGGACTGTCAGGCAGTCACAGCTCTGCGGACACCTTTCTCCACGGCCAGGGGTTAGGGAACGGGGCCAACCAGGGGTTTGCTTCAGGGCACTGGGGTGTTCCAGAGTGTGGGTGTCTCTGCACACACGGTGGGCACCATGCGTCACACACACACAGTCAAACACGCCTGCATCTGAGACCGTCTCACCGTGGCAGCACGGTTCATCTGCCATCCCGGAGTGAGCTGACGTTCACTGTGATTTATGGTGGAGGTGATGATACGGGCCCAGGGCCAGACCTCCAGACACTGGCAGGAAAAGGTAATCACATGACATCTTTCAGAAGAAGTCAGAAGAAACAAGCAGAACGTGTAGCATTTGTAGTGAGTGGCTGTCGGGTGCTGAGATGAGAGGACTTCTGTGTGGAGCAGCGGTGTTTTATTCCCCGGCAACGCGTGACGCTGCCGCCGTGTGCACCGCAGGGCAGAGACCGGTTCCCCAGGCCCGTGCGCGGCGCCCAGTTTTATTACCTCGACTCCTTCGTGCTGCTGGCGTCGGGCCCCGAGCTGCAGCTGCTCCAGTGCCACCTGGACACCTGCAGAGACGAGGTCAGAAGGTCGGTGTCCTGTCCTGAGCCTCTCCGTTTGTGGTTGGAGGGAGCCGTGTTTCGTCAGGGAGGGCTGTGACAACGGTGCTGACGTTCGGAAGTGGCATCGACGTGTGGGCCTCCTGTGCCGAGGTGCCGGTGAGAGCTGAGGCGCAGTGTCTGCCCACGGGGAGCCTCCCCGCACCGAGGACAGCTGGGCCGGCAGGTGGCCGCACCTGTCCGCAGCTGTGTCCGCATCCTCGGACGGGCTCCCCCGGGAGTACTGGGCACGGTGTCGCCAGGCCTGAGTGTCACTCGCAGGGGCACGCCCACGGGCACCGGCCTCAGCTGGAAGCAGCCACTAACTTCTCCAGCCGTTAGGCTGGCCTGGGCCGAGATGGCTCAGCGGTCAGAGCGTCGTCCCGTGGACCAGAGAGTCCTGGGTTCGGTTCCTGCTAAGGGCACGCACCTCGGTTGCAGTTTGTCCCCGGCCCTGGTTGGGGTCGTGTGGGTGGCAGCCAGTCGATGTGTCTCTCTCACATCGATGGTTCTCTCTCTGTCTTCCCCCCTCTCTCCCTCCCGCTCTATCTGAAGATAAATGCAAAAAACAGAAACAAAAACAAAAGAAAAAACCTTTAGGCTCCAAGTGAAGGACTGTCACCGCCCACAGGCCGAAGGCCAAGGGCACCGTCACCAGGCTGCTGGTCCCCCTGGGGGGTGGGCCTGGTGGCCTCGGTCTGCATTTGTCCTTCCCCGGAGCACCTTACTGAAGGTGCCCAGCTGCCAGCCCTCCGTTCTCTGGGGCTCCTCTCACTGCCCACCCTCAGGGGGTACAGTCCCCCCCAGGACCAGGGTCCCCTCAGGACCAGGCCCCCCCAGGACCAGGGCCCCCCTCAGGACCAGTCCCCCCCAGGACCAGGGCCCCCCTCAGGACCAGGGTCCCCCCCAGGACCAGGGCCCCCCTCAGGACCAGGCCCCCCCAGGACCAGGCCCCCCAGGACCAGGGCCCCCCTCAGGACCAGGGTCCCCTCAGGACCAGGCCCCCCCAGGACCAGGGCCCCCCCCAGGACCAGGCCCCCCTCAGGACCAGGGTCCCCTCAGGACCAGGCCCCCCCAGGACCAGGCCCCCCCAGGACCAGGGCCCCCCTCAGGACCAGGGTCCCCTCAGGACCAGGCCCCCCCAGGACCAGGGCCCCCCCCAGGACCAGGCCCCCCCCAGGACCAGGGCCCCCCTCAGGACCAGGGTCCCCCCCAGGACCAGGGCCCCCCTCAGGACCAGGCCTCCCCTCAGGACCAGGCCCCCCCCAGGACCAGGGCCCCCCTCAGGACCAGGGTCCCCCCCAGGACCAGGGCCCCCCCCAGGACCAGGGCCCCCCTCAGGACCAGGGACCCCCTCAGGACCAGGCCTCCCCTCAGGACCAGGCCCCCCCAGGACCAGGCCCCCCCCAGGACCAGGGCCCCCCTCAGGACCAGGCCCCCCCAGGACCAGGCCCCCCCAGGACCAGAGGCTCTTGGCACCTCTTCCCTGATTGTAAATCAGGTGTTGGGTTGAAATGAGTTCACCTACAGCTGACCTGAAACATGACCCCTGGGCCTTAAACGGGTGCCTCCTCCCTGCCCAGCTCTCAGAGCTGCTCTGCCTTCACCGCTGCCCCTCACGGGCTGCCCACTGCCTGGGGTGTCAGCCGCATCCTCACTTCCTGTCCCCTCCTCACACTCCTCACTGCGCCCGCCCCTCTGCCCCCCCCCTTGACGCAGCCACGCCCTCCTGGTGGGGCGCAGGCCCTTGCTCGGGCGTCATCGTCCAGCTCAGACCGCGCGCCCACCGACCTGTAGGAAATGGTCAGAAATCGGTTCACGTGGAAATACAGACCACGTGTAGCTGGTTGGATGTCTCCTCAGCACAGTTACTTTAGAGCTAGGAGAAGCCTTTGCTTCCTCGCAGACAGCAGCGACTGAGTTTTGAGGGGTATGACGACCTGTGTTCATGAAGTTTCTGTGGGGTGGGGTGAGGTGGTGGGCTCACGTTGACTCGAGTGATGAAACGTGATCGTCAGGGGACATGGACGCTTTATTTCCAATGTTTTTACGGGTAGAGCACCTCGCCGTGGAGGGGCACAGAGCCTCTGACAGTCTCCCTTCTCCCCAGATACAAGCAGAACAGCAGCTGCACCCCCGTCCTCGGGCTCCCGACGGCCGGCGGCACGGAGATCACCAGCTTGTCCGCCGTAAACGACTTTTACTCCCGTATCCTTTCTCCCCGCCCCTCCCCACTGGCTGCTAGCCTGAGTGGCCCCACACCGCACCTGCTGGCCACTGGGGACCCACAGACACAGGGAGTCAATTCCAAAAACGTCACAGTTTCATCTCCGTGCTGAAAAGTGCCTCCAAGTAAAAGAAGTGGTGCAACTGAGCACCTGCCAGAGCGGGTGCCGGGCGCTCCTCCCGGTGGCGCGGGTGACGGTGCGCTGGCGGCCCACAGCCCGCGTGGCCCTGTGGGGGCCGCAGCTCAGGCCGGCCGCCCGCAGTGAGCAGAGGCGGGTCCAAAGCTTCGATGTTTTTGAGTTTTTATGGCTGACACCATCCCTTTTCATTCAAAAGCATCGGTTTAAATTTACTTAGAAGCAAAAACCATAATGTTCAGGAATTTATTTTATGACATTTTAATTTATTCAAAGGCCTACTTTGAATTCTTTGGAAGAGTTCTGTAGACGAACGTTCACGAGGCCTGGCACATGGTGTTAGAAGGTTCTCGTGTGTTTATCAGATGAGTGTTATTGTTATTCAGATGCTTTTGCTGAAAACGGGACAAGAAAGCCACCGCGTGGCCTCGTCACTGTGGCCCGAAGGTCGGTTTCCCGGGTCCTAGTGTCAGCACTGGTTACTGTCAACTCTTCCCGTGTGGCTTTGAGTGTAACGTTGCCAGCACGCAGACCTTGCACCGGGGCTAACACGGGCAGTGGGGTAGTTCTGTGGTCACCTGAACCCCAAGTTCACCAAGGTCACACTCCCAAGCGGTGCGTCCTCGGTGATGCCGCCTGGTCCTGCTGGCGCCGGCCCCCCGTGGCTCTGCCGTCTGCCATCTGCCGTCTGCCTCGGGCCTGGCATCTGAGCCCCGGGCCTGCGCTCAGACCCGTCTGCCGGACCACCTCCTGATCTGAGTGCTTCCTGGCACCTCGAGCCTCGCTCACCTCTTAGAACTCGGTCTTTCACCTCGAAGTCTGCCCTCCTCGGGGCCCCCCTTTGTCCTCAGCAGCTCCCCACTTCCCACTGGCTCTGGCCTGCTGTGGGGCCGACGTGGGGAGCGGGGCTGGCCCGGGACGTGTGTGGCGCTTGAGAGAGGCGTTCCCTAACGGACCTCCCAGACCTCGTGCTGACCGCCGGCCGGGACAGGACCCTGGAAGTGTTCGACCTCAACGTGGGCCGCAGCGCGGCGGTGATCGCGGGAGCCCATTCACGGCCCGTCCACCACATTTGTCAGAATAAAGTGAGTTTTTGGTACCACACGTGGTTTGTCAGATTTTATGTTTAAAGTGAGTAACTGATACAAATGCGTGATGCGGTTTTATGTTTGCCACAGAATTGAGGTTCGTTTTTGTTGATCATGAAGTTATTCTAAGCCTCCATGTTTGATGCTGGAAGATATTTTCACATCATATTGGGTGTTAATTTCTGTATGTTCATCTTTGGTTATTTTACGGGTCCGTTTGGACTTCACAGTCACACGTGCTCATTTGAGCTCGACGAGGGTGTGGGCGCCTCCGCACCGACGGGCCGAGGGGGCCGTGCGGACGCTGCAGGAGCTCGAAGCGGCTCCCCGACCAGCGGCCGGTGTCCAGGCTCCAGCTGTCGTTTGACAGGAATGCCGTCGACGTGCCCACGGGTCGACGTGCCCACGGGAGGGTTCTGGCTCCGATTAGGGGGCTGGGTTTTAGATGGATACATTGTCTTACAGTTTTGTTCAGAAGATACTTTGTTACTTGAAATAGCATTAGAGAGACTTGGAAACAAACTTTTGTGTTTGGACTACAACTACAATTTCAATTTTTGATACATTTGAATGGATTTCCAAATTAAGGGTTTAATTTATAACGCCTTCTGAAGTCACGTTATGATCCAGGGGAACCATCTGTCTAGAGAGGTCTTTCTGTGTTGGTTGAAAGATTCTGTTATCCACGCTTTCAGTACATTGTTCCAGGTTTCCTGTACGTTGCCGTCGGGTAACGAGTGGACGGGAAGGAGACGCAGACTCTGGACGCTGTCCTGGATGAGTGGGCGCTGGAGGGCTTGGGCCAGAAGGAGTCTTTCCCGGGGGTGCAGGGGGTGGGGCCTCTGACTCCAAACTGGAGCAGGCCCGACGCTCCGGGTCCTGGTCCGTGTGAGCTGTCAGTCTGGACGGCTCTGCACAGACGGCTGGGGTGGGGGGGGTGTCAGCCCAGGTCCGGGTGGGGCCCTGGGACGGAGGCTGGGACGAGACCTGGGGAGCTGCTGGGGGGCTGTGCTGGGGGGCCGAGCACCTGCAGCGCCCGTGTCATTCACTCACCGTGCGGGGCCTCCTTGGTCTCGGATGGGGCCTGTGAAGGTTCAGACAGGCATCTGTTCGACCCTCAGAGGCTGACTAGTTAGGACGTTTCGAATTATGGAATGGAAAGGTTTTTCTGGGTCATGCACAGAAAGTGTCAGCTTGGAGAGTTGTTGAAGCAAAGGCTGTCCTGCCTCCTTTGTTTGTACGGTGTCTCGCGTGAAAACAGAGCAGAGCTATTGTACACACTGCACCGTGGGTCCCGGTGAGCGAGGCACCCCTTTGAAGCGTGCTGTGACTTCTTTACGAGGCTGCTAACAGCAACCTTCAGAGCCCAGGTCCGTGCGGGCCGGGTCAGCTCTGTGGTGCTGGCTGGAGTTTCTCTCGCAACTCTGGGCGGCTGTGGCCACGCGGCCTCACTGGGGGCTGGTGGCGGGAGTGGGTGCTGCCCCGAGTCTGACCCAGGGCCCTGCTGCCGCTTTCACAGACATCTGCAGGGCTGGGGTTCGGATCGATGATCAGACCTTACAGATTTCTGGGCGTTTAAGTGAATTTGATATTTGAGTCACATATTTAAAACAATTGTTAGCTTGATGCCCATCTTATTTTTTTTTTAAATGTTTTTATTGATTTTTTTTAGAGAGAGAGGTAGGGAGAGAGATGGAAACATCAATGTGAGAGAGAAACATTGATTGGCTGCCTCCTGCACGTCCCCCACCGGGGATCGAGCCCACAACCTGGGCCTGTGCCCTGACCAGGAATCCAACCAGGACCTCTCAGTCCATGGGACGATGCTCAGTCCACTGAGTCACACTGGGCGGGCCCTATCTTATTTTTTAGGTAGTATGATTTCTTATAAATTCAAGTACAACTCAGCAACATATTGATGGGCAATCTTTTTTATTAAACTAAAAGGTCTGAGCCGGCGGGAGATCACATGCACGATGCAAGGCCAGTGTAGAGCCAAATGGCTTTATTGCATGCACCTGGGTGCAGGCGGACTGGACTGAACCGAGAAGGGTTCAGCCTCAAATTGGGGTCGGGGTGTGGGTTATATACCCTCCTTTTAGCTTCTGGCAGTTCTGCTGATGTACTTTCTCTGGCCCATTGTCCACCTTAAAGTAGGGCTGGTCTGGTATCTCACCAGGCACCTGCCGGGTTATCCATTGATCTCCTCAGGCACCTGCCGGGTGATCCATTGATCTCCTCAGGCACCTGCCGGGTGATCCATTGATCTCCTCAGGCATCTGCTGGGTTATCCATTGATCTCAGGCACCTGCCGGGTGATCCACTGATCTCCTCAGGCATCTGTTGGGTTATCCATTGCCTTGTGGACAATCCAGATAACCCTTATCCATACTCAACAAAAGGCTGAACCAAGGTCATGCAAGCAACACAATTTCCAGTTTCCGCCTTTTGCAAACTTTTACCTTTACCCTTTAAAACATTACTAACCCTTTCATAAACGTATCGGGTGACGTTGGTCGGTAACATAGGTTTCCAGTGTACAGTCTGGTGCGTCACGTACACGCCATGTGTGCTCACCACCCGAAGTCCAGTCTCCTTCCGTCACCATGCATTTGGCCCCTTTATCCCCTTCGTTATGGGTAGTATTTTGATGTAGAAGATTCAGGGTCAGTCAGACTTGCTTAGTGTGTTTCTTGAGACCCCGAGGCAGAGGCACCTGACCTGCAGATGCTGTGGAGTGTGACCCCAGAACAGTCACCTGGACCTGGAATCCGATGGGTCACAGAGAGATCGTCACACAGAGACAAGGGCACATGTGTTTGCAGGGGCCGTGGGCGTAGGTCTCAGGGCGGCGGGCGTGGGGCTCAGGATGGCGGGCGTGGGTCAAGGCAGTGGGCGTGGGTCTCAGGATGGCGGGCGTGGGTCTCAGGGAGGCGGGCGTGGGTCAGGGCGGCAGGCTTCTCGGAAGACAAGTCAGCACGTGGACTTGGTGGGCTGCGTTTCAGTGTTCGATGCGTGTTCTTGAAGTGCAGTGCGTACCACTCACCGTCACGGAGTTCCATGTTTGAGCAGTGTTTCCAGTGTTTCTGAGTCTCTCACTGATACAGTCCGGTGAGAAGTAACTACGTACCCAGGTGCGCCGTTCCGGGTTAACGTGCTTCCGTCATGAAGGTAATGGGGTCTCCCTTGGTTTCTGTGCTGTGAATGCGACAGTGAAACGCATTTCTGACCCTGCTTTGCACATGCTCCTTATCTCTGAGGTCTCAGCATTGTTGGAATGAGACTCCTTGTTCATTCAGGGCTGACTGCGGCAGGGGCTCTCCTCCAGGGGGTCGCCCAGGCTGTGTGCTGTCCACCGGCCTGTCCGTGGAAGGTGGTCTGTCCGCATTTCCATATAAATTCCTCTTCCCTTTTTCTTTTCTCGCGCTAGTCTTTCTTTCTTCTTGGGGCTTATCACAAAGCCCTAAAAACTGGGTCTAGGTTGGAACTCACTAGAGCCCAGGGAGGGCTGAGACGGTCCCGCACTGTCCCGTCCTGTCCGCCTCAGGAGCTTGCTCTGCCGTGAGCTTGGTCGCTGAGCGCCAAGGTCTGTCTGTCCATGAAACTGGACCGGGTCTCATTCCTTTTAGACTCGGCGCCTGACCGGTGCCCGGCGTCCAGGAGATGACCTCCACGCGTTCCCGGGACGCCTGCTGCACGGCTTGTGTGTTACGTCGGGGTTATGGAGCCGTCTCCGCCGGGTCCCCGTCTGGGGAAGGCTGAGCTGTGCTGATCTTAGCGGCTGTGTGGCCGCGCATGGGCCCAGGTGTGATGTTTCTCACCTGAAAGCGCAGTAACAGTTTGTGCTTCACGGGCCTGCTAGGAGGACGCGACGTGACCTGTGTGCAGTGTCGTCGGGCAGAGTCAGGGCCCGGCGTGTACGTTTGTTGTCACTGTTGCTGGGTTGATGCCTGCCTTCACTTCCTGTCTGTAACGCACAATCACTTCTGGGCTCGGGTGCATGTTTTTTAATCCTCACCCGAGGATATTTTTCTATTTATCTTCAGATCGGGTGGGAGGGAGGGAGGGAGAGAGAGAGAGAGGGAAACATCGACGTGAGAGGGACACATCAATAAGCCTTAAGGGCAAAGTGGACCACTGGTAATTACTCACACGGACGTTTCGGGAGTCCAGTTATGAAATTGTTAGAAGTAAGAAAAAAGGTTTCTGTAGTTTCTTACTTTGGATTCAGTGCTGTTCAACGTTGGCAGTGCGATGATTGGTCCAGTCTTCAGAAAGCCCCTTGGTTCTGCCCCTTGCTTACAGGGGTCCTCGTTCACCACCCAGCAGTCTCGGGCTTACGATCTTTTCGCAACCATAGCCATCGGCGACGGGATCCGACTGTGGGACCTGAGAACCCTGAGGTAAGGCGTCCTGTCGTGGGGGTGAGGCTGGAGGCCAGGTAAGGGTGGAGGCCAGGTAGAGGTGGAGGCCGGGTAGAGGTGGAGGCCGGGTAAGGGTGGAGGCCGGGTAAGGGTGGAGGCTGGGTAGAGGTGGAGGCCGGGTAAGGGTGGAGGCTGGGTAAGGGTGGAGGCCAGGTAGAGGTGGAGGCCGGGTAAGGGTGGAGGCTGGGTAAGGGTGGAGGCCAGGTAGAGGTAGAGGCCGGGTAAGGGTGGAGGCCGGGTAAGGGTGGAGGCTGGGTAGAGGTGGAGGCCGGGTAAGGGTGGAGGCTGGGTAAGGGTGGAGGCCAGGTAGAGGTGGAGGCCGGGTAAGGGTGGAGGCCGGGTAAGGGTGGAGGCTGGGTAGAGGTGGAGGCCGGGTAAGGGTGGAGGCTGGGTAAGGGTGGAGGCCAGGTAGAGGTGGAGGCCGGGTAAGGGTGGAGGCTGGGTGAGGGTGGAGGCCAGGTAGAGGTAGAGGCCGGGTAAGGGTGGAGGCCGGGTAAGGGTGGAGGCTGGGTAGAGGTGGAGGCCGGGTAAGGGTGGAGGCTGGGTAAGGGTGGAGGCCAGGTAGAGGTGGAGGCCGGGTAAGGGGGGAGGCCAGGTAATGGTGGAGGCCGGGTAAGGGGGGAGGCCAAGTAATGGTGGAGGCCGGGTAGAGGTGGAGGCCGGGAAAGGGTGGAGGCTGGGTAAGGGTGGAGGCCGGGTAGAGGTGGAGGCTGGGTAAGGGTAGAGGCCGGGTAGAGGTGGAGGCTGGGTAAGGGTGGAGGCCGGGTAGAGGTGGAGGCCGGGTAAGGGGGGAGGCCAAGTAATGGTGGAGGCCGGGTAGAGGTGGAGGCCGGGAAAGGGTGGAGGCTGGGTAAGGGTGGAGGCCGGGTAGAGGTGGAGGCTGGGTAAGGGTGGAGGCCGGGTAAGGGTGGAGGCCAGGTAAAGTGTTTGTACTGAAGCGCACGGAACACTTTGCTGTAGCTGTGAACTCAGTCTGAGGCTGCGGTGGGTCTGAGCACACGGGCCCCTGAGGAAGTCTGATTCATGCGTGAAAAGGGCACATCGTGTGCAATGTTGAAACCACAGCTGCTGGCCGTTCTCTGGTCCACGTGGACCTGGGCCCCTGAGTGTCGGCTCTGGCTGTCCCTGAAGGTGATGGCAGTTTTTCTCGATAAAACCAGCGTCAACGCCCTTACGTTTTAAAACAATAAACGAATCTCACATAGCGCCTTGTAGACAGTTGGCTGTGAAACTCACCAGCCTTGATAGAGGGCTGCACCTCCCAAAAGTCTGTGAATCACTGATTTAAATAATTTATCCTTTAAAAGCTTAGTGTGTGCACTTCAGAGGTCTCCAGGACACATTGCTCACTCCTCGTCTTCCTGTGTAAGAGGCCTGACCGATGTCGGCTTGGTCATCTGAGCACTGTGACTGGAACGTCCCGCAGTGACTCAGGACCTCCGGCGCCCCTGCGCGGTGTCCAGTGACCCTCACGCAGGACGGTGTTCTTGCAGCGTGTTCACGTCTGCGAAGGAAAGCCACGGGTCCGTCTCCTTATCCCAGTGGGTGTTAGAAATGAAATGAGAGCGTCCTCTGGTGTTTCTCTTTCCCTCGAGGTGTGAGCGCCGTTTTGAGGGGCACCCGAGCCGCTGCTACCCGTGCGGCCTCGCCTTCAGCCCCTGCGGCCGGTTCGTGGCGTGTGGAGCGGAGGACAGACACGTAGGTGCCGTGGGCCCACTGTGGGCGTCGTGGGGCGAGGTCTGGGCGGGTGGTGCTTGACGGCAGTGACGCGCGAGGCGGGAGGCGGCGTGTGTCGTGAAGCAGGAGTCTGGACGCACC
Source organism: Tadarida brasiliensis (assembly GCA_030848825.1). Lineage (NCBI taxonomy): Eukaryota > Metazoa > Chordata > Mammalia > Chiroptera > Molossidae > Tadarida > Tadarida brasiliensis. The sequence continues at coordinate 110,864,367 of CM061262.1, read as the reverse complement.
TTTGCTCGCGCATCCCTCCCGCCCTCGCTCGGTCGTCATGGCGCAGACGGCTCGTCTGGTGCTGCTGTGTCCTTGGGCTTTCCAGAGAGTGACGTTAACAAGTAATACACCCATCTTTTTGTTGTTGTTGTTAATCCTTACTGAGGATTTTTTTCCATCGATTTTTAGAGAGAGTGGAAGGGAGTGGGGGGAGAGAAACGTTCATGTGAGAGACACATCGATGGGCTGCCTCCCCCATGCACCTCGATGGGGCCGGGGATCGAGCCTACAGCCCCGGTACGTGCCCTTGACTGGGAATTGAACCCGTGACCCTTCGGTGAGTGGGCCACACCGGCCAGGGCTGCATCATGTTATTAATTGATATAATAAGAATTGTGTGAAAAAAATAAATTACTAAGTTTGATACAAGTTACTGAATATTTAGATATTTTGAAGTAACATGAAATGCTGAAACGATTGATTGCTAGACACGTCTTATGTTGGCCTGCGTGGCTTGGTGCAGGGAGGCTGTGGGTGGGTTGAGGCGTGAGTGTCCCGTGCTCTGAACATGAGTGTTTGACAACCGGAACCACGTCTCTACCGCTTACGAAATACGTTCATAAAAGTCAGTCTGGGAATTACTGGCTGCTGACTTTTTGGTTATCATCGGAAATTGAGGTTTCTGAAAGTTAAAAATTCAAATTAAGTTGGAAAGACAGGATACGGTTTTGATAATAGAAGATATAAAGTATGGAGATGCGTTTTTAAGGGAACAGGAAGGGAGTTGTTACGGGTTACGGTACGGGCTGCGTGTGACATGTGTCTGTGTTGGGCGTGGTGCGTTTTCTGCCTCCGGACGCAATGTTTTGTTGGCCTGAAGAGATGAAAACAGTTACATAAATTAAGCAGGATCCTGTGGTCTGGACAAAGTATTTAATATTAAAACCGGTTTAAGTTTTACTCATGTCTTTTAAAGTTATGACGTGACGTGTGTTTGTTTTACCTGAGTTTTCAAAAAGGGTTTGTGTTATGGCCCTTTGGTTAAGTTGACAACCTTTTCAAAGTTCGAATTTTAAGAGGCTGCTTTTGACCGAGAGATGTCTCTGGATTGTCCAGAGGCCCCGGAACGTGTCCGGGATGTGTTCTCTCTCCTTATAAAAGAAAGTCCTGAAACTAATCAGGCCTGTTTAATATGCTTGACATGACACGGGAAGTTTTGCCAAGTAATAACACTAATGACAACGATGTTCTATTTGTGTACATATATTTTTTATTGGAATGGATGGTCCAGAATTTTCAGTCTGTCTGTCCTAGGGAGGAACTTGCGAAGATTCAGAACCGAGCCCAAACAGGGAGCCGCCAGGCCAGCAGGTGTGCTGTGGGTGGCACCGGGCGCCCAGAGCCACGGTTCTGTGGGGCGTAGGCAGTGGACTCGGTGTTTGTGGGCCACACACTGGGAGCTTATGAATTGTTTCCGATGCTCACTGCACACTTCTGATAAAGCATGTGCAGTGTTTTAAAATCTTGCATATTATTTGTTCTTTATATATTGAAATTGTGTATTGCATGTAAAAAATATGGGCTTTATATTGTTCTTTTATGTTATTTTACAGTAATTATTATTTACCAACAAAGAAAATAAAAGAATTGTGTGACCATCCTCACATAGACAGAAAACCCATTTCAACAAAATTACACTATTTATTTCTGATCAAAACACCCCTTAAAAGAGAAATCAACGATGCTTTTTTCACATGATGGGATGCTCATCTCGCCCGAATGCAGGCATCTGCTGAGAAAGCAGGAGAGGTTCTGCGGCTGTGAGTGCAGGGGGGTCGCCCAGTGATTCCACCACTGTTTGTGCGGGACGCAGTGCCCGGGGAAATTGGCGAGAGAACTCAGAGCAGTGATAACAGGAAAGAAACAGTAAAAACTACCTTTATTCATAGATAATAATACCCAAGAGAACTAATTACTACTATGAGCAATAAAATAATTCAGGGAGATATTATAGTAGGATTTAAATTAATATGTGGAATTCAATGGTCTTTATATTAAAAAAAAACCAAAAACGAACTGTTAACCTGTGAGGAGGTACAGTGAAGAGGGGAGTCCATTCGAAGAGCCTTAAACAGGATGAAATATTCAGGTATAAAGTTGACCAGAACGCTGAAGAAAAATCTGTGTGAAGAAAGCTTTCTACTCTCCCCAGAAATGTAGACTTGAACAAATGAAAAATCTTACTTTTTCCTTGGTAGGAAGACTGTCTCGCGAAGGAGTCAGTTCGTTGTAAGTATTTGTAAATTAACACTGCCCGTCAAAGTGTCCGCAGCGTCTGCTGTCGTGGACAATTCCACCGTCGGGTTATTTTGGAGAACAGACCACAAGAGATTATCGAGACACCGGGAAAACGTCACCATGTCGGGGAACTGCTTCCCAGCGATCTAACAGAAGCCGAGGAGCCGGTGCACAGACGTCAAGACGGGCGAGTGTCCCAGCCCTGCCGCCGGAAGTGCTCGAGCGCCGCGCCCCAGGGCCCCCGGGGGTGCTCGCAGGGGTGTCTGAGTGCCCCCCCTCACGGAAGCCGGCGTTCGGATCAACAGCTGGGTTCAGGCGTGTCAGAACGTGTGCAGATCCCCGACGGCCTTGCCAGCAAGAAGGGAGCGGATGGGAGGGTCAGGGAGCAGGCCCCGAGGCAGCACCAAGGAGTCGGCGAGGAGCAGAGTTGAGCATCGAAGGAATAGGGACCGTGCTTAATTCTAAGCCACTGTGTCTGAAATCTCATGGTTTTTAGATGGATTCCACAGGAGAGAACGGAGGACAGACCAGCAGAGCCTCCCTGGCCCCTCAGGAGGCCCCGAGGCGCCGGTTCTGGACTCGGACGCACTGCGCCGTTTAAGGGAAGGAACTGGGCGCTCCTCCTGCCTGTCCTGCTTGGACGGCTTCACGTTAACCAGATACCCGGCTTGAAGAGGAATTGTTCTTCTTAGAGAGGGACTCGGACGGTTGGGATGAATGGCAGAATGAGAAGACGACCCTCTTGCAGTCTCAAAGTGACCGGTTTTAGCAAATGTCATCAGTAGAGAGCTATCGGTTAAAGAGCGGTGGTCCCGCCCTGGCCCGTGTGGCTCAGCGGTTAGAGCCTCGGCCCGCGAACCAGAGAGTCCCGGGTTCGGCTCCCACCAAGGGCACGTACCTCACCTGTGGTTCAACCCCAGCCCGGGTTGGGGTCGTGTGGGTGGCGACCAGTTGATGGGTCTCTCTCACATCGATGTTTCTCTCTCCCCCCCCCCCCCCGCTCTATCTGAGGATAAATGCAAAAATGTCCTCAGGTGAGGATACAAAAATAAAAAGTGAAGAGCGGTGGTCCCAGACGCCTCAGAGACGGGCAGGTGGCCAGCCGGCCCAGGAGGAGGTGCTCAGCATCGCTGCTGCTCGGGGACACGAACTCGGACCACAGCGGGACGCAGCCTCACCTGCCAGGATGGCTGTTGTCGCCACACAGAAGATCATCAGTGCTGGCAGAGCTGGAGAAAGGGAGCCCTCGTGTCCTGTCGGCCGGATGCAACTTGATGCAGCCACTGTGGAAAGCCGTGTGGAGGGTCCTCGAGAGGCTGAAAATGGAGCTGCCTCGTGCCCCCGCAACTCCGCTCCTGGGTGTTTATGCGAAGGAACAGAACCAGGACCCCGAACAGAGAGCTGCACTGTGGTGTCATCGCAGCTTGTTTTACAGCCGAGACGTGGAGACGACCAGCTGTTCACTGACGAGTGTGGCGTACCCAGACAGCGGGATGACTGTCACCACACAGAAGGAAGAACTGATTCCCAGAGCTGCTCACACCCCCCAGCCCCGGGCTCACCCGCCGTTGGCAGTGGCTTTCCTTGGGTGCAGGCCTGGGGGGGAGGAGAGGAGCCCCTCGCCTGTGCCTCCCCGGGTCCAGACCTGCTCCGTCTCAGGCCACCTTCCCTCGGCCTGGAAGCAAGTTCCCTCGGCCTCCGCTGTCGACGTGTCCTGCCTGCCGTGGTGGTGGGACTTCTGTTCTGTCCAGTTCCCAGGCCTCTTCCCTCCTGCTTCACCTCGTCCAACCCTGTGCTCGCGTGGCCTCTGCGTGGCTCTGGGCGCCTGTCTTTGCCGACTCTTCCTCCTCATCCACATCTCGCCTCGGGAACTCAGCCGCTTTCCTGGATGGCGCTCTCCCCACGCCACATCAAACGTCGTCTCTGAGGCCGGCCTCTCCTGCCTCCTGAGTGCATCACAGCTGCTGGGCCTCACCTGCAGCCCAGCGGTCACCTGACACGGCCCTGTGCAGACCAGTACGCACGTCCCTGTGGTCACCTGACACGGCCCTGTGCAGACCAGTGCACGCGTCCCTGTGGTCACCTGACACGGCCCTGTGCAGACCAGTGCATGCGTCCCTGTGGTCACCTGACACAGCAGGGTGCAGACCAGTGCGCGCGTCCCTGTGGTCACCCCACACGGCCCTGTGCAGACCAGTGCGCGCGTCCCTGTGGTCACCTGACACGGCCCTGTGCAGACCAGTGCATGCGTCCCTGTGGTCACCTGACACGGCCCTGTGCAGACCAGTGCGCGCATCCCTGTGGTCACCTGACACGGCCCTGTGCAGACCAGTGCGCGCATCCCTGTGGTCACCTGACACGGCCCTGTGCAGACCAGTGCACGCGTCCCTGTGGTCACCTGACATGGCCCTGTGCAGACCAGTGCATGCGTCCCTGTGGTCACCTGACACAGCAGGGTGCAGACCAGTGCGCGCGTCCCTGTGGTCACCTGACACAGCCCTATGCAGACTAGTGTGCGCGTCCCTGTGGTCACCTGACACAGCCCTGTGCAGACCAGTGCACGCGTCCCTGTGGTCACCCCACACGGCCCTGTGCAGACCAGTGTGCGCGTCCCTGTGGTCACCCGACACGGCCCTGTGCAGACCAGTGTGTGCGTCCCTGTGGTCACCTCACACGGCCCTGTGCAGACCAGTGTGTGCGTCCCTGTGGTCACCTGACACGGCCCTGTGCAGACCAGTGCGCGCGTCCCTGTGGTCACCCCACACGGCCCTGTGCAGACCAGTGTGCGCGTCCCTGTGGTCACCTGACACGGCCCTGTGCAGACCAGTGCGCGCGTCCCTGTGGTCACCTCACACGGCCCTGTGCAGACCAGTGAGTGTGTCCCTGTGGTCACCTGCCCCTCAGAGCTGGCGGTGCTCTCTAGTGGTTCTGCTGGTCGCAGTCTCATGTGGAGACGTCACTCGTGGTTACACATGTTTCTCTGTAAGCTCGGTCGCTTGCCATCTAGAGGGATGTGGTGTGTGTGTGTGTGAGCGTGTGTGTGAGCATGGGTGTGTGTGTGTGAGAGCATGGGTGTGAGTGTGTGAGTATGGGTGTGAGTGTGTGTGTGTGTGATCATGGGTGTGTGAGTGTGTGGGTGTGAGTGTGTGTATGTGGGTGTGAGTGTGAGTGTGTGTGAGTGTGGGTGTGAGTGAGCATGGGTGTGAGTGTGAGCATGGCTGTGAGTGTGAGTGTGCGTGAGTGTGAGTGTAAGCATGGGTGTGAGTGTGTGTGTGTGAGTGTGAGCATGGGTGTGAGCGTGAGTGAGCGTGTGAGTGTGTGTGAGCGTGTGTGAGCGTGAGTGTGAGTGTGTGTGAGCATGTGTGTGTGAGTGTGAGTGTGTGCAATAATGTGCAGTGTGGTCCTGACACACAATTTATATGAAGGTCACACAGTGGTTTTATGTCCAACGTTTAGAATCCAGCTGCCGTGGGTAGTTCCGCCCGGGCCTTTGTGGGGACACGTGTCGTCCTTCCCCTCAGGCGGATGCAGAGTGACCGAGAGGCGCGTCTGAGGGTGTGTCTGTCTGGCTTCACAGGGACCCTCCAGACCGTTCCGGGCGGCTGTGCGTCAGGGCGGTGCCACTGCAGAGCTCGGCACCCAGCTGGGCTGTGCACCGCGGGGCGGAGGCCACACGGGCTAGGAACATGCCGGACGGCCCTGGGCTCCATGGCCGTGAGCAGTTCCGGCTGAGGTGAGGCAGCTGTGGGTTCGAGCCCTGGATCCGACGCCCACAGTGGTGTGATCGAGAAGACTGCCAGCCCCAAGCCCCAGGCTCCTGGTCTGTAGAGCTGGGACAATGACACTTTCCTCGTTTGGCCGTTCAGAGCGTTACGTGAGGCAGTTAGTATAAAAGAGCTCGGTGAGAGCTCACTGTTTACTGACTCTGTGTTATATCAGACAATAGGTGCACCAGAGGTGTGGTGGTGCAGTGTCTCCCGTGTGCTCAGCCCACACAGCAGACAAGAGAGCTTGGGTCCCGAGAACGCTGCTCATGAAGTCAGAACGAGAGAAAGTGTCCCTGTGGCAAGTGCAAACCTGTGAGGTCAGTGGGACTCGAAGGTGCCCGAGTCCTCCCTCATGGGCCTCGTCACAGACAGCCTCGCCCTACAGGACGGACAGGTGTAGTCAGAGAAGCCGGCTCGGGGTCCCAGTGTCGAGGCCGGGCTGTGCTTGTCACTCACTCTGCGTGTCGTACTTTCTCCGTGAAACACAGGGTGCTCGCAGATGTGGATGCAGGTGCAGGGCGTCCATCTCTGGCACGACTGTTAGAGACAGATGCCTGTCTTTTCATCTTATTAATAGCTGTGCAAAAAATTCTCAATGTTTCAATTGCTCAAATATCAAGCTGATTACTAGGCCGTTCTCTCAGGTTTATGGACGGGGCGATAAAATGTCATTTTTATTCACTCAGTTTGGGTCTTCCAGGTAAGATCTGTCAAGCCCAAGAAAGAAAATACCTATTAAGAAGGGCTCCTGGTGGCTAATCGAGATTAAAGAAAATAAAACAAAAAACAGCCCTGGGCGGGCTTGCTCAGTGGTTAGAACGTCAGCCCGCAGAGCAGTGATTTGGGTTCAATTCTGGTCAAGGGCACGGACCTCGGTTGGGGTTCCCCGGCCCTGGTCGGGTCGTGTGGGAGGCAACCAGTTCATGTGTCTCTCTCACGTCGATGTTTCTCTCTCCCTCCTTCCCACTTTATCTGACGATAAATGGAAAAGTTTCCTCCGATGAGGATTTAAAACAACAACAAACAAACAAACAAAAACAGCCTGGCCGCCGTTGGTACACGGGGGCCTCTCGTGCAGGCCGGGCTGAGGCCGCAGGCGGCCCTGACCTGCCCACCTGCCCTGAGCTCCTGCACCTGGGCCGCCCTGATGAGGGTTCCTGGAACCCTGGTTCAACCAATAGGACGGAGGCTTTCCCCATCCAATCAGAGCTGGGAAGTTAGAGCCTCTTTAGCATCTTCACCAGCCTATTGGAGCAGCTCCGATCAGGACAGTGCTCTTTGGACCAATCAAACTAGGCTTTGGAGTTCTCACGTGGATGGGCCAGTCCGGGAGGGGGGGGGTCTCCTGTCTGTATCAGCCTCCGGCTCGGGGCGCACTCGCCCTTCCCCAGACAGGAGACTGCCCTGGAGCCGACCCCTGGGCCTGAGTGCAGCTGTCCGGGCCAAGGGGCCGAGCCGCAGCGCCGGCTGCCTCCTCCACGCAGTTTTCACACGCAGGAGGTTTCCTTGCTCACCACACCCGGATCGGGGGTTCCTGTTGGTGCTGAGTTGGTGCAGATGGCCCTCCGCTGAGCGGTCGGGATACGGAATCTGTACTTGTTCCTTAAACTCAGTCACCAACTGTGAGCATCTGTTCAGAACTGTCCCCAGCATGGCGGAGTCTTACGCTAGGGTAATGAGTGTCATGTGAATTCCTCAAACTTCGTCTTTGCGTGCAGATAGTTGATTACTGACTTTTCAGTGTAGGGTGCCTGCGGATTTTGTCTTCCAGGCGTACGTGTATGACACGCGCTCGAGCACCTTCTCCTGCAGGCTGGCGGGGCACACGGACACCGTCACAGGCGTGGCCTTCCGCCCGTCGGCCCCTCAGGTACCGTTTCCTGTGTCAGTGGGCGAGCCTCCTTCCCACGGTCTTGGGTCATGTCTTTCGTGTCTGTCGACTCTATTCTGGTGAAGTTCCATCATATTTAATGTGTTACAATGTTTCATGATATTTAGCATCCAGTTTCTATTGGGTGCAGGGGAGAGACGTAGGAGCAGACCGTTTGGGGAGGAAGAAAGTCTCGAGGTTTTTCTTTTACAAGGAAGGCATTTGTCACTCGTGCTGATGTGCGTGTGCTCCGCCGAAACACAGGAGCCTGGAGACACCCGTGAGCAAGTGTGTCGCACTCGTTAAAATCGAGGGACGAAGCAGGGAACCAGGCACAGAACGAGGTGGGAGAGGACTGGAGTCTTATTGGAAGTGTGGATGGGGAAGAAGGACCACGGGTGTAAAGAAATTCGTGCATTGTGAGAGAGAACGGGAGGAGAAAGGGCAGCTGTGCTTGCCTGACGAGGGGCCTTGGAAACGGACAGTTTGAGACAGCGGTTTTCTGGTCCTCATCTCCGGAAACCAAGAGGCTGCCCAGCACACGGATGAACGTGCTCAGACGCCGCACAGGCTGCCACACGCCGTGTGTGTAAGTCGCCACTCGTCTCAGGAGTGCTGGCAGACGGGCCCAGGGAGGACTGCAGAGGTTCCGCGTCTGTCCGCTCTCGGTTAGGGTTAGCAGGGCGATCTCTGTGCAGAGCAAGTTCCTCAGAGGGACTCGGATGGCGTGGGAAGTCTGTTCACTGCCGTGTTCGGTTGATTTTGAGAGGATGCGGTCCTTCCACGAACGTTCTGAAGCCGGAGCAAACAGATCAGCATCTGCCCGGTCTCAGCCTGTCTGCTGCACGGGGTCAGTGCTGCGCCTGACGTCGTGTCCGGAGCACAAAACGCCCAGCTCAGGCTCTGCATTGACCAAACCTGCCCAATGGTGCATCAGAGCAAACATCTGACATTTCACTTGTGGGACAAGATCCCCTGAGCTCCATCCAGGCATGTGCACACAGAAAATGCACGTTCGGGGCAGAGAGGGCTTTGTGAGCTCTGGGAGGGACAGGCGACCCGAGCCCCAGGCCTGGGGCGTCCCTCACACCAGACATTGATTTACCTTTGGAGGGCTGGATGCAACCCAAGTCCATCCAGGACCAGGGAGAACCTGGCTGCCAGAGCTAGGAACAGGTATTGTGACCTGGGCCTCGAGGTTCGAGGCCCTCAGGGCACGTGCGTGGAGCTCTGCACCGTCCTCGCGGTGATGAGAAGGGCTCAGCTTGTGTGTCGGTGGGTGCAGTCCAGCCTCCCCAGAGTGGCGACCCTCACTTCCCTCGGATCGAAGGTTTCTTTAGGGTTAGAACTAAATGCAGCCCTGGCCGGTTTGGCTCAGCGGTTGGAGCGTTGGCCTGCGGTCCAGAGAGACCTGGGTTCGGTTCCCGCTAGGGGCATGTACTTCGGTTGCAGTTTGTCCCCGGCCCTGGTTGGTCGTGCGGGTGGCAGCCACTCGATGTGTCACTTTCACGTCGATGTTTCTCTCTCTCTCTCTTTTCCTCTCTCTCCCTCCCACTCTATCTGAACAAAAAATGAAAAAATGTCCTCGGGTGAGGATAAAAAAAAAAAAAGAACTAAATGCAGACATGAAGTATATCAAACCCACTGTGTTAATAGGGTTTCACGAATTTAGGAATAATCTGAGAATAATAGTTAAGGTGTTTGTAAAGTTTCAAGGATTTTGATATATTAAAGACTTGATTCTAATTTGAAACGTGAATTGACTTTAGACTTGGGGCATCTTAGTTGAGAAAAATAAGAACATTTCACCAAGTTTGTGGGTAGCATTTCAGTTTTTAAGAAAACTTGAGATTCGCCATATTTATACGTTTACTTGATTACATTTTTGAGAATTAAGAATTTGGGAGCATTTTTCTTTTTTCTTTTTGTCATTTAGAGTGTTCAAGAAAATGTAATATATTAGGTTTGAAATGAATCTTGATAATTTTAGAATGACCTAAGTTGTCAATTTGACTCATTGCCTAAGGCAGCGGTTCTCAACCTGTGGGTCGTGACCCCTTTGGGGGTCGAATGACCCTTTCACAGGGGTCGCCTAAGACATAACAGAAGCAAAATTACAGTTGTGAAGTAGCAACGAAAATAGTCTTATGGCTGGGGGTCACCACAACAGGAGGAACTGTGTCAAAGGGCCGTGGCGTCAGGAAGGCTGAGAACCCCTGGAAGGGGTTCTGATTGTTCGTTGAGTAGATGTAGCAAACGTCAAAGGCCACTTTGCATGTGTTGTTAAAATTTACTAGATTTCTAACTATAATATGATATTAAGTTGAATTAAAGGCTCACGGAAGTAGGTTTTAAAATTTTGAACCTTTAATACATTGAATGATAACTTTGTAAAAATGAAAATGGGCCACAGGTCATCTCACCTGAGGAAGCCGTCTGGCGCGCCCACAGCCCCCCTTGCCGCCGCCCTGTGTTCTCAGCGGGTGTTGGCAGCGCGTGTTTCCGGCTCTGACACTGTCTTCGTGGGACTGTCACTCCCGGTGCACTCTGCTGGTCAAAGTCCCTGAGTGAAGCGTCTCTCCCTCCTGGGGACGCGTGGGGAAGAGGCCTCCGGCCGTGTCAGGGCCCAGCCCCGAGCTGTCAGGGCCTCGCCTCCGCGTGGTCACGTCACGCCCCTCCCGTGGCTCGTCCTTGCTGCGGAGCCGTGTTCCACGCAGAAAATTCACGTTGCGCGTGGCGGGGAGCAAGCCCGAGAGCTGGGGGACACGGCGTGCCGCTGTGTAACGCCTGGCAGAGGGTTAGCGCACGTGAGACCAGGATCCCCTTGGAATGTCGCACACAGCACGTGGGGCGGCAGTGCTGTCTTGTTTGGAACAGAGTATCAGTTTACTTAGGTGTTTCTCATTTAGACTGTTACGTTGGACTTAATATTAAATTCAGTTCTCTGATGATGGGTTGAGGGTAAAGTTTCATCCTGGTGTTTAATTTCACCAGGAAATAGGTTTGCATTCAGGACTTGGCCTTACAGCCAGGCCTCTGGGTGGTACTTGCTTTCCCTGCCAGCCCTTAGCTGCTGACGGCAGTCGGCGTCAGGACGATGTGCTGTCTCAGCAGCGGACACTCCAGCTCCCAGGCCACGGTCTTCCGAAACTTCGTGTGCAGCACCAGCTCAGTGAGGTGGAATGAAATCGGCTTCCTTTCACACAGAGCAACTCTCATGGATCTTTTTCTTTAGTGCGTGCAGCGTCTAAGAGGCTGGCTTTCGGCCTCTGTCAGCAGTTTGGAGTCTGGCCCGCTGCCTGGGCCCTGCCCTGGGGCCCACCGGGACCTCCTGGGTGGAGCAGAGCTGATCACCCTCATGTCAGGAGCAGCGATGGGGAGAAGTGGGCCCTGGGAGCCAAAGAGTGGCAGAGGTCCCAGCCGTGTTCACAGCTGCTGCCCTCTGGCGGGGAGGTCGAGTCGCGGCTGCACCTGCAGTGTGGGTGTGGGCCCGCTCCTCGAGACCCGCTTCCCCCTGTGCATGGCCGTTTCCACCTGGACGCCCCCAGCCCCCTCCAACTCAGTAATCCAAATCCAGGCGGGTTCTTCATGCCTTACCGGACCCTGTTGCCCCGTACGCTCGTGGCTGGAGCTGGGGCCTGCGGTCAGCTCTGTTCTTGCTGTTCCTCACCCCATGTTCTGTCGGTCACCGGAGACTTGGCATGTCTTCAGTCCTCTCTGATCCTCACTCCCACTCTAACAGCCTGTGCAGACATCTCCTTACTGGTCTCTGCGTCTCCCAACTCTCCCACGTCCAGTCTTCCACCTGCTGCCAGTGAGTCCTGGTGCCCGTCTCGCACCTCTCCCCTTGGTCGGCGCCGTGCACCCACAAGCTGTGAGGGCTGGGCAGGCGTGCCGTGGAAGTGGAGTGCCCACACCTCCCGGTGTGTGCCTGCTGCCCTGGTCAGCCCTCTGCACTGTCAAAGCATCCGAATACAGGTGTTTGGTGCTATGAATCCCCCTCTAGGTACTGCTTTAGCAGCACTCCCCCAGTTTCACGTGTTACCTTTCCATGTTCATTTAGTTCTTTCTAATTTTCCCTTTCATTTCTTCATTGCTTCATGCTACTTTGTTTCCAATAGTTGGGGACTTTCCCAAGACCTTTCTTTTACTGATTTTTAACTTAACTCCATGTGGTTTGAGGACATACTTGGCATGATTTGAATTTATTGAATGTTGTTCCATGTTCTGTGCTCATTTGAATGTGTGTTCTGCTACTGCTGGTGGTAGAAATAACGATCAAGTCAAGGAAGGTAACAGTGTTCTTCAAATCGTCTATATACTTACTAATTATCTATTTGTTCTGTTGAGAGTGCTTGTGAAATCTCTGACCATAATTGTGAGTTTTCCCTTTTTCCTTGTAATTCTACCTGTTTTTGCTTCATGTATTTTGAAGCTACTCTATTAGGTTTGGGATGTTATGTCCTCATGATGAATAGACCCTTCACTGCATGAAATGATGTTCTTTCTTTATTCACAGTACTTTGATATTAATATAGCCACTTTAGCTTTCTTTCTTTAAATTAAATTTTTTGGGCTGACATTGGCTAATAAGATTATATAGGTGCAGCTCTCTGATACATTATCTGTGTATTGCATTGTGTGTTCACCACCCAAAGTCAAATCTTCTTCTGTCACCATATATTTGACCCCCCTGTTTGGGTCTTTATATCTAAAGTGCATTTCTTACAGGTGATATTTCGTTTTGTCTTGCTCTTTTCTATATTTGAACATCTCTGCCTTTTTCTTTATGTGTTTAGCCCATTTACATTTAATGCAGTTCTTGACGTGGTTGCTTCAGTCTCTCATCTTCTTTGTTTTCCATTTGCTCATCTGATAGCTGTTGGCTTTATTTGCCTTCTTCGGCTTGGTTGATTTTTCTGTAATTCTATTTTATTATTTCTCTGGCTTTTAGATGTAACTCCTTCTTTTGTTAATTTGAGGCTGGTTTAAGGTTTGTAGCGTTATCTTTAACTTATGACAGTCCCCTTCAAGTGACAGCATTCTGCTTTATCTACAGTGTAGGACCTCACAGTAGCAAACCCCCCTTTCTCCTCTCCCAAAGGGCTTGATGACTCACTGTCATGCGTTCCACTTTCCCATTTGTTATAAATTCCATGTCATGTTGTTATTAATTTTGTTTAAACAGTTTGCTATCTCTTAAAGAGATTTAAATAATAAGGGTAAAAGCCCATGTATGTGCCATGTAATTCCTCACCAATCCTTTTGACCCTGATCTCTTATAGCTAATCCTTTCTTAACTCTAAAATTAGGTTGTTGAATGATGTGATCTCTGTGATGCTCAAATAGCTTTTTCCTCCACTGAGAGGGTTGTTATGGCGTGGAACTCAGTGTGTGTGTGTGTGTGTGTGGGGGGGGTGGAACTCAGTGTGTGTGTGTGTGTGTGGGGGGGTGGAACTCAGTGTGTGTGTGTGTGTGGGGGGGTGGTGGAACTCAGTGTGTGTGTGTGTGGGGGGGTGGAACTCAGTGTGTGTGTGTGTGGGGGGGTGGTGGAACTCAGTGTGTGTGTGGGGGGTGGGGGGCTTTTTTGTGTCTATGTATATACTTTATTTTGTATTATATTAAATATACACATATGAATATATATTGTACAGTCTACACTGATCTTAGTGATTATTGTATATGCTGGATTAGTAATGAGGATTATATGGGTAAACTGATGAAGGTCTGCTGTCCAATAAGAGACAGTCAGTATCAAGCCCATCTTTGGATTCAAACCCACGAGGCATCAACTCTCAGTTTTTGTTTTGTCTCTGATGCCACGTGGTTTTCTGCCGAGTGCATGCCAACTCCCCTGCCAGTGGGTCACAGTGGGTCTCATGCCAACTCCCCTGCCACTGGGTCACAGTGGATCTCGTGCCAACTCCCCTGCCACTGGGTCACAGTGGGTCTCGTGCCAACTCCCCTGCCACTGGGTCACAGTGGGTCTCGTGCCAACTCCCCTGCCACTGGGTCACAGTGGGTCTCGTGCCAACTCCCCTGCCACTGGGTCACAGTGGATCTCGTGCCAACTCCCCTGCCACTGGGTCACAGTGGGTCTCGTGCCAACTCCCCTGCCACTGGGTCACAGTGGGTCTCGTGCCAACTCCCCTGCCACTGGGTCACAGTGGGTCTCGTGCCAACTTCCCTACCACTGGGTCACAGTGGATCTCGTGCCAACTCCCCTGCCACTGGGTCACAGTGGGTCTCGTGCCAACTTCCCTACCACTGGGTCACAGTGGGTCTCGTGCCAACTCCCCTGCCCACTGGGTCACAGTGGATCTCGTGCCAACTCCCCTGCCCACTGGGTCACAGTGGGTCTCGTGCCAACTCCCCTGCCACTGGGTCACAGTGGGTCTCGTGCCAACTCCCCTGCCACTGGGTCACAGTGGGTCTCGTGCCAACTTCCCTGCCACTGGGTCACAGTGGGTCTCATGCCAGCTTCCCTGCCACTGGGTCACAGTGGGTCTCGTGCCAACTTCCCTGCCACTGGGTCACAGTGGGTCTCATGCCAACGTCCCTGCCACTGGGTTACAGTGGGTCTCGTGCCAACTTCCCTGCCCACTGGGTCACAGTGGGTCTCATGCCAACGTCCCTGCCACTGGGTCACAGTGGGTCTCGTGCCAACTTCCCTGCCCACTGGGTCACAGTGGGTCTCATGCCAACGTCCCTGCCACTGGGTCACAGTGGGTCTCGTGCCAACTCCCCTGCCCACTGGGTCACAGTGGGTCTCGTGCCAACTCCCCTGCCCACTGGGTCACAGTGGGTCTCGTGCCAACTTCCCTGCCCACTGGGTCAAAGTGGACCTTATTTAGAGTTGTGTGTTTTTTTGTTTTTTGTTTTTTGTCACAGCCAAGCCTAATTTCTTATTTGTAGCTAAAGACAAAATGTTGGAGTTCAATTTAAACGTTAGTTTTACTTAACTAGGTATTCACTGGAGAGCAGTCACCATGCGAGGTGTTGACGATCACGTCCTTAGGAGTGGGTATGTTATCATCTCAACTCACAGACGTGGAAACTGAGGCAAGAAGACCTTCAGACTCCTGGACACATCCGCGCGGTCGGCAGGTGGACGAGCTGAGACGCGCTCTCCTTCGGGCGGGTTCAGTCCCCGTGTTCAGGAGGACTGTGCGGCACCTGCCGCGGGCTGTGTGAGCAGAAGGGGAGGCATCGCACCACCACGACCCAGGGAGGCTCCCGACCCAGGAGGAGGGTGGACGCGTCGGACCTAACAGGCCGGTGGAGCGGGGCCACCACGTCCTGCCGTCATGGAGACCTGGGACCGCGACAGGTTTTCCATCTTAGATTTATTGACTGGAACTGAATTCCGAGTCAGGATTTCAGAAAAGTTGTTTGTTTCAGTCTTAGGAGGGGATGTAATTATATTTCTGTCAGTGTGGCATAACTACTTGGGTTTTCAGCTGCCGAGCGGCTCATTCCCAGACGCTTGCTGTCGGTCTCATGTTGCCCACATCGTAAAAGTCAGTGTCACCCTAACACGCACAGCACCTCCCTCTGGGAAATGTTCCGAGATGCCAGACGGTGATTTAAGCGCAGCGCTGGCCAGGAGAGCTGTGCCTGCTGCTGTCACAGGCTCATTTGTTCAAGCAGTTTTCCTAGCAGCCAAACGTCCGTGCCTCGGTTGGTCTCTCACCGCAAGGCAGGCAGAACCCGTCCAAGTGACCAGTTAGGAACACGAAACGAACAACGTGTTGACCCGGAGACTTCTGGCTGCTGACAGCATCCCCAGCAGGAAGGGGACCCGGCTGTGCCACCGGCAGGTGTTGGCCGTGCTCTCACCGTCCACGTCTGGGGGCTGTGACCTCCACAGGGGGGTGCATGTAGCCTGCGGGCAAGACAAGGGCTTCCCGCCCGAGCCACTGGTGACAGAAATCACTCCGGGACCCAGCTGTGGATGGTGCCCCCCTGACGGCCGTTGGAGGAGGGCCTGTCCGGCCGTAGCTATGGCTCCTGAGCGCGGACAAGCCCTGGACGGGAGGACCGTGGCACACAGCATGTGCGCGAGCGTTTCTGAGGACATGAAGGTGTTTGAGCCCCTGCCCCAGACATTGTTTCCCTAGATCCACGGACGAGGCTGCAACTTTGATTTTCACAGAAACAACAGGATTGCGTTGCAGGCGGGTCTCAGACGGCACTTGGAGACGCTGTCGTGTTGCCAGGGCTGGTGTGCTGGCTGCCCGGCCCTTGGCCGTCCGTCCTCTGCGAGCCCAGCTCTGACCGCGACCTGTCGCTCCAGGAGGCCCACGCCTGTCATTCGGCAGCAAGCGTCCAGCGGAGTCCGAGCCCGATGCCAACCCTCCCGCTTGGTCGTCCCCGGGCGCCCTGACCCTGTGCCCCGGCCAGTGCAGCACCTGTATCGGGTCGACGTTCCCAAGGCCAGGGCTCACCTGCACGGCTGACGGAACAGCGGGGGACGTTCTGAATTCTCGTGCTCAGAACCACCGAGGGACGCGGGTACACAGACGCTTCGCGGGGGAGCGTCCCAGGCCAGGCGGTCCTGCTGGTAGGAGATGGAGAGTCGGGTCGGGTTGGGCTCAGACCCATTCTGAGGGGATGCAGGTCCCACGCACTGTCTGGGCCCAGAACATTGTAAACCACGTGGCAGGTACGGTGACGTGGATTATTGAATACTCACAGCTTCTGCAAACCACAGACGTACCACGAGGTTGGAAAGGCTCCACAGACACAGGGTTCTGTGACACTGAGAGACGCCTGCTCACTGGGACGCCACAGCCACGCCTGTTTGTTTGTCTGAAACAGTCTCGTCGTTCACTTCTAACCCCTCTTCCTGACCGTCGTTAAGTACGTGAAGGGACAGACCGGTGTTTTATTCTCTGGTATCTTCAGTCAAAGTCAAAGGAATATTTTTTGGATAAGAATTAAAAAGGAAAGAGGGACGGTAGAGAAACATGTGGGATGATGGA